>JAVKPL010009936.1:0-325000 GCA_032173675.1 Gastrolobium villosum
CTCAACTGCTGCGTGAACATTCCCTGATGTGGCAACAAGAGCCCTTATGTTCTCTTGCGTGTCAAAGAACCCCATCTCTTGAAGCTGGGAAAGTTGGGTGGCATACAATTGCTCTGGCGGCTCTGAGAAGCCAACGAAGTCAGAGAGAGCAGTATAAATCTATTCAGAAAAGTAGAAGAAAAAACCAATGCAGTATAAAATCTATTTAGAAAATTGCAAAACAACAATGCTAACCATTTGATCTGTTCGGAACAGCTAGGCTACCAGCTCCAAGTCCACCAAACATGCTTGATAACATCTCCAACCCCATGTTGTTCAAAGATCCTACCAATAAAAACATTCAATGGCAGTTACCAAATATGTTTATAATTTGTGCTTGCAATCAATGGGCAATTGAATCATCCATCAGCCACCTTCGAATTTAAAACTTATTTTTTTTTTTTTTTTGGTAATCAATTTAAAACTTATTTTATTGCTATAGATGCATGGGGCCCTTCAAAAGGTAGCATTAGCACATTTATAAATGGGTCATAGGATTCGGTTGGGAGCAGCTTGAATTTGGTTAGAAAGGATTTAAGGCAATTTCCTTCCTCTAGGGCAACGACTCAGCTCGATGACTTATCATCCATCTAATGTCTGAGCAAAGGTCTCGGACCATACCTCATAATAGGAAAAAAAAACTGCTAATCCAGATTTCATCATACAGATGCAAAGAACAAGTAGAAGAGGAAATCCAATCACATCATTAAATGTTCAAGTGATCCAAAAATTATAATTCATAATAACTCAAGTACGGGTTGGTGGTGATCTAAAGAGATGGTCAAGCAATCTGAATTGCCAATACGAAACCACAGCAAAAAAAATATTCCAAATAGACTAACAGAGCATATTTTCTATGAACAGAAACCAAAAAAACAATACAGGGTTGTCTTCATACCAGTGCCTCCACCTGTTTGACCTGGTTCCCTGCAAAAGCATACAACATTAATAGAATGTCAAGCCAGCAACAGATAGTAAACATCAAAATAAAATTCAAAGAGGGCTTCAAAATTCAAACCTTAACTACTTATTTAATCACCAGGAAAAATTCAAATTCAAGGGACCTTTTGTTGTACGCAGATTTAATTTTTATTTTATTTTTTGGCATAGCAAGTTTAGGATGAGGAGAGGAGTTTCACAACACAAATCATCAACCTCAATCAGAATTTACCATGGGATTCAAATGGAGGAATCCAAGATTCAAACCCAAGTCATACAATTGTCATGAGAAAACGTCAATCTGGTGATATTGGCTTTGTTATATGCAGATTTTGCTAGACGCCAATAATTTAAGAATTAATGATCATTTAGTAAGAAGAATATCCAATTCCCAAACACACAAGGCCCTGACACTGCATGATATTTTCTTTAGTACAAAAAAAGTTTTGAGGAAGAGGAGATTGCCTCATTCCAAGGTCAGGGCATGCCCACAAGTCTCAGCTGGGGCTTATGGTGGAAGAAACCTTCAAAATTTTTTAAAAGATTCTAAATAATTCTGACGTGGTGTGAATCACAATGGCTCACATTTATTTGGGTTTTAAAATCACACATTAATTTGCTATATTTATTTCACAATTTTCTTGAAAACATAAATGGTTATATATCTGGCTTGGATCATAGACAGACAGAAACTTCCTCTTTCAAGGATTCTTATTAGACAGAAATCAGAAAATCTTAGTTTTCAAGCATAGCATCTGATAATTTTGATAAGCAGAAGCAAGGCAACGACATTAAATATCTTTGGAAAAGCTATAAAATAAAAGGAGGATAAAAAGATGCAAGAAAGCTCATCCAACTAAATGTGGGAAGTCAGAAATTGTCTAGGTCCAAGAGTTCAGTTGCAACAGATATGCTAGGGTAAAGGAAATAATTGCATTATGAAGCTACAGGATTGAGACATTGGCACATAACAGTGCAAATCAAGTCGGCAAGAATTAATGCAAGTTTTTGTTTTTTTTTTCATGGAGTAAAAAAACGAATGGCATGTGAAAATGAGAATGCCAAGATTGCTCCATTACTTACTGTGTTGATTGTTGCTGACCAAGCTGAGACAGAAGAGCTTGCTGGAAAGACAAGAGTTGCTGCCAATGAGAATAGGACATGCAGTTATGAGAAAATTACTTAAAACAAATGTAAAATTGTATAGGCAAACAAAACAATAAAAACTCTTTATCATATTTAGTTCACGTTTGATAAAATCAAATTTTCTAATGCAAAAAAAGCATCAAAATTTAACCAAAGAATGTCAAAGTCGAATTTTCCCCAAATGCTTAGCTAGAAGGCAATTATCCAACCATTCGACCTACGTAGCCCTAAGTTCAATTAGGTCTGATACTCATTATTTCTTCAATACTAAGACCTATTAGAATTTATCACAGAAGAAACAAAACGCAAAGTTGCAAACAGCTGTAAGAACATTCAAAATCACCATTCTACATAATGTATATAAGTATATTACTAGTAGCTTCAGTAGTGGACCTCATACTTACTAATATGAGCAAAGACATGTACCCAACCCTATGGTTGAGAAAAAATATTAAGCCAAATTCATCAACAGACGCATAACTCTAAATCTGCCTACCTGCAGTGTCTCAGGTGAGGAAAACAAGCGAAGGAACTCTGGGTTTTGCATCACTTCTCTCAGAGAATTTAAATCAGGCATACCACGCTGCTCAGCATTGACACCAAGAATCTAAAAGCAAATAATGTGTTAGAGAGATCAGTCCAAAACATGCAGTACTCAAAGCAAAGTAAGTAAATACCTGATTCATAGTCTGTGGATTGGAAAGGATACTTTGCATCATTTGTGAAATAGCTGGATTTTGCATTAACTGGGTCAATAAAGCAGCATCCGGCATACCACCCATCATACCTTCAAGATCTGGCAGACCAAGCCCTCCTAAACCAGTTGGTGTCTGCTGTCGAGCATCCCCACCAGTAGTTGACCTTCTGGTGTTACCTTGGGCACCTCCAGCTGCAATATTAACATAAATTAAACCAGTACTAGTTACAATCCACTCAAAAATGTAGCTATTAGCTTTAGAACAGACCAAAAATTAAAATAAGGAAAACAATTTAAAATATTTGACAAAAAAAGAGGCATTCAAACACTCAATTATGAGAAGAAAATTATGGGATGAGAACTTACTTCCAGTAGCAGACCAAGGATTAGGAAGAGGGTTAGTATTCGGTATAGGGGAAGTTGTTTCAGAACCAGTAGTCGAGGGATTAGTTGATTGGTTCCTGATTTGGCCACCTTGAGTCCCCAAAGTTGCTGCACTATCATTTCCTGTATTTCCAGCCATTGTAGTGGCATTTAAAAATGGTTCTTGAACATTTTCATACATGCGCCTCAGCATGTTGAATCCCTCGGGAGAAGATTCAATGTTGCTCATTGCTCTGTCTGTATTCCTCATCATTTCGCGCATGATCTCAGGGTTCCTTGTAGCTTCAAGTGTCTGGCGAAGAGTGCTGGGATCATTTAGTATGTGTGCCAGCTCAGGGTTTCTATCCATAAGCTCTTGCATCTGTGGGTTATTCATTATAAGATTCCGCACTATCTCAGGATTATTTATTAAATTCTGCATTGCAGGTGTGTTCATTATTTCTCTCACTATATTAGGATTTGACAAAAATGGCTGCTGCATTTGTTCAAGATCTGGAAAGCCCGCTCCAAATAAGCCATTGAGACCATTGTTCCCCATCCCATTGGTCCCTGGTCCAGGGAACAGTGAAGCTCCAAATCCAGGCCCTCCTAAACCTCCACCCTCATTAGCACCAACACCTCTCGTATTGGTTGTTGTGGTATTGGCACCAGTAGTATTAGCTCCACCAGTTGTATTGGAAGGCGCAAAGCCACGAACCAAATGTACAGTGTGATCTGACTCCAAACCTATAAATATGAATAGAAAAGTTTGTTATATTCACTCATTCAGGAAATACTTTCTGAAACACCAGAGTTTTCATGTGGATAAATCTTGGCTGCATCAAAAATGACTTTCCATGTTACATTTTCACTCAAGAGGAAAACAACACAAACTTTTTTGTCTGCCTAATCCATGCTATCTTCGTAGAAAAAACTCAGGCAAGTTAACCCTACATTACTGATAATAAAAGCCATATAAATGCAAACAAGGGGATTATTTCACGCTAAAAGAACTCTAAGTGAGATAAATAAAAATTGATAAAATCATAGCATGTAAAAAAATCAGCAAAAAAGAAAAAATACACATAATACATCCGTTTTTTTTTCAACTATTATATATGAAAAATGAACAGTGCCAGCAAAACAGGAATCGAGAACCACTAAATCGCCTCTGCAAACAAATCAGGGTTAACAGTACGCAAAAATATATCAATAATAGCAAGATCGGATGTATACCGTAGCTTTGGAGGGTTTGATCCTCCTTGAGGATCCGACCCTTGTAAATCAGACGCTGTTGATCGGCGGGGATGTCGCAGTTCCGAGCGACAGCATCCTTGAAGGTTCCGACGGTGGAATCGAGGCTAATCAGAACGGAAAACTTAGAACCATTGGAGCAGCGAATGTTGATGTTGACTCCATCGGCGGCTTTAGGCTCCGTGGCACCCTCAGCTGCAGCGTCACCTCCCATGGCGTCCTCGTCCCAAATAAGGGAGGCGAATCAGATTTCCACTCCTGAATTGAATGCGCAGATCGAATCGAAGAAGAAAAGGGATCAAAACCCTAACCCTAAAACGATTTAAGGAAGGAAACAAAATCGGAAGCGTGCGAATTTGGGCGAAAGTAGGAACTGGGAATTTGAGGATGATAGAGAGATGGTGGCCCAAAAAAAATTAAGAAAGAAAATAGCCGACTGTTATGCTTATGCAATCAAAAATATAAAATATAAAATAAAAATAAAATAAAAAAGATATACACAGGGAGAGAGAGAAAAGGGACCAGCGGACCCTACACTTCTTAACCCTCCTAAGCCGGAAAAGAATTCATGTTGCCATGTTGGTCTGTTTTAGGAAACTTAGATCCACGTGCTCAACCTGCGCGTGTCTAAAGATGGCAATCGACAATTTTCGCTGCACAACGGGTGCGAAGCGGGAGAACAAGATAAAAATCGGCACGCTCTTTCTAGAGCGCGTGAGAGTTTTTTATAGTTTTTGTTTTAGATGAGGGATATTCTTACTATTAACATCTTCTACTACCAACTCACTACCTATCTAATCACGATTGGATCAACATTTTCTCTTATTTCAATTTTTTTAATATTCTCTCTCTTTGATTCAATGGTGATTAAATAGGTAGTAAGTTAGTAGTAAAATATTCTTACTATTAAAATCTTCTACTACCAACTCATTACCTATCTAATCACCATTGCATCAATATTTTCTCTTTTTTCAAAATTTTTTTAGCATTTTCTCTCTTCGATTCAATGATGATTAGATAGGTAGTAAATTAGTAGTAGAATATTCTTACTACTAAAATCTTCTACTACCAACTCACTACCTATCTAATCATCATTGGATCAACATTTACTCTTTTTTCAAAAACTTTTTAGCATTCTCTTTCTTTGATTAAATGATGATTAGATAGGTAGTGAATTAGTAGCAGAATATTCTTACTACTAAAATCTTTTACTACCAACTCATACCTATCTAATCACCATTGGAT
Organism: Gastrolobium villosum; assembly: GCA_032173675.1. Lineage (NCBI taxonomy): Eukaryota > Viridiplantae > Streptophyta > Magnoliopsida > Fabales > Fabaceae > Gastrolobium > Gastrolobium villosum. The sequence continues at coordinate 5,684 of JAVKPL010009936.1, forward strand.
CAACATTTTCTCTTTTTTCAAAAACTTTTTAGCATTCTCTCTCTTTGATTCAATGGTGATTAGATAGGTCGTAAGTTAATAGTAAAAAAATTTTGTAATAAGAATATCCTTCATCTTTGAGAGAAATTGAGAAAAAAATATATGGGCCTTATATATTTATCTCGAGTAAACACTCTTTTTGGTCCCTGACAATATCTACGAAATTCTTTTTAGTCCCTGACAATAAAAAAGGACCAAATTGGTCCATAAAATTATGAAAAAATGGTCACTTTAGTCCTTCTGTTAATTGTAATAAGTACTCCTTGGTCCTTTTTTTATCATTTTAGGGACCAATTTGGTTCTTTTTTATTACCAGGGACTAAAAAGGATTTCACAGATATTATCAGGGACCAAAAAGGATGTTTACTCTATTTATCTCCTAGAAGAAACAAAAACTCTTTAGTAGTATGGGGCTATGTGAATAAATATAAGAGGTTGATGGAAAAATAATTGTATATGTTCTAAACTCATTTTATGAAGCCATGATTTCATAAATGGCAAACTAAAGAGACAAGAGACAGAACTTTTATCTAAGCCTGAAGGATAAGCGATAAAAATATTTATCTTTTTTCCTTAACAGTCTCATTCCTATTAAGATTTTACACATACAGGTAATTCATATTATAAATAAAATATAAAGTTTTTAAGGTATACATTTTGAATTTTATATTCTCTTGATTATCACTACCCATGTACCGCATGCCTTTGGTTGTAAGCTATTATTATTATTATACACAGTGATTTATCACTTCTTACAAAGTCTCTTCAGTAGATTTATACGATCATATTGATCCAACATACAAATATTAATCTCGGTTAGACATTCTCTATCCATCTTAATAGATCAGTATCTTTTAAAAAAAAAAAACACTGAATGAAAAATGGTTGTTTGTAGGGTCATTGATGAGTCACATAATCAAATCATCTTGTAATAAGGTCAGGAAGTTATGTAGAAATTTTGTGTTTATGTTAAAGAACTAAAATATCCTACTAGATTTAGAATTATTTTAAGAAAACACGAAGAAGCTAATTGGTTAACCTACTAATTGTTATGTAGAAATTTTGTGTTTATGTTAAAGAACTAAAATATCCTATTAGAATTAGAATTATTTTAAGAAAACACGAAGAAGCTAATTGGTTAACCTACTAATTGTTATGTAGAAATTTTGTGTTTATGTTAAAGAACTAAAATATCCTATTAGAATTAGAATTATTTTAAGAAAACACGAAGAAGCTAATTGGTTAACCTACTAATTGTTATGTAGAAATTTTGTGTTTATGTTAAAGAACTAAAATATGCTATTAGAATTAGAATTATATTAAGAAAACACGAAGAAGCTAATTGGTTAACCTACTAATTGGAATTAGTTGGCTAGAAATTTAATTGAAGGTTATAATAATATATGTTAGTAATTTGAGTGCAACTTATAAAATTAGTTACAATAATACAATTAGATGGCAGAAAGTCAACTTATTCTTACTGTATTATTAATCAAAAAATTACATGCGTTAATTTCATTTTTCTTTAAAGAAAATTCAAAATTCTCATAATTATATTTTTAAAATTTGTATACATTTTAACCATAGTTTAAATTTAAAAAATATATAAAATACACCAAACACTCGCTAATTGATATACAGAAGTAAATGAAAGTTATTAACTTTTAATATAATTTTATTAGCGATTGATATCGAATATATAAATTATTCTTCACTTAAGAATATAATGCATGAGATAATCATGATTTGTTTTCATAATCTAATATTTATCATTCTTTGTGAAACCATCCTACTCACTCAAAGAAAAAAAAAATATTAAACACATTTTTTTTTTCATTCAAAAAAAATTATACTTTTAAATTTAACCTGTATTATGGAGCAATCGCGAACCGATGAATAAGGTTATTTTTTGAAACTTATATCAAACCCTATAAATTGGTCCACACTCATCTCCCCTTTCACTATCTCATATTCTTAATTCTTATACCACGTTCCAATCAAATTTTGTTAAAATGTCATATTGCATACTCGTTATACCATTTAGCGAGAATGGTTTGGATAAGCAGTATCTGTATGAGCAGCTATACTTGCTGATCAGCTTAGCGAGAGTGGAGAGTGTCGACATGTGACAAAAGTATAGGCATTCTCCCTGGGCAGCCCAACGAGATTAGCCACCTGAACAGTTTTTGCAAAAAATGTCTATACTTTTGCCACATGTCAGCACCTGCCATTCTCTGGGCTGCTCAACAAGAATGGTTGCCCATGCAGATGCTGCCACGTATCCAACTCATTCTCACTGGGTGGCGTAATGAGAATACGACATGACATTTTGACAAAATTTAATTGAAACATGATATACAAATAAGGGAAATACTTTTCTTATATTGTAGAAAAGTAGTTACCTCATGTTATAGAAATAAAATTATAAGTGGGACCCACATGTAAGAGAGGAGAGAGAGAAAAGAAATGGTGGGATCCATCTCTCTTTTATGTGCATAGAAAAATTATTTATCTCATGTAAAATGTGATAAATATAACTTACAAATAAACACTATTCATAAGAGATTGGTGAATGTCCCTTCTTACGAGTGCTGGACCCTTGGGTGGAACAGTGCCCATTGTGCCACTATTCACACACAAGTTTACCTAAATGCCACGCTCTTAAACTATTTTTCCAAACTGCCACGCAGGTAAGGTCGCTTCTGTCACAGGCGAACTATGCATGATGATGTGTCAGGAAGCTGGTGGTGTCAAAGTTCGCTTCTGACACAGGCGAACTATGCATGATGATGTGTCAGGAAGCTGGTGGTGTCAAAGTTCGCTTCTGACACAGGCGAACTATGCATGATGATGTGTCAGGAAGCTGGTGGTGTCAAAGTTCGCTTCTGACATAGACGAACTCTATTTTTTATTAAGTTCGCCTACCATGTAGGCGAACTCCATTTTTTTTATTTAAATTTGATACTTGTTATCTACTAAAAATGTGACATGTCAACAAACCGAGTTCGCCTGTGTCAGAAGCGAACTTGCTCCCATGGCAGATTGAGAAATAAAACTGTTCACGTGTTATTTAGGTAAAAAAGCTAGTGAACAATGACATTTTGGTCGGTTATCCCCTTGGGTCATGTTAGGCCTAGCAGACATAGCAGTTGCCGAAAAATTATAGGTTCATAATGATTTTGACACAAGGGTTACACATAAGGATCCTTAGAAGAGGAAATCGTTCCTTCTTCTCCATGGTATTACTCTATCCCCATACAAGAGACGTCTCAAAATCTGGAGATAACCCTGCTGTTGCTTTATCCCATCATTGTATTGAACGCACACTCGCATAAAATTCAACTGTTTACTGAGTTTCAGCATACTCACACTCCCATTGAAGTTTTGATTCATTCATACCTTAACTCCTCCATTATATTTTGGGTAAAATGTGGGTCATTTTAAAAGATGTAAAATTATGTCATTTTAAGAGAGAAAAAAAGATAAATAAAAAAAGAGAGAATTGACAAAAAAAATAAAGGTGTGGACCCACTTTTTTGTGAGAATGAAAGGATATAAGTTGTGTAATTTAAAAGGATAAACAATTTTACTTATATTTTTTATTATACTGTAGCATCATTCATTACCCACATGGGAAAGATACATTCACACTTATTACCATCTTATGTCAACGAAAACAGAGAAGAAATTGCATGATATCAAAAAAAAATTAATTTCTTTTTTTTGGTTTCAAATTTTTTTTTTAAATAAGTCAAAGAGAGTCGTAACCTATTAATGTGATATTGAGTTAAAACAAATTTAGAGTTAACCATGCAACAAAAAGATATTTTGACATTGAGAAAAAAAAAAAAAAAACAGGCTTTTCCTGCTTGTAAGTAAGATCTTAATCCTTAACTGTAATTAAATTAATGAAAATAATAATCACAAAACGCATCAAAACCTAGTTATTAATTAAAGGAAAAAAGGTTTCTCAACTTAATAGAGAAATTGTTTCCCCTGCGCAAACAATTTGATGGTCCCTTCAGTTTTTTTCTTAAGTGATGGATCTAAGTGAGTTATTTATAATGTATTTGCATTATTTTGCCCCTTACGCAAAACTATCTACTAACATGTTCCTCTTTAATCGATCAACTTGAATATTTAATCGATTAAATGGTCAAAACATGTAAAAATGGTTGAGTCGAGATTTAATCGATCAAATCTTCCTCTTTTATCTAGGGCTGGCAATACGGGTCAGCCCGCCCCGGCCCGTCACTGGCCCGCCTAAAATGGGTTGGCCCGCCCCGGCCCGTTTTGACAAAATGGGTTGAATTGAGCAACCCGGCCCGTTTTATGAGTGGGTTGGCGGGCTACGGGCCAGCCCGCCTAAAATAAAAAAAAAATATAAAAATATAAAAATAATATACAAAAAATTAAATTCTGCATAAAAACACATAATTTTTTTTTGCATAAAAGCATATAAAAATCTGCATAAAATCCTAATGTGCTTATGAAATCAAGAAGATCAGTGTTTAATAATCCACATATAAATATGCATCTTTCAATCCAGAAATAATAATAAAAATTAAAATCATATCAAGGTAAAACAGAATAACAAAACAAGTAACAAAGTGTTGTATGAGCAGTCCACAACAATTCGAAAAAGCCACTTGCATGCAGAGAAATCTAAGGCACGAAGTTATATAACAATTGGGTAACCTAAAAAAAAAAAGGGTTTGGCGGGCTAGCCCACCCCGTGGCGGGCCGAGCCCGGCGGGTTTGGCGGGGTGGGTTTGGCGGGCTGGTGGGTTGAAAAACTCAACCCAGCCCGCCCTGTTTGGTGGGCGGGGCGGGCTCAGCCCATTTTGCCAGCCCTACTTTTATCAATCAAATTGAATATTTAATCAATTAAAACTTATATTTAATCGATTAAATACCCCAAATGAACGAGAAAACATTGATTGAATAAGACAAACAAGGAAAACTCACTCCGCTCAGAGGGCCCTTTTGAGATATGTACTGATTGGAATGGTAACAATGACAAAAGTATTAAATGTGCTCCAAAAGAAATGGGGGTTATGAGTACTGGAGCTGAAGTCCATACTTCCAAATGGATGGATTTCTAAGTTGGAAGTCAAAACTCGTGACAGGCTGAAGAATTTTTGCAAAATTGAGCACAAAACTCTTCAGAAAGAAGCAACAAATCTATGATAAGATCTGCTTTTAGAGATGACACAAATGATAATAACATATATTGTCTAGTGTCAAGTGACTTGTCAGAAGAAGGGCTATTTATCTTCCAACAACATTGGATTAAAGGTAAACCAATCATAGTTCGGGATGTTCTAAAACTAGGGATAAGTATGAGTTAGGAGCCAAAGGTCATTTGGCGAGCATTATGTGAAAATTTGGATTCAAGGAACAACTCAAATGCGTTAATGAACCAAGATTGGTTCTCGCTACGCAGTGAAGCAACGGGTTTTCCTTGTTTGTCTCATTCAATCAATGCTTTCACGCTCATCTGAGCTTCACAAATAAGCCCGTTTGTTTGGGCTTCTCAAAAAAATAACTTTTATCTCTTCCTTATTTTAAAAGTACTTTTTATAAAAGTTAAATATATTTATATTTTTATAAAAATATTTAATTTTTGAAATAAATATTTGGCTTTTGACTTCTATTTTTCTTAGAAGTTAAAATTTTTAGCTTCTGAAAAAAGTAGATTTTTAGCTTTTTTGTTACTTCTTTTTTTAAAAGCAGACATCCAAATGAACTAAAAACGAAAAGTGCTTTTTTTCTTGAAAAAAAGCATCTTTCGAAGTAAAAAAAGCTCATCCAAACTAGCCTAATCAATTAAATATAAGTTTTAATCGATTAAATATCTCTTAATCGATTAAAGAGAGATATTTAATCGTTTAAATATCGAGTCAACCATTTTTGTCTATTTTGACCATTTAATCGATTAAATATTCAAGTTAATCGATTAAAGATTGACAAATTGGTGAATAGTTTTGGACTTTTGGGTAAGGAACAAAATGATTATTAATTAATTAATTAATGAAGGGGAGAAGGTCAAAAAGCCTAATAACTAATTACATTTATAATATTAGGGATAAGTTTTTTTTTCTTTCATATCTACCTTATTTTTTACTTTCCAACACCCTTACATCAAAATCTCAATTAACTTTTATCATTTTCTCTTCTTGAAATTATAATTTAAAATATTGAAAAATGATAAATAAGACAGGCATAAAAAAAAAGTTTAAGCATAATATCGCATCCCAAAATATTAAACTAACTACGATTTGAGGAACTTTATACTTTTTATGTAGGAAATTTTTCTACACACGTTCAATTTTGGTGCTGACATAAATCTTATACGTGACCTTTTTTTTATATACGAGGATATTAGACTATAATTAGAGGCAACGTGCAGAAAAACATTTGTGCCGCTCGAAATGAACTAAAGTGGTGTTCTTACTTAGCGCTGAAGTGGTTTCATGCTACAATAGTGGTTCCCCTCAGAATGAACAACAACAAGCGCGGCGTGCTTGCTCGTTTGAAAACCTTGATCAACTCACAGGTACACGTAACTAACACTACTTTCTCTTCTCTTATTTTGGTTGAGACAATTTCTCAAACACCTTGTGACTTTTGACATCTCTTTCTAAACCCACCCTTCTGTTTGGCCTTGAATTCTTTGTTGCAGAGCTTCCACTCTAGTTTGCCCAAAGGAAGAGGACAAGATAAAGTGTCTCCAGAAATAGACCCCGATTACTTGGCTTGCCGAGGTGAATTTGCTTGTGCACTTTATTTTGCTCATTATATCAGCTCAGCAACAGGATTGGAATTTTTTTTTTTTTTTTACTTTGGTTTTGGTTGTTTTTTCATGTTATCTTAATTTATTTATTTTGGGTTCTCATCGGCCACTGTGGCTGTTATCAAGCAGAATGCATATAAACGCACAGGTAACTTTCATATGTAATATTGATGGGAAGTGGTTACCCAAAAATCAGTTTTTCATCATGTTATTGATGGCTGTAATGTAATAGTAAAGCAATGTTTTGATTCTGGTTGCATATATGTGATTGTGACCAATGCCTTAGTTGAGTATGCGTATCTACATGTAAGACCTGGTTACAATTTTAAGCTGTTGTCCAGGCCGCATTGACATAACACAATGGAAGACTTTGGACTCAAGGAAGCTTGGCATAACTAGATCTATGATTTCACAGCCCTCTTGGTTTGTCCTTAACCTTCTTCGGAGAAAAGGTGAGAAATTGCTTATAACCCACGTCACCCTTACTTAAGGGAGATTATATGCAGACTTGTAAAATATCATTCTCCTTTTCTTATTCCATACTAATGATAAAAGATGAGCATTGCCTCCCTTGCAAGTTTATTTTCTTTTGACTTGATTTTGAAACTTTGATCTTAGTAACTGGGTACTCTTACTCTATGTAGCACTAACACGACACGCGACACGTGACATGACACAACACGACACTCCGACACGTTAATCCTAAAAAAATATGAATTTCGACACGTTGGGACACTTTTTAATATTAAATAATATTTTTAATTTATATAGTGGTACCCAAGATCTTGTGCATCTACTTGGTCAAGAGGTACCCAAGAAAGATGCTTTTAGATACCTAGGATCCATTTTGCAAAAAGGTGGAGAGATTGATGAGGATGTAAATCATAGAATCAGAGCAGAGTGGATGAAATGGCGGAGTGCATTTGGGTTTTCGTGTGATGCAAAATCCCCCTTAAGTTAAAAGGAAAATTCTATAGAGCAGCAGTAAGGCCTGCAATGCTATATGGAGCTATATGTTGGCCAGCACATAGGCAACATGAGCATAAAATGGGAGTAGCAAAGATGAGGATGTTAAAGTAGATGTGTGGTTATACGAGGATGGATAAAATGAGAAATGAAGATATTCGACGAAAGGTAGGAGTGCTACCGGTGGCTGAAAAGATGAGAGAACATAGATTGAGGTGGGTTGTGCACGTAATGAGAAGGCCTCTGGATGTTCCCGTAAGAACAAAAGTTTGTTACCAAGAGCTCAATACAAAGAAAGGTAGAGGTAGACCGAAATTTACTTGGGGGAAGGTAGTAAAGCAAGACTTAATGGATTGGAATATAGATTTGCAGACGGTGTGCCTTAGAACGAAATGGAGAAAAACTATAAGCATGGTGGAGGGTTAGACCCGTTGTTATTCCTATGTTCTAGATGGTCCCTTTTAAGTCATTTTTCCTCTTCATCTCCCCCCTCTTCTTATTTTCCCCTTCTTTTATCACTTTTATATATATATATATATATATATGTATATATATATTATTAATCTTTTTTTAATCTTTTTTCAACCCTTTTGTATCTTTTATTTGGGTTCATCTACTACCAATCCCAATTAATTTGGGATAAAAGTGTTGTTGATGTTGATGATAGTGTATATTTAATATTCAATTATTTAACAGAAAAATGAAACCAAATTAATAATACCTATCAACACGTTATAAAGGTGGAAGCTTTAATAAGAAAACAGGAACTGAGATGAGAGAGAGAGATCAAATCAGATTAGAAAGAGAGAGAGAGATCGGAGAGGAGACACAGCAAGAGCATAACAGGAATGATAATGATATGCTGAGATGATCTGTTATCTACTTAAGGGGAAAAAAGGCAAAAAAAATTATATGATCAGGTGGAAGCTTTATTGATATATATATATATATATTGTTTTTTTTAAATATAATATTTTTACGAAAATGCCATTTGACCGTGTCAAAGTGTGTCGGGCATGGCCAAATTCGCGTGTCAAAATGGTCAACGTGTCGAGAATGTTGACCGCATGTCAGACACTATGTCGGAGTGTGTCAGACATGACACTCCCTGTTTTTTGGAGTGTCCGTACTAGCTACTCCTAATAATGTAGACACCCTACTAAAGTCACGGACCATTGTTTCCGCTTTGAGCCAATGGAATTGCCAGTCCATGAGGTTAAAGGATATTTCTATTGAAAATGGGGCTTTGGTAGAGAAAAAAGAAGAGAGAAAAAAGGAATACTCAATATGAGAAGATCATATTGATATGGTATGTATTAATATGATACAAAATACTGACTCAATGGTCCTATTTATATTAATAATTAGGTCTAGTACAAATTTAGTACTAATACGAAAAGCACGACCACTGATACAACACAACGACTAACCCTAACTAAATAAGGAAACAAATCATAAAACAACAAACAAGAAACAAATCCTAAGATTGCTTCCTCAATTAGACGACTAATTGATTCCTTAATATATTCTAAAGACATTCTAAGATATTACAAATATTATGAAGATATTTGTTACGTTCCAATTGCAAGGTATGAGACTTGTGTCCCACATCGGAAACATAAGGGTCTGATGTAGGGTTTATATGGACTTTGTGTTCTCATACTTTACAAGCTAGCTTTTGGGGTGAGGTTCTCTCAAGGTTCGTATCAATTGGTATCAGAGACTACTTTACAGGCTGGTGGCGCTGGCATTGCAGTGTTCGCCTAGGGCTAGTAAAAGATTAGTGCAAAGTCAAACCGCGTGGGCGCCGAGGTTGCGGAGCATGGTGGGATGTTACAATCCTATTGCAATGTATGAGATTTGGAGTCCCACATTGGAAACATAAAGGTCTGATGTGGGGTTTATATGGACTTCGGGCTCTCCTACCTCACGAGCTAGCTTTTAGGGTGAGACTCTCCTAAGGTTCGTATCAATTGGTATTAGAGCCTTTCACTTTGTCTCCAAGTTGCAATCGAGCAGCTGCTGATGACGCTGGCATTGCAGTGTTCGCTCAGGATAAGTAAAAGACTAGCGTAAAGCTGGGCTGCGGAGCGTGGTGGGATGTTACGATCCAATTGTAAGGTATGAGACTTGAGTCCCACATCGGAAACATAAGGGTTCGGTGTGGGGTTTATATGAAATTTGGGCTCTCCTATCTTACGAGTTAGCTTTTAGGGCGAGATTCTCCCAAGGTTCGTATCAATATGCTAAAATACCCTCAATCTATGATGCATGGGCACTCCTAAATAATTTCTGTATTCATACATGTTAGGTTCACATGGATATGTACCCAATAGTTTTCACTCAAGTACAAATCAGTTCATTCAGAACACCAAGTTTTGTTGCTAATGTTGTCTGCTTTGTTACTGAATGAAAGAAACGGCTACTTTACTCCCTTCAAAACTTGTGCCATCTTTAGATATTTTTGTTACTTGAGTTAGAACATTATGAAAATTGTCTTTATCTTATGATTTCAATACTTTAATATTTATATTTTTATATGATAGATCATTCCATACCCCGTACTTTAGTTTTAGAAATTGTTGTACCCCATACCCATGCTAATACCGGTAGTCGTACATGTATGCTGACAACACAGCTCTCAAGATACTTTTAAGATATTCTTAACAATTTCCATGCTTCCCCTGCCGTCTTTTAAAAAGTTTTCTTGCTTGATCTTAGCTGAACTAGGGGGAAAAAAGCATAATTAGACAGATCTTGGAAATGCCTTTTTAAAAAAACCTTTGTAGTTTGTACTATACTGGCTCTTTTTTTTATAAAATAAAAAAAACTTCTTCTGGTACTAAATATCATTTACCTTGAACTTTTCTCTGTTCTGTTACTACCCGGATTTTCTTTTTTGATAACTAGATTCTTTCAACTTTTGTGAATTCCAGGATTTGAGTCCTACTTAGTAGGAGGGTGTGTGAGAGATCTACTACTAAATAGAACTCCAAAAGATTTTGATGTGATCACCACAGCAAAGCTTATGGAGGTTTTGTGACAGCAATTCAATTTATTAACTATATGGGAAGGACGATATACATTTGTAGTGAGTTTTAATGTTTTTTTTTTCTCTCCAATGATATCTGACAGGTGAGAAAGCATTTTCGTCGTTCAGCTCGTGCTGAAGTTGTTGGACGGCGTTTTCCAGTATGCCTGGTTCATATAAAAGGTTCTGTAGTAGAGGTTTGTTTATTGAGTAGTTGTACAAGGTTATATCTGTACATTTTTTAAGCTACAAATTACATGTATGATTTAACGTGCTCTCCATTCGGAGATCCTTCTTTGATTAATGTAATTTCAATAAATTAATTAACCAATTTATTTATATTGGATAAGGTAACCAGTTTTGAGACAGTGGCACAAACTTCCAAAGGGAAGGAGCGATCTTTATATTTTCAGCTGCCCAAATGCAGTAATAGAGAAGACTTAATTCGCTGTAAAAACTCCTTGCACAGGGACTTCACAATTAATAGGTACTGTTGGATTTTTGTTTTATTTATTTATTTAATTTTTTATAACTTGTAGGGAATCTATTTGTTTGTATACGTAGTTTCAAACTTTTGCTTTCTCTTTTCAATGGGGGTTTTGATTATGTTACAAAGGATCGGAAGTTGCAGTAAGTATTAGTGTTTATCTTTGGTGTTTCATTTTTATCCATCTTATTAATCCATTTCTTACTGTGGAAGCAGTTTATTTTATGATCCTTTTGACAATAAAATCTACGATTATGCCAATGGAATGGCTGATTTGAGGTCCTTTAAGGTAACTCTTTATGGATTTGTTGATGAACGTTTACACCCTGAAGCATGATTGTAACTTGTAATTATGCTGATATGTAATTATGCTTGGTGATATGGATTCAGCTAGAAACTGTGATCCCTGCTCAGCTGTCCTTTAAAGAGGATCCTGGTAGGTAGTATCATACTCTCATTAGCATGAACTTTGACCATATTGATTAACATTTACTATGAAAATGATATTGCATGTGAAACTTCTGTGCAGGGAGAATTTTGCGCGGCTTCAGAATTGCAGCTCGTCTAGGTTTATCATTATCAAAGGAGACTGAGGCTGCAATCTGGACATATTCATCACTAGTTAAGAACTTGGACAAGGTACCTCAAATGGAATTTTATGATGATGGTTTGCTGCCTGAATCTGGCATAATATTTTTTCTTTCATCGTATAGTCTTACTGATATTGCTTCTCCTTGTATTTGTTGTCCATGGGCTGTGTAGAAATGCTGCCTTTTTTTTTATTGCACTTCATCATTATTCTTGTTATTGACAATTGGGAAGGGTAAAACTGTATTACTGAACATACTCATAAGGTTTTGCTTTTGGATATCAAAGTAATTATAGATTTTTAGTTTTAGTTTCTTCACTCACCCTGCTGCTGTTCTTTATATATTTCAGAATAAAATAATGATTGAATTGAACTATATGCTATCTTATGGAGCTGCTGAGCCATCTCTGCGCTTGCTCTGGAAATTCAACCTGCTTGAATTTTTACTTCCTGTGCATGTAAGTCTAATTGAGTTGCTGACTTTAAGTTTTCTAATAATATGCCTATCAGCCAAATACAAATGTTACTCATTAGTTGGTTATAGGCAGCATATCTTGACGAACAGACAAGTAAAGAAGATGCTCAGGCTTCCAACATGTTAATGGTAAGCTAGATTTGTGAAATTTGTAGAACGTGCTTTTAATGATATGATTTTGATTAAATGAACGCAAATGCTAAATACAAGCAGAAGGAATATGCTACAATAAGTTGATAGTTCACTGGATCACTATTTGAATGCTTTGATGTTTAATAAACAAATATTGCTAAAAATAATTAAATATCTGGTGTCATTCAAAATATAATTATTTGATCAGTGAACATTTTGAGTAACTTAAAACTTTGAACTGTAAGGACATAGTTGGAGAAGATTATTGCTACTTCTCTGATAATTGGAGATGAATTTGCTTTTTAAAACTGAAGATAAGTTGGATAGTGTAAATGATGTTACTTACTCTTACAGTACGCCAATCCAACATTAAGAAACATAGACTATGAAGAGGTTCTCACATATTCTTAGGCTATGCTTGTATGAGTAGGTGGAAAATTAGATATGTAGTTGGTCACAATAAAGTCTAGATGAAAGATAAGAATATAAAAATGACATGTATGAAGACTTAATTGCGTCCTAGTGCAGTATTATTTTTCACCTTCTCATTTCCACCTACTCAAGCGTTGCCTTAGTCACTATGATAACAAGTGTACTTATCAAACTTTTCGGCTTTCACTTATGGTGCTGTTACTTTTGCAGAAATTATTCTTCCATCTCGATAATGTGGTTGCTTGTGATCGACCTTCTGATTGCACTCTATGGTGAGTGATTGCTAGTTCTGTTTGTTACAAGAATCCTCTCTCTAAAAGGAAAAAAATAAATCAAATTGACCCTAAGATCTTAGGACTAATTTTCCTGCAAACAGGGATGTAGGGACAACTTTAGGATGTAGGTTCGAGCAAGAAAGAATATCTAATGAGGCATTAAAGCTTATATCAAGTAGCATAGCTAATTTGTGAAACTTTACATGCAGCTTCGTATGTTTTTCTAGCTAGTCTTTAGGTAACTGGGGAATTAGTAATGAGTCTAGTTTTCAAACATTCGATGCTCCTGCCTGTGTAACTGGGTTTTAGTTGTTTGATACCATATATTATACAGACGATTTTAGGTGCTTGAAACTGTATGTGTGACTGAAGATTCATGCAAATTTCAATCAACCTTCTAGCTTGGCTGACTTGGTGACTAACATGGCAGATGAAGGCTAAGTATTGTGAAAATGTTTCATCCCATTTTGGCAAATAAAAACAATCAACAAGGTAAGCCAAGAAAGAAGTCAGCATAACATAATTGTATCATTTACAAACAAGGGTCATTAAATCAAACCTCCTTTCTCTCTGTTCCCTAGATAGCAACTCTGACACAGTTCTGAATGTCTTGTCGATTATTTTACTAGAAACTTTGATCATATTAGAGAAATATAATATAAAACCATTAATGTGGCCTTCACCTAACTGCTTAAGCTTTTGAGTTGAAATGGTTCTTATATGATATCAGAGCCTTTGTGACTAAGCCAACACAAGTTCGATCCTTATCACCCTCATTCTATTAATAAATAATTAAATATTGTGGAGTTTCTCATCAGAGATTGGTGGACCTGTGCACTGTCCATCCTTCAATCTCAAGCCCAATTGGTTCTTATGTGAAGGGGCATGTAAGAGAAATGTAATATAAAACTATTAATGTGACCTTCATCTAACAGCTTAAGCTTTTCGATTGAAATGATTCATTACAGACCATTTTGAAAAGTGACTACAACAATGGTACTTTTTCCCTTCTTTTTGGGATGGTTCATCTTTAATGTCTTTGAAAGGTGAGAGCATAGTTAGAAGGCAAAATATTGGAACATTTTGGGTTTGGTGATTTCCATCTAAAAAGATTAGGTCTAGGGTAGAGACATACAGTTATAAAAAAAATCCTCTTTATAATCATATACATTCTTGTTCCTCATTCACTTTCTCCCATTTTGTGCCCATGGTATATTGATTCAGTTCCTCATTCACTTTCTCCCAAAATGAATGGATTAACACTTGCATTAGGCTATCATCATCGTGAGTATTCGATGGACCCTAGATTCCACCCCATCAACGAGTCATTTCCTAATACTTATAATCATTTTGGTTCACTTTAGCTTGAAAATAAGTTATTAGGAGCCTGAATTGCTCATCTTTTTTTCTTGACTTAAAAGTTACTTTAGAGGTAAAGCTAAAAATAATACCTTAAAAGTTAAAACTAAAGTTATTTGATGATTATATAAAAAAAATTAATTTAAAAGCTACTTTTGTAACACCCTCTATAGCTAGCTAGCATAAAGAATATATCATTAATCTTAAATAATACTTTAAATAAAAGAATAAGAATTATGAAAGAATAAAGGGATATAAAATTCTAAAGCAACGGTTATAAAAGAAGGCAAATGACAGAGCACCCTTAAAGTTAATTATACATTAGATAGAGTTAAGTACATTGATTTATGGTGACTAAAACTATTTCACATTAGTGGTTATGGCACGCAAGCCAAAAAGTTAATCAAGCTTAATTCCCACTCTTATCTATTTGTTACATTAAGTAGGAACTTTATCTAAACCTTCACATATTTAGTCATCCAGATTAAAAGGAAACGTTTTTAGCCTATCATGGTAGAAAACTACAGCTACACCATGAGTGTGTACAATCACCCGGAACTCTGTTTGGTCTTCGAAGTCGTTAATTAGTGTGCTCCACCCTTCTCCGATGATATATATACTAGGCATTTCTATTCTCTGGAAGGTTTAGCATAAAAAACACAAATATAAGATAAATCTCAGTAATATTGAGGTTTTCAAACTATAACCAATCTAGGCGCTATAACGAAAAATATCATTCTCTCTAAATATGTTTATGATAAGAAAATATATATTTCAATAATAACTGGAATAATAAATATAGAAGAGAACATGTAATTTTTAACTGAAACTACTAATGCCCAGCCTCTGAGAGTCTCTGAATGTGAAAGGTTACTAAGTGGCCGAGCTTATAGCCAAGTAAGGCGTTCCTTACAACATTATCATCTATTCCGAACCTCCTCGGGTTAATTCACATCAGAATTATTCAATTAAAGATTATATTTTTTTTTAATATTCTTTTGGTATGGTACCAAAGGAATACAAATCAATTAGTTCCATAGTCTTGATCCAATACCATCTTTATAACCAATATGAACAGATCCATCAAATCCATAAAACCAAAGTTTAGAAGATTAAACCAAAGGGTAGAAGATAAAACCAAAGTGTAAAATAATTCTATAAGAAAATGGTTTGGGTCATGGTAAGGACACCTCCACAACTTTTAGAAAAACAACTTCCCCACTACCAAATTTAAACATAGAAATAGATGAAAAATAGTGAACTTCGGAGAATGAAGTTCACTCCCAACATTATTTTTCCCTTTCTTTTTGCTTCTATCTTTCTCTTTCCCTCTTTCTTTCATGTTGCCCCCCTTCATGCCATATCTTTTTTCTTAATATAATTTTATTATTATTTTTAATTGTTATTATTATTTTTTGGATGTTACAACTTTAAAGTTCAAGCAATATCAAACGTAGTCATTTGCCTCCCTCACCACGGCTTCCATCTTCGACCTCAAATTCTTGTCCATCATGTTGGTGATTTTCTTTCCCCTCATTTTATGCACAAAACGGCGGCAGCGGGGAAATCGTTGGAGAGGCGATCAATAAGAACCCTTTCCATGGAATCACACAAGAGATGTAATTCCTTACCTTTGCTGAGAATCTCTGCCACGGTCAATTCCATGTACACGATTCTTTAATCGGTGTTGTAAAGAATAAATTCAATCCAAAAGCCTAATATGTTGGGTGAAGCCCACATTAATGGTTTTACATTATATTTTTCTAACACGTCCACTCACAAAAGAGCCCCAATGCACAAGCCCGCCTATATATGTTAAGAAATTCCATAATATTTAATTATTTATTAATAGGATGAGAGCGGTGAGGATGGAACTCGTGATTACTTGGTTATAAAGGCTCTGATACCATATAAAGAACCAATTCAACCCATAAGTTTAAGTTGTTAGTAAAGGCCATATTAATATATTTATATTATATTTCTCTAATAGGTTCTATTTCGGTGATACATACAAGGAAGATTTGTTGGATGATGGTGTCCCCAACTTCCTTTAGAGTCTATTGGGTTTTCACCGCAGCTATGGGTGAAGCTCAAAGCAATCAATTGAATTGTGTTCTTCATTTGATTTTGATTTTTTCTATAGAAAAAAAAAATTTAAACCTCAACTAGCGAGGGTAGGGGTGACTGAGTGAGGACAATCCTTGTGCGTAGGCGTAGCCTTATCCTTGTATATTTAAAAATAAGTTGTATCTAGGATTTGAACCTATGACCTTTTAGTCTAGAAAGAGCAATTTCACGACTACATCAGGCTCACCCTCTTTAATTTTCTTATAGAAAATGTAAAAAGAATAAATCAAGAATTTTGTCCTTGGGGTTTTGATTTTAATGGGAATTTTTTACTTTTCTTTTTTGTTTCTGAGAAGAAAAAAAGGGGGGGGGGGAGATGGATCTTGTCATACCGAGAGAAATGAATGGAATTGAGTGAGAGTGAAAGAGAATCCAGATGCTCCTCATAGAAGCTTCTAAAAAGAAGCTTGTTTTTTCACTTTTCTTCATTAAAAAATAGCTCCTTTTATTAAGATCTTTTCTAAAATATTATTGGGAGCGGTTTTGTGGTTTTAAGCAGAAGAGAAACTGAAAATAAGCAAGGTCAAACAGGCACTAGTATTTATAGATGAGCTTGATATTCAGTTAACAATGGATCTCTCCTTGCTAAACAATTAACAAATTTTCCACTAGTGTGCCCATGCTGTATTGACAACATATTGGGCCATATGGAAAGTATATTCCTGCCAAAATATTAAAATGGAAAGTATTACCTGATATGTATTTTTGCCATATCCAGTCTGTGAATGTAATTGGCACATGCAAAATCTGCGTTTGGTGCAACTTTTTGAAATGCCTTCTTAGGAGATATCGTACGTATGTCTACTGAGGATAGCCAAAACAACTACTCATTGTGAGTCACTTTTAGTAATAAATGTATAGGTACCAGGGCAACAATCAGCTGTTGATCTAGTAGCCAAATCTTTTTTTCTTATTAGGTTTTTGTGGGTGGAATTGGAGATGGGGAACAACTGATTTGTTCAATCTTATTTTCTGTTGTAGCTTGGATAGATGTTGTTGTTTTTGAATTTATATATCTCCTTCGCTCATTGGTGTTTGAGACACCATTGTATATTTGTACATGTTACAGGATTGGATTGCTAGCCTTTCACCTGGCATTAGTAAATAACCCTCAAGATGCTCTTGTGGTGTGGGCGCTTGCTTCTGTTCTCTATCATGGGGAGTGGGAAGAAGGTGTTAAATTTGCTAAAGAACGTGAAAAATTGTGTGTTAATTTTGCACCTGAAATAAGGAGGTCCAATGTATACAAATCAGATGAAGAAATTGCAAAAGCAGTCGCTAAATTGGCATCTTTGGTGATGGACTCCTTACGTGCTCTGGTTGAGAATAATAGTCTTCTTCAATCCATGTCTAGATACCCTTCTCTTCCACGGTCTGGCATGGTAAGTAAATTAATTTTGGTATATATACTTTTAGTTAAGGTTTGAAAATTGCGTGGCTGGTTGATTGCATAGTAGTTGCAAAGGGATCAAGTTCTGTTCTAATTGACTGAGATATTCAAACATGCCATAGGGTTTTTGTGATAATTGTTTCTGGTTAGACCCTACTAATTGTTTGTCTGGGCTTTGAAATTTAAAAATCTAAAGTAGTTCTGATATCATGTAAAGAACAATAAGAAATTTTTTTTACTCAAGCGTAGCTCAACATAAAATATGAATACACCCGTTCAAAAGCATGCTTACCGTGATGTTGATCAATCAAAACATGCTTATCATAATGAAGGGCCGGCTTGACTCAGTGGTAAGCATGCTTACCGTGATGTCCAAGGTCCCGGCTTCGACTCGGCCTCTCCGCAAAAGCGGGGGTAAGGCATGACTCGTACGTCCTTCCCCAAACACTCACGAGTGGGTATTGAATTGGGTCGGCTCTTATCAATGTCAAGAATGGAAACTTAGGAATGAAGTTGGTTTCATAGTTGTTTTCTCCTGACTGTGATCTGAGAACAATGTTCTGATGATCTCTGGATTTTAGCTTCAGAAAATATTTCTACTGTATCTTTGGAAACTTAATTGGTAGCTTATAGTTGCATTTTTTGCATTTTCAAATAATATCATGAAGTAAGAAAGGGAGAAAACTGTATCCAAGTAAAAGCTTATTTTCGTGGTCTCTGACATCTTTAGTCTATTTGCACTAGCTACAAACTCCTCTTAAAGATTAATGTGATTTTTCTTTTCAAGTAACTTGTTCATGAATACCGTAGCATCGGAAAAGAGGAAAAACATACATTTTTCTTTTGATGAAAAAAATAAAGGTTTGAATGTAAGTGGCAACAGTCAACAAACATCAGATGGCTTAATATGAAATTGGAATGAGGCTGTAGATAATTTTCCCTTTCTCTAACGGGCTTAATATAATATTGCCTTCCTGCCCTATTACCAAATTCATATAATACCTAATTCTAAACTTGTCCCTTTAGTTTTGATTGATTCATCTTTTACCCGTCTGTAAATCAATCATTTATGTCCATTTGAAGATGTGTTACATTGTGGTAGTTCATAGCTCCAATCCAGTTGAAAAGTTTGCGGCTTTCAGGTATTTGTATCAAGGAAAACAGGGAAACTTGTTTCTGCAATTTTTGAAGCGCTGGTCAATGATGTTGAGTTTTATAGGAGAAAAAGAAAAAGTTCAGAGATAAATTATGAGATGCTTGGCAGGGGCCACCTTTCGGAGACTGGATTTGTTTTTGGCAAAATTGTTCTTGAAACTATGAGCAGTGGAATTGTTGGTGATGGGGAGGATTTTGAGGCTGAAAAACTTCATCTTAAGACTGAGGGCACCAAGGAAATTGGCCAATTGCAACTTCCGAATCGAGTAAATTATCAATTGGTGGCAAGGAAAGATAAAAGACAAGTTTTATCAAAACCAATTCCGGAACGTATGCAAAGAAAAATCAAGAAACATAAATTGGTTGAGAATGGATGCATTGCAGAGCAGAAAATGGGTTCGGGGAACCATGTGGCGTTTGAGAAATTTGAGAACAAGGAAACCAATGAACAGAACCAGAAGCTAGTTAAGTTATACCAGAAGGTTGATCTATCCATGACGAGAGAGACTACGCCAAAAAAGGAAAGTAGTCACAAAAAACAGCTGATAAATGATAGGAAGAAAAGTGCCAGTGCCAGTGCCAGCAAAAGTTCTTTAGACCAGAATATGCATTTGAAGATGGATGATCACAACACGTGTACATCATCACAATCTGAAGTGTCTACGAATCATCAGGTGATAGCCAACAACTGTAACATAAACGTCGATGCAGAAACAACAAATGAGCCAGATTTAAAGAAGAAAAAATTGCACTTATCACTATATGAAGTCTTCAACGATAAAGAAAGACAGCAACCACATAAAAGTAAGCAAAGTCTGCCTCCACTCTCCAGTCTCTTCAAGTAATGAATAACAATTTTTGGTAGCAGAAGGTATTTTATTTCCTCCAGCATGGTTTAGAGACAAAACTTATCTAGTGTTCCTTCATTGCATAGGAAGCAGATGAAACAGAATTGAGCCTCTTATACCCTTTTGTCCTTAAAAACTTTAGATGGCTTAAAACTAGGCATTCAGCTCCTCTAGATTGTTTTTATGCTTATATTTCGTAAGGCTCTCGTGGGTGTGTATCTTGCTTCCATTAGGAGATACCCCTTCCCTTCACCTTTTATTGTAACGAAGAACAAGGGAAGAGTGTTGTTTTAGGTTCTCTGTAAACTGCAACTTAATACCGTGTAGTTGGACAAAGAAACGATATTATATGGGCGATTACAGGATTCATTATGTAAACCACTTAAAAAGGATATAAACCTTTAGAGAGATGGAAGTGAGTAATAATTTATCTTGATTTGCTGCAAGGATGAATGAAAATTACATTCTGTATGAAGTTATTTGATGACTTAAATAGTAAGAAATACTAGGACTTGCATTTAGGTATTGAACTAGTTTGAGATAAAAGCTTCCAGCTCAAACACGTTTTAATGAATGAAAAGTACTTTAATGGGTTTTATGTTTATTATGTTGTAGGAAAAGTGATTGTGTAATGTTATAGAGATTCGTTTTGCGTGCCATATTTTTTTTTTTTAAATGTGTCGGCCCCATAAAATGTTGTGTGTATATCTTTTTTTTTCTTTTCTTTTTAAATGTGTGGGACCCACAAAATATTTTGTGAGTAGGAAAGTTTGTTGTATTATGTTAAAGGATAAAATGAAAACTCTACTTTAATACCTTGTTATTGGCTTATTAACTTGACCATGAACATTAGTTCTTGTAGAGATTAATAAAGGAGTTTTAAACTCTGAGTTCGGCCAACTCAACTCGGTTTAATTGAAACTTAACATAATATTTTATTACTTAGAGCCTAAAAAATTAAAATCTCTTTTTTTCCCCTTACATATTTAGTATTTTCTTCTTAGATATTTATTTCCACCTTGTTAGATCTTCTGCATGTAATGGTTTTTTTTTTTTTTTAAGATTTTTCAATCGGTTCATCACTTTGTGACTAGTCTAATTTATGTCAAGTCCCGGAATTAAGGTTTTGCCAACTTAGTTACCATTATTTGGTTGTAATGGGTTGCTGTTAACATTTTTTAACTTTAAATTTTTGTTCTGTACTCTATTATTTAGGCTTTTTATCATTTTTTATATTTCAAACTCTAAATATCTCCTCAAAATAAGACTAAAAAATCAATCTTATTACTGTGGCAAAATATGCTTGCATGGTTGTTGTGGTCGATATTTATGTAGACCTCTGCTCTTTGGCATTTTCAATTCAAGAATCAGGTCTGGTGCCAGAGATTTTTATGGCAAGAGAGTAGAGTCGAAATAAGGAAAACATTTATGGTATTTAATGAATATTGTTAGTTTCTTAAATGAATTTATAACAAAAGATGGCTTTTATATGCTAATTATATCATTCCTACTTATTTATAAATTTTAGATATCAATAAATTTGTTTATCATTATGTGAAATCAATAATAAAATTCAAATTCACATAAACATGCATGAATAAATTTTTTAAATATATTATATTGTGATAATTTTGTTATTTTATTATTATTGTTCTTGTCGTTGTTATTATTATTACTACTACTACTACTATTATTATTATTACATTCCACTCTGCATTTTAATCGTGTAAATTAGAATTAAAAATAATTTTAAAGAGCAATAATTTGATACATATAAAGAAAACGTATCTTTAATTTTAAGTTTCTCGCTAACTTTGGAAACTGAAAAATCCAAATATTAATTTTTGTAAATAAAAATAGGCTATATTACAATTTATCCTCTTGTACTTTAGTTGTGTTTCAAAATACCCTCGTGTATTTTCAACATTCAACAATTAACTATATCTGTTAAAATTTCATCCACCTCCGTTAGAATATCAAGTGAACCAATCTTTCACACCTCATCCTCAATGAACCAATCTTTCACACCTCATCCTCAATCCACCTCCGTTAAAATTTGATGTGGGTTTTCAAGAAGACAATAAGAAAGGTGATGTTACCTAATGAACTTTTAGGATAATAAGGTGAAAGACTATGCCTGATAACTAAACATCATGTGTTCCCGGTCTGTGCTGTAATGGTACATCGCTGCATCAACAAGGCATTTTAGGATATCTATCCTACCATGGTGCTTCTGAATTGTTGCAGCTGTTGGAAAATGTTAATGAATTAAAGAAAATAATATCTTTGATTTTCTTTCTTAATTCATTTTTTGGCAAGACGTGGTTTTCTCTGGCAGTATTGCTGCCATTCACAATGCGAATAATCGGGGTAGGGGGTGTTATGGACCTGGGTAAAAGGCCCACGAAGTCGGTCCGCCTTAGCAATCCGGTAAGAAGGCCCACACTAACAGGCCCATCATATCAACTCGGCAGAACTCGAACCCGGTACGTTACTCCAGATAAATGCTTAAAACGGATCGTAATTAAGGAAGCATAACGTTCGGCATGTTACACCCAGTAACGGCCGACCAGGCTGTAATGGCCCCCGCGCCATTACAGCTCAGCTCCACATTTCAAACCATAGGCAACCCTTATAAATAAGAGGGCTCATCGACGGTAAAGGACACATGATTAACCACTTTCACCACACTGACACCACAGTTATATTCTTTCTAGTGATCAAGCTAGGTCTAGGGATATCTTCTTAATAGATACCCCTAATCAAGGCTATACGATCCAGAGTGACCAATCAGCCTGATAAAGGTTGAACATCTCTGTCCTCGGGACAGAACATTGGCGCCGTCTGTGGGACAGAGATGTTCAACCTTTATCAGGCTGATTGGTCACTCTGGATCGTATAGCCTTGATTAGGGGTATCTATTAAGAAGATATCCCTAGACCTAGCTTGATCGCTAGAAAGAATATAACTGTGGTGTCAGTGTGGTGAAAGTGGTTAATCATGTGTCCTTTACCGTCGATGAGCCCTCTTATTTATAGGGGCTGCCTCTGGTTTGAAATGTGGAGCTGAGCTGTAATGGCGCGGGGGCCATTACAGCCTGGTCGGCCGTTACTGGGTGTAACGTGACGAACGTTATGCTTCCTTAATTACGATCCGTTTTAAGCATTTATCTGGAGTAACGTACTGGGTTCGAGTTCTGCCGGGTTGATATGATGGGCCTGTTAGTGTGGGCCTTCTTACCGGGTTGCTAAGGCGGACCGACTTCGTGGGCCTTTTACCCAGGTCCATAACAGGGAGGTTTGGCTGGGTTTCAAAATGATAGAGGAGCTGGTCTTCTTCCTCGTCCTGGACCTTATCCTCAGAGGTAGGATTTTGGGTATGGAAACAGGTTTTCGAATGGCCACCACCACGATAAATAGTTTGTCTCTAATATGGAGCTTCAAAGAGTGATGAAACTGTCAAGAAAGTGAATTTCTTTTCAGGAGGTATGGTAATGCCATTTTCCTATACTTTATTGCTACTGCATCAAGCAATTTAATGGTTAATTTGCTTCCTATGGATGTCTCCCATTTCTTAGTATAGGAACACAAATCATTTTTATCATTTTGACTTTGGAAGGAAGAAGACAATGTAGAAGTTTTACTCACGTTACAAAAACAGAATGGGATGGAATTTTAACAGACGTGGTTAATTGATGATTTTCAAAAGTACAAGTAGGTAAATTGTTTTACTTGAAAGTATAGGAGGGTATTTTGAAACACAAGTAAAGTAGGGGAGGGTAATTTGTAATTTAGCCATAAAAATACGTTGGCTATATAAAAATAGAGTACAAGTTTTAAATTTACTTATTGAAATTTAATTTAAGATCACAAGGAATTGTCATGCACATCTTGAAATCTTGCAAAGGATGAACAATTAGGGTTTACTTTCAGTTTATCTATCTTTTCACAATTCTCGATCGATAAATTATGGAGTAATTGAATATATTTTTCACAAATATAAAAAGTACATAATAAATTTACAAGTTTATGGAGTAAGGCTTCCATTGTTATTTATATTGACTAATATGGAAGGTATTTAAATGTAAATTAACAAGTAAATATATTCGTGGGAAAAGCTTTTCCCAAGTGAAGCACTAATATATTTTTAATTTATAATTAAAGGGTTTATTGTTTCTCAAATTTATCTCCTACACATACGCAGAATCCTTTTTCATTATTTTTTTTCTTCTCATTTCTCTTTATTATATTTTCTTTTTTCTCTTTATTTGCTTCTTCTTCCACCAAGTTTTAAACATTCTTTTAAAAACTTGATAAAACTTTGAAGTCCTATCGTTTCCTTTCTCTGAAAGCAAATTTGGGTGATGTTTTAAGGTTAAGGAAAGTGCTATAAGGAGGAAGGAGTGCAATCCATTCCTTAAAGATTAACTTTTTGAATCCTTTGAGATAAATCCATTATTCAAAAATTTGAGAAAATTTACATTTTTACAAAGATTTGTTTAGCGGACAGCAGTAGATGCATATAGCATCATATTTATGGTTTGTGACATTTAAAATTAGGTTTTATTATTCTCATCTAACATAAGATTATCTTATGTTATAGAGAGAAAATATGTGGGTCCCACCATTACAAGAAAAAAGGAAAAAAAGAAAAAAGTGGGGTACGAAAATCGAAGTGAGAGAAGATGAGACATGATATCTTATGTGAAAGAAGAGTAATATTTCCCTTTAAAATTTCTATAAATGTTGGGTATAATCTTAATATGAAATATTTGATTTAAAATAATGAGATTGGATAATTTCACATATTATTGAAAATGAAATGTTTTGAAAAAAAAAACTGCTTTGTTAAAATGTTCTTTATATATTTTTGGGATCCATGTTAGAATCTTGTAACAATCAGCAATGGAAGCAGTTTAGGTGCACCTTTGTATAAGAATATTTGTTTCGGAAGAAGAGAGTTATCCATTAGATGGAGCTGCCCAAAAGAGTGGTCAGCTCTTGAAGGAAAAGGTCATTAACGAGATGAAGTCGCCCCCGATGGAGTGACTCCCAGGAAAAAAGTCACCCTTAGGAGGAGAGGACTTTTAGCAAGGTGGAGCTATCGTTGCTTGATCCTCTCATGTGTAATCCCTATCGTATTAAATTTATGATTTTATTATGCGCAGTAAATGTTCATTTCATTATTCTAAAGTTTCTTGCTAACACATTTACTTTATTGATTTTATTTAAATTGCTTACTTTCACTATTCAAGTATGTTTATGACTAAGTTGTCAAAAAAATTAAAAAATCAATTGATCGTGCGTATCGTATTTTCCCTTTTTGTTATTGTGGTTATTATGTCCTTATTAACTCGATGTAACTCACCTCTTCTTTTATTTTGCCATTTAAATCATGAGGTAATTGAGTAGCCGATTGTTAGGAGTGTTGGGCTATGTAGCACCGATACTGACACGGGACACGTGACACAATACGACACGACACTCCGACACGTTAATTCTAAGAAATGTTAGATTTCGACACGTTTTGATATTAAATAATATTTTTAATTTATGTAGTGTATATTATATTTAATATTCAATAATTTAACAAAAAAAATGAATCTAAACTTATAATATTCATAAATCTTGCAAAGAAACATAAGATATCCCAAATATTTATATTAAACTCAACAAAATAGTAATCGTAATCCAACTAATATAATAGTTGGAACTAAAAATTCAACGCAACGTAACCTTTAAATCTTTTTTTGAATTTCTATAACATGTATTGGAGTGTCGGGGAGTGTCGGGAAGAGTCGGACACGACACGTCAGGATTTTTGAAGTGTCGGTGCTTCATAGGTGTTGGGAATGGTACGAGTGAGCCCAAAATTCTTTGCAAGGGATACATCCATGGGCCAAGCGATAAACCACAATAAATGGGCCAATACCACTTCTCAACCCAAAATCTTAAGACTATAGGTTTATGGGTCTTATGCACTTATATGATCATCACTTGGTCTATGTCTAGACGATGTGGGACTTATTTCACTACTACCCACTTACACTTGATCATTTTCAACATCCTCCCCTCAAGTGTGAGGCCTAACATCATGCTCCCCCTAAGGGCAACTTCTACGGAAGTCTTTTTTCTCTTCAAATATTAGGTCGGAGGCCTCTTTAAGTGTATCACCATAGCCATATACTCGGTCCCAGCCAAACCTTTAGCTCTGATACCACTGTTGGAATGGTATGGGGAGCCCAATACCCTTTGCAAATGGTACATCCACCAATGGGCCAATTTGACAAGCCACGATAAGTGGGCCGACACCACATCTCAACCCAAAACCTTAAGGCTATAGGTTTATGGGTCTTTTTCACTTTATATGGTCATCACTTGGTCTATGTCTAACCGATGTGGTACTTCTTTATAACTCATACTTTCAACATCTTCCCCTCAAGTGTGAGACCCAACATCATGCTCCCCCTTAAGGGAAACTTCTGTTGAAGTCTTTTTTCTTCAAATATTAGGGTCACACTAGCCTTCTGCAAGGCCTTCCAAATACTTAGCCTTAAGGCTATAGGTTTATGGGTCTTTTGCACTTTATATGGTCATCACTTGGTCTATGTCTAGCCGATGTGGTACTAGATCCCTCCTTAAAAAAAATAGACAGAGAGATAGAGAGAGTGTGTGTGAGTTTGTTTCCCAAGAAAAAACGTAATTGGGTTTTTCTCATTTTAAGGCACTTTCTCAAGCGGTGGTTGATGTATCTTTGTGGGGTTGTCTCTATATAAAGACTCTTGCTTTGGTTGAAGGGGTTAAGCTATAGAACTTTGATACCATGTTAATTATCAAGATACAAGATTATCAAGATACAAGAGGAATTGATAGTAATCCTTGTTGTGTTAAACTACACAACATTGGTTCTATTATATAGCAAATCAATTGAAGAATACAAAGAAAGAGACGCACACAATGTGGGACTTCTACGCTCTGATTATATAGCAAATCAATTGAAGAAGACAAAGAGACGCACACAATGTGGGACTTCTACGCTCTGATATCACTGTTGGGAATGGTACGGGGAGCCCAAAACCCTTTGCAATGGATACATCCATGGGCCAAGCGATAAACCACAATAAATGGGCCGACACCACATCTCAACCCAAAATCTTAAGGCTATAGGTTTATGGATTTTTTGCACTTATATGGTCATCACTTGGTCTATGTCTAGACAATGTGGGACTTACTTCACCACTACCCACTCACACTTGATGGAGTTGCATATCATTCCATAACATATTTGCATTGTCATGTTTTAGATAATAAGAGCCCTTCTTTTTCTCTATTTTGAAGCATTTTGCTGATATGGGAAGAATATTGGAGAAATCATTTTGGGTTGTATTAAATTTTTAAAGTCTGAATTATATTCTGTTATAATTATTGTTGTTGGTCAAGAATATATACATTGCGTAGCGGGTATTTGATTTGATTTTTTTATGAATGTTAGGAATATAAGGAAACACTGCCCAAAATTCATTAAAATTCAGACTATGAATTACTTGGAATTTCCTTCTATTTTATTTATTCTTTGTATAAAATAGACTTGTGAGGCTAAGCATGTTTGAATTATTTTAACCTATATGTCGATCATGGCTCAAATATGAGCTGTGACAATTTATTTTTAACATTTAACTTTAAAAAATTATTTTCCTATGATGGGGCTACTACATGTGTGAAAGTTTGTAATGAAACATCAAGTTATTTTTCTATCATGATAGGTGTACATCAAGGTTCGACTCTAAATTCTTATCTCTTTGTCTTAGTTATGGATAAACTAACAAAAGATATTGAAGAGAAAGTGACATGGTGTATGTCTTTTACAGATGATATTGTGCTTATTGATGAGACCAAATATGGTATTAAGAGAAAACTTGAATTATGGAGAAGTCCGTTGGAGTATAAAGATATGGTGTTAAGCTATGAAGCACCGACCAAATACGTGTCGTGTCGTGTCCGACAGACAGAAAACACTTGACATTAACACGCGTTATAGAAATTCAAAAAAAGGTTTAAAGGTTACGTTGCGTTGAGTTTTTAGTTCCAACTATTAGATTCGTTGGATTACAATTATTATTTTATTGAGTTTAATATAAATATTTTGGATATCTTATGTTTTTTTGCAAAATTTATGAATATTATAAGTTTAGATTCATTTTTTTTTAAATTATTGAATATTAAATATAATATACACTACATAAATTAAAAATATTATTTAATATCAAAACGTGTCCTAACGTGTCGAAATCTAACATTTTTTAAAATTAACGTGTCGGAGTGTCGTGTCGTATCGTGTCCCGTGTCTCGTGTCGGTATCGGTGCTACATTTAAGAGACAACATGAGCATAAAATGAGAGTAACAAAAATGAGGATGTTAAGGTGGATGTGTGGTTATACGAGGATGGATAAAATAATAAATAGAGATATTCGATGAAAGGTAGAAGTAGTATGTATCGGTGGATGAAAATATGTGAGACCATAGATTGAGGTGGTTTGGGCATGTAATGAGAAAGCCCCTCGATGCTCCCGTACGAACAAAAATTTGTTACTAAAAATTCGACACAAACAGAGGTAGAGGTAGACCGAAATTTACTTGTGAAAAAGTAGTAAAACAAGACTTAATTGAGTTAGATATAGATTGGTGGTCGGTGTTCTTAGGAGAGAATGAATAAAATAAGAATGGTGGAAGGTTAGACTGTTGTTATTCCCATATTCCAGATAGTTCCTTTTTAGTTATTTCTTGTTCATCTCCCCTTTCTCTTTATTTTTCCCTTCTTTTCCTTTATTTCTTTTCCCTTTCCCCATTTTTTTTTACTTGTTTATTTTTTCTACACCCTTTTATTTTCACTTTTATATTTACATGGGAAAGGTTATACTTAATATATATTTTTCTTACTATCTGTTACTACCAAATCTTAATCGTTGATTTCCGTCAATCTAACGGTTATAATTTAATGCAAAATAATAATTAATTAATAAGTATGACCTTATAAATTACAACCGTTAGATTGACGGAAATCAATGATTAAGATTTGATAGTAACAGGTAGTAAGGAAAATAGGTAGTAAGTATAATAACATCTCCCTATTTTACACACACACACACACATATATATATATATATATATATTAATTTTTTTCTTACTCTCTTTTTTACCCTCATATATATTTTTATCTTTAATTTACCTTAATATATTTTTCTTTTTAATTCTTTACCTCTTTATATATATATATATATATTTTTTTTTATCTTTTTTCATAGTTTTTATTTGAATTTATCTACCTAATTAGTTTGGGATAAATAAATTATTGATATTGATATTGATTCATTTTTAAAAATTTGTTGTTGTTGTTTTTTTTTTTTTTTTTTGGAAATACAAGGAAATGAAACAACAATCTTTGGGAGGGTTATGCAGAACCTGCATTTCCCTACCTTGACTAAAAGTCGTATTGGCAAGTTTATAACCACCAAAGGCAATCGCCACAGGTATCATAAAGGGAAACTCTCCCTTCGCCCAATGCTGACCTCGCCAGTAGACGTGCGCTGCCACGACGTCAGCGCCTAAATCATCACCCATTCTGGGTGGACCTAACCACACCATGACCAATATAAATAGTGAAGGATAGCGTCCGATTGGTCCATAGCCGCTAAGAAGCCAAGAGCCGAGTTGCAGTAGCATTGTTCACTTCCGCTCTTCCGTTAAAGACCAGATTGTTCCTTTCGTGCCAGCATCCAACAATCTTTGGGAGGGTTATGCAGAACCTGCATTTCCCTATCAGCAACTTGGTTTCCAAAGAGTCTGGACCAGTGGCGACGTTGAGAGGGTGCCCCCTTCCACTGGAGATTGGATTCCAGCCAAGCGGGAAAATTGGAATCGAAAAATTCCATTGCACCAGGTTTTCTCATTCATCTCCCATTACTATTTATTTGTTCATAAATTAATTAAAACCATCCTAATTCCTAAATAACAATATAATGTCAAATAAGATTATAATCATTCATGCAAAATCGATACTGATGGTTTTGTCCCATTTTATTCCAATATTTTTTTTTCATCTCTCAATATCATTAATTTGTTCGTAAATAATTAAAATCATCTCACATAACATGATGATGTAAGAGAAAATTCATTCCCATTATCCATAAATTGATATTCAGGATTCAACCTTTTTTATTCTTCGATCGAAATTGTCTAATTAATGCATTCATGTTGGCATACGCTTTTTTCTTTGAAAAAAAAAAAAAAAAGCTCAAGGGTGCGGTGGAGCGCAGATTGCAGCGCACTGTTATCATCATATAAAGAATAAATACGAGAAAGCTACACTAAAGAAGGCCAATATCATGTCAATCATTATTGTCAAAAATTAGTGTAAAAACGTAAAAACTTATGTTTTTACATTTTTACTAGAGTGGTGTGTGTTAAAATGCAAATAAAAATGATCTTTAATAAAAACTGATAGAAATGCCGTGTGAAAACGTAACGTTTTTACCGTTTTTACTTAAAATGAAATTAAAAAAAATACAAAAAAAGAAATAAAAAAAGCTCAATTTTCATTTTTCCCAAATTATATGCACAATATCTTGATATCTTTTTGTTTGGATATATATGTTTTTTTATAATCATGTCTTATAAAGCTGCAATTCTATTATAAGTTATGTTATGAAAATTGTTTTGTTTTTTTGGATCAAAAATCTGCATAGTACCCATTACTTGTTAGTTATCACTATTTATAATTTTGATACTTGGTTATCAAAAATAATTTTCTTTTTTAGATAGATAAGTGGCTCAAAACACATGTTCATTATGTGATTTTTTACATGGATATATATAATTTTGTATTTTGACCTTAAGTAGTAGAAAGTAAAAACTTTATGTTTCGTGTCGTTTCTACGTTTTACATTTCTACC
Organism: Gastrolobium villosum; assembly: GCA_032173675.1. Lineage (NCBI taxonomy): Eukaryota > Viridiplantae > Streptophyta > Magnoliopsida > Fabales > Fabaceae > Gastrolobium > Gastrolobium villosum. The sequence goes on from JAVKPL010009936.1 coordinate 36,734, forward strand.
ACCCCTTTCATTTTTACGTAAAAACTCGAGTTTGATTACATTGACGACAATGATTAGATTCAGACTTTAGATTTTGGCTTATATATATATATATATATATATATATATATATATATATATATATATATATATTAAAATAATTAGCATGTTAAATTTGGATTAATAAATATTTGATACACACTTTGCATATTTATCTCTTTCTCTCACTTAAAATGATACAATATCCCTTAAAATGATACAAACTTTTTCCAAAATTAATATAAACATCTTTTTGGCATTCGGATGAGGATAGGTATAAGAATTATAATGTCAATATTAATAGAGAAATATTTCTCATGTATGAGATAATTTTATTTCTCTTTTCCTTAATAATTTCACTTTTTTTTTTGTGTTGCACAAAATAAAATTATCTTAGGCTTTCATACAAAGTAAGAAACATATTCCCTGTGTTAATTTACCTTAAATTAAAAGTCCAACAAAGTTATTAGTAAAGGAAATTGTGATTTGAAAAAAAAAAAAAACATATGGAGGGTCGCTGTAATGACACGTCTCTTCACATGGTAACCATGTTATTACCGTTATTAGGACTTTGAGGAATCATGACAAAGGACACACAACATTGAAATAGAAAATAACTAGTGCAGTACTCGTGTGATGCACGAAGGAAAAACATCGAAATTTTTGTCTGTGTCTACTATTGGTATTGCACAAAATAAAATTATCTTAGACTTTCATAAAACGTAAGAAACATATTCCCTATGTTAATTTACCTTAAATTAAAAATCCAACAAAATTATTAGTAAAGGAAATTGTGATTTGAAAAAAAGCATATGGAGGGTGGCTGTAATGACACGTCTCTTCACATAGTAACCATGTTATTACCGTTATTAGGACTTTGAGGAATCAGGATAAAGGACAGACAACATTGAAATAGAAAATAACTAGTGCAGTATCCGTGCGATGCATGGAGAAAAAATATTGAAATTTTTGTCGGCGTCTGTCATTGGTTAATTGCTAAAAAAAAGAAACGTGTCAGTATTTTATGCGATTCTGAGAGGTGAAAAAGCTACAACACTGACATAGGAATTTGTTATTATCAACCACAAACAAAACTCTGCAATTAAGAACATCAACTATTATGAAAATAAAAAATAGTCACGTACTCTATATTTGATTATATTCATGTACAACAATGCATACAACATCTAAAGTGATGAAAATATGAGATGGAAATTGTCCTACAAAAAAAATATCAAAAGATTAGGAAAAGTTCTTGCGCTCGATACTCTCCAGAATAATTATTACCAGCCGTGGATATGCTCAATCAATAATAAGATATCTTAATATACAGCAATGCATATAACAGCAACGACGATGATATGCATTTTGTCTTACCAAATAAAAAATGATTCAAACATGAGCCAAATTTCTTGCACTCAATAATATCCAGCACCATTAATAGCACCCTACAAAGACAAAAGAAACAAAAAATGAAAAAGAAACAAATATCACTCAATGATATCCCTCTCACCCATTGCTGCACATATTTAAAGCTTTTTCCCTCCACTTTCTCTCACATAATTTATCTATTTTTCTCACTTAAAATTTAAAATGATACAATATTCTTTAAAACGATACACATTTTTTCCAAAAATAATATAAACATCTTTTTGGCGTTCAGATGAGGATAGGTATGAAAATTATAATGTCAATAGAGAAGTATTTCTCGTGTATGAGATAATTTTATTTTATTCAAGTACAAAAAATGAGCAAGATTCACTTCTTCTTCTTTTTCTCTCTTTTCCTTAATAATTCCACTTACTTTTTTTTTTTCTGGGTTGCACAAAATTGAGTTATTTTACACTTTCATACAACGCACAAACATATTCCCTATGTTAATTTACCTTAAATTAAAAAGTTCAACAAAATTATTAGTAAAGGAAACTGTGATTTGAAAGAAAGCATACGGAGGGGTGGATGTAATGACACGTCTCTTCACACATGGTAACCATGTTATTACCGTTATCAGTGCTTTGAGGAATCAGGACAAAGACAGACAACGTTGAAATAGAAAATAATGTAATGGTCAGCAGCCTTAATGATCCAACGGACAGGAACAACTAGCCGTTGAATTTTCAAAACAAATACCCCATGAGTTTAGTTCCTTTCAGTGTACTAGTGTGCAGAGATAACGCTGTTCTCTGCCACCTCCTTCTCCTCCCCCATATCATCTTCTCCCCTTCTTTGCTTTAAGTTTGAGTTTAATGTCCTTATAGGATTTTAAATTTTTTTTTTGAGGGTGAGAGTAATTGTTCTTCATCAGCAATTTTATTTTTAAAAATGGCGAATTCTGATGACAACGTTTCTAACGCCATTAATCCAGCAAATTTTCAAGGTATAATCATTATTGGGTTAACTGAAATTTTGAGATTCAATGTTTCTGCCACGATTGAAGATGATGATGATTTTAACATGGATGGTTAGATTTTAACTGAAATTGTTTTTTGTTTATGTAATAGGAGGGTTAGATTATATGGGTACCAGAAAGGTTGTGCAGACCAGAAGAGCGTTAAGTGTAATAAATCAGAATCTGATGGAAGATCGACGTTACCCTTGCGTTGTTAACAAGAGGGTTTTGTCAGAGTAATTTTCTCCTTTGACCATACACCCTTGTCTTTTTTCGTGTAAATTTCTTGTCTTTTTTTGTTTCAAATGTTGATTGTTTGGTTTTCGATTTGTGGGCACACAGAAAACATGATGTTTGTGAAAAGAAGCAGGCGGATCCGGTGCATCGACCCATCACCAGGTGAGGAAATGACACTTTTGAAAGTGAGAAAGAAAGGTTTTTTTTTTTGTTGGTGGATGAATAAAAAAATGTGAAAAAAATATTCAAATTTTGAAATTGAAATGCATTTCACTACGTATCACTCTTTCTTTTCTTTTTTTCTTCTTTTCTTAGTGACCAAATGGTATTTTAATTTATTTCCATCATACAAGTTTTAATGTGATAGATGGATTCATCTTGATTTACTGTTGTTTTAGGAGGTTTGCTGCACAAATTGCTAGCACACAGCAATCTCGTGCTGAGGTAGATTTTTTCTTCCTTTTGTGAAATTTGCTTCACTGCACAGAATCTTAACTATGGAAACTAAGATTTTTTAGTGATGGGGTCGATGTGAACAGGAAACCGAGAGGTCAAACTTGACAATTTCAAATTTGAATGGATTTGGAGAGTGTATATTTATCGATGATGAACACAAGCCAAGTGAAGACCAGCCAGTGCCCATGTTTTTAGAAGTGCATAGTGAACCAGATCAGATGGTATTTCATTTTGATGTCTCTTTTATTTAGGGATTTTCTGTTCCTAAAATCTATTTTTTTTTCAAACTTTAATCGGTGCAATAATGACCTGTTAGGATGAAATTCAGATGGAGGATATAATTGAAGAGCCTGTTTTGGACATTGATGTCTGTGATGCAAATAATCCTCTTGCAGTGGTGGACTACATTGAAGATCTTTTTACCAACTACAGAAAAAACGAGGTACATTTGGAATGAATAGTTTGGAACACTTATCTGATCATTTGAAATGTATTCTAATTTGTCAACTGAACTTTGAGTGTGCTGAATCTGAAGTATCATCTCCCATGTCCTAATTGCTCATTGATAGATACCCATATACACCAAAACTTGCATTTTCTACTAAAGCAAGCAAAGCAAATTATTTTCTAACATGTAGGCATGCTGTTTTTATAGTGTTTGAATAAGCAAAGCAAATTAAAACTATGATGATCTAACACTGTTGAATTGGATATTTTCCATTAACTATTGTCCTATTTTTATGAAGATATTTCCCAATTTTTATGTTATAACTTGCAAAACAATATTTGACTAGGTTGAGTCGGTGTAACAAAATTTGAACTTCTCACCAATTAGAGCAGATTTCAATCAAAATTGATTTGAGAATGCTAACTAATATGGAATGTCTTCCTATAAAATTTTGATTACTAACAGCATTAGCTGCATGCAGATGACTGGCTGTGTCTCACCGAATTATATGGCACAACAACCTGACATTAATGAAAGGATGAGGGCTATACTAATTGACTGGCTTATTGAGGTATATTAAATGTTCTCTCCTGAATCACTATGCCAAGAAAATGCTAATAGTTGACCTACTTGATCAAATAATAATTACCATTGATTTTGTTTTCTAAATATTGATATTGCTTTGAACCCTTCAGGTGCACGACAAATTTGACCTCATGCACGAGACATTGTATCTTACTGTTAATGTTATAGACAGATTTTTGGAAAAGCAGACAGTGGTAAGAAAGAAGCTTCAGTTGGTTGGTCTGGTTGCAATGCTTTTGGCATGCAAGTATGAGGAAGTCTCAGTACCTGTGGTTGGGGATCTAATTCTGATATCAGACAAAGCATATACAAGGAAGGAAGTTCTGGAAATGGTAACATTTGTTTGCTTTATTGACACATCTGCAACACTTTTGCATTTGGGGAACCACTCAATATGTATGACAAGTAACTAAGACATTTTTGTAACACTTTTGCATTTGGGGGAACCACTTAATATGTATGACAAGTAACTAAGATTTTTTGTAAACCTTGCAGGAGAAGTTGATGGTCAATACATTGCAGTTTAAAATGTCTGTGCCAACAGCATATGTTTTTATAAGAAGGTTCCTTAAGGCAGCTCAAGCAAATAGAAAAGTTAGTATTCATATTGCTGCCAAATATTTCCATGAAGAGTTTTTGCATGCTTTTACCATAACCTGCAAATTACTAACATTTTTTTACTTCATTCCTCACCATGGAACAGCTTGAGCTACTAGCTTTCTTCTTGGTGGAGCTATCTCTAGTGGAATATGAGATGGTGAAGTTCCCTCCATCTCAACTAGCTGCAGCTGCAGTTTACACGGCTCAATGCACTATCTATGGTTTCAAACAGTGGAGTAAGACATGTGAATGGCACACCAACTATTCAGAAGATCAGCTATTGTAAGCACATTCAGCTCAGTACTTTTTCATGTTCCAATTATCATCCATTAGCTTTGACATATGTTAAATTCTGATGTGTGTTTATCTTATCTTATTTGTGTGACATACACAGAGAGTGCTCAAGTTTAATGGTTGATTTTCACCAGAAGGCTGGGACAGGGAAACTTACAGGGGTATATAGGAAGTACTGTTCATCTAAACATAGCTATACTGCAAAATGTGAACCAGCACTTTTTCTTCTGGAGAACCCATTGTAGCAGACCATATAGCTGCTACTAACAACAACAACATTTTACTTTCCTAATTGGGTTAAGAAATGCACATATGAGAGCAACTTAGGTTGCACTTGCACTGGGGGGGAGATAAGATTGTTTCTAGGATTCTGAAATCCCTTTGATGTTTCTGTTTTTTTTACGTATTTGTTCTTCAGTTACTTTCCACCCTTTTCCTTTTCTGTTATGTTCTAAATGAACATACTGTTCCATTAAATGATGTATTTCTCTTGTTCCCATTGAACAAAATAATGGAAATTATCCATTGAACAAAATAATGGAAATGATGATATAGAAATTTTGATGAGTTTCTTTTTCTTTTTTCCTAACTTTTTCATTAAAATCTATATTTCTCTTGTTCCCCATTGAAGAAAAAAGATGGAAATGAATGATATTGAAACAACTTTTATTCAAATTCAAGTATTTGATGAATATTTTTTCTTTTTTCTTATCCATTTCGAACTGGTTTAAGCCGGAGTTCGAGAACCAATCCATTTTCTCAAAATTGGTTAGGCTCTTAAATCGAATTACTCTATCGATTTGATTAAGTTCAAGTTAAAAAAATAAATAGAATTGGACTCAATCATCATATCCACTCCACTCCTAGGATTGTAAAAATATCAAATGAACTGAATCAATTTGTGAATCAAAATCAAATCATACATTTTTCCAAATCACTTAAGAACTGGATTAATCTTAAACCAATCCATTTTCTCAAAATTGGTTAGGCAACATCGAATTACTCTATCGATTTGATGAAGTTCCAGTTAAAAAATTAAATCGAATTGGACTGAATCATCATTTCCACTCCTATAATTGTAAAAATATCAAATGAACTGAATCAATTTGTAAATCAAAATCAAACCATACATTTTTCCAAATCACTTGAGAACCGGATTACTCTTAAACCAATCCATTTTCTCAAAATTGATTACTCTACCGATTTGATTCAGTTCAAATTAAAAAATAAATCAAATGGGGTCGAATCATATCCATTCCTAGGATTGTAAAAATATCAAATGAATTGAATTAATTTGTGAATCAAATCAAACCATACATTTTTTCAAATCACTTAAGAACCGGATTATTTTTTTAACCAATTCAAAATCGAACCAATTTTTAAAACTTATTCGGTTTTCCATTCGATTTTCATAGTGATACTGATGGCAATTATGCTTAGCAATACTTCATTTTCACTATAATCTCTGCCTTCAATTAGCCAAAGAGGCTTATGTTGTAATCTGGCGAGTCTTTCCTTCATCGGCCACATTTCATAATGGTACTTCCCTAGTTCCTAGAAAACGTTATGCTTTTTGGGATGTAAAATTTTTCAAATTTAAATTTTTCTGTTCTATAAGTCCTTTTGTCTTTTACCGCACAAGTGATCCAACGTTTGTTGCCGCACTCTGACAAATTGCCTTCCTTCAGCGTCACATCTCAATTAGTGTATGGCTTCCCTAGTTCCTAGAAAACTTTTTTGCTTTTTTTGGGTATCAAAATTTTCAAATTTTATTTTTAAACTGTTTCAGTCATTTACCACACTTTGACAATGCCATGTCGTCCAACGTTCATTACCGTGCTTCGTGCAAATTGGCCCTAAAATAAATGCTTTGTTTAATGTCTCATTCATTGAGTTCTTTGACTCTTGTGCTTCAAGTAAGGCCAAGGCCAACAACCCCCAACATTGTCCAACACCTAACCCTTTTATTTATTTAAAACAGAAAAATAAGGATGAGATTACTTTTCCAAACTTCTTCATAAGGGTAATATTAATTCATTTAAATTTTTTTGTAAAAATAAAATATTCATTTATTGCATATATATATAATATAAGAGTAAATGAAGCTTATTTTTTTCTATTTCTCTATCATCTTCAGTGTGCTCCATCCACTCCAATATTAAACACTTAATAAAAACATGGGAAAATGGTTTGTCATGTTATGTAACAACAAACCATTTTTCCTAAACACAATCCAATCCGGATCCCATCTTTAATTTTTTTTTTTCACTTTACTATTTAATGGACCCCACATATATCATGAGTGTGTAAGAAAATAATCTCTTATCATGTAACATTACAAGAACAAAACCTTAAAAACATATATGTTAAGAAATAAGAAATAATAATAGCTAAATAAAAAATAAAATTATTCAATATTATGAAAATCAATAAATATTTATTGTTTTAAAATAAATAATAGACATTATTTTTATGAGGAGGGATATTCTTATTACCAAAATTTTCTACTACCAACCCACTACCTATCTAATCACCATTGGATCAACATTTTCTCTTTTTTCAATTTTTTTTTAGCATTTTCTCTCTTTGATCCAATGATGATTAGATAGATAGTGAGTTAGTTCAATTTTAGAGCGGGGATTAAATGGATGACTCATCTTAAATGTCAATTTTTTTTTTGAAATCATATGTATGGTTGTGTTGATGTACATGTTAACTTTCTTTTAAAAGAAAAAAGGTTTCAAATCTCAATTTGTATGCTCAAGAAAGAAAAGGTAAAATACTAAAATTTATTTTAAAAAATTAACTTAATAATTTTTTTATTTTTTTTGGAAACAATTTAATCATTCTTTTTCAAGTCTTGTTAATAGTGTCTAAAATTATGTTATTAAGAATTGAATAGTCTTTATTAAATATTTTAAATTACTAAAAAATATTCTTGTACCTTTAAATATGAATTATTCTCATTTTAAATTTGATATTTTTATTCTTGATATTTTTAGTACTTGTTAACAAATTCATTCTTGTAAATTTATAGACTATAAATAAAATATTAGATATTTTTACCTTTTTAGAACTTTTCTAGTAACATTATTAAAAAAAAAAAAAAACTTTGAGTTATGAGATGTTTGCGTGATGACCCCACCAACAAGCTTTCTTTCATATGCATAAGAGTTTGATTTTTCTTTAAGCCCTTGGAGCGCCGCCAGCATTTTTTAATAAAAGGTAGAATTAAAGTACAAACTATAAAAAATTACTATGAAGGGTTATCTTTATCTCATTTTATGTGAGATAAACAATTTTCCTAAATACATAAAAAGAGGTTGAGTCCCATCATATTTTTTTCTCTTTTCTTTTACATGTGGGTCCCATTTATACTTTTATTTCTACAATATGAAATAACTTTTTTCCTACAACATAAGAAAAATATATCCCAGAACCAAAAAAACAAATACCTCACTACGACTCTTATGATAAATAATAACAAATTCTTATGTCAGTGTTGTAACTTTTTTACCTATCAAAATAGCATAAAATATCAAATATCAACAAAAATAATGATCTTTTTCTCCGTGCATCGCACGGATTCTACACTAGTTATTACTCAACAACTAAAACGACGCACCAACTTCGTACCACCAACCACATCTCCGCAAATTGCAATGGTCCATTTGACTCTCACTTTTTTTTTTCTCTAGCGACCAATACTTTATAATAGAAACAGAATTGAAGAGGTGTTGTTAAGGTTGCCATTTTTTAAGACATCCATATTTTCAATAAATTGTCGACTGTTATTAATTTTATAATTAATAAATATCTTAGGATATTATCCAAAAGAACATCGATTAAAAGTAATTGTAACAAATAATATAGGACTACGCAAATATAATTAGTTATCAATTAAATAATACAGTTATTTAAGTACACAAGATAATGAGTAACTAATAAACATTAATCAATCTAATAAAAATATCCAGCTATAATTATGACGCATAAAATTTAATAGAGAAATTGAGTTTAAAATATCAATCAAATAATTGAACCCGTGAAATACGGTGATCTAAATCGTCTTAATTAATTAAGGAAGAAGGTGTATATCATTTTAAAAGATGTAAAATTATGTCATTTTAAATGAGAGAAAGAGATAGATAAAGAAAGATAGAGTTTTGACAAAGAATATTAAGGTCTAGGTCTAACTTCTTCGTGAGAGTAAAATGACATAAGTTGTATCATTTAAAAAGAGAAACACTTTTTTCAATAAATAATTATAATAAGTTATAAAAAAAGTAGGGTTTTATAATTCTCATGTTGTAGGAGAATTGAAATCTTATGTTGTAGAGATAAAAAGCATGTGGGACCCATGTGTTAAAAAAAATTATATGTAGGACCCGCACGGAAATCGAAGAGTGTGTAGAAAAATTTCAATTATCATGTTGAATGAGAATTATAAAACCCAAAAAAGTATCAATCAAACAACACATCTATATGCTATGAAGCACCGACACTTTAAAAACTTTGACGTGTCATGTCCGCCACTCTCGGACACTCCGACACTTCCCGACACTCTCAGACACTCTTCGACACTTCAACATGCGTTATAGAAATTCAAAAAATAGGTTCAAAGGTTGCATTGCGTTGAGTTTTTTTTTGGATATACCCAAGGTTCAAAGGTTGCGTTACGTTGAGTTTTTAGTTTCAACTATTAGATTCGTTGGATTACGATTACCATTTTATTGAGTTTAATATAAATATTTGGGATATCTTATGTTTCTTTCAAAAATTTATGAATATTATAAGTTTAGATTCATTTTTTTATTAGATTATTGAATATTAAATATAATATACATTACATAAATTAAAAATATTATTTAATATCTAAACGTGTCCTAACGTGTCGAAATATAACATTTTTTAGAATTAACGTGTCGAAATATAACATTCTTTAGAATTAACGTGTCGGAATATCGTATCGTATCGTATCATGTGTCCCGTGTCATGTAAAGAACCTTGGATACACCACCCCAAAAGCTAGCTTAAAGGGTGGGAGTGCCCAAAGACCTTATAAACTCAACATTAATTGTTCATCCAACTAATTTGAGATTATATATCTCAATACGCCTCCTCACATGAGAGCCCACTGAATTTGAAGGATAAATAATGCATAAACCACCTATACGAAATTTCACTTAAATAAAAGTGCGGGCGAATCCAAGACACTGATAGATAAACTTAATATAGTATCTGTGCTAAATACTGTAAGAGCGCGTTTGGTACGCGGCTTATCAGAAAAAGAACGGGAAAGCTGAGTCAGGTAAATTTGTAAACCACGTTTGGTAAGCGAATTCTTGAAGATTTCCTGGGCTGCACTTTTTCCGGGAAAATGGTCTCCTTTGATATTTGTGATACGGAAAGCGAAATCAGATGTCCAAATTTTTGTTGGAATTGTTGGTAGCCCGGGAAAGAGAAAGCAGAAGCAGAAATAGTTGGACAAAAATAGCCCTATATTTTGTAAAATATCTATGCTACCGTCGAACAAGAAGCAGGTTACCCACATCTGCAACTTCATAAGGTATAATGGTAGGAATTACTAATTAGAATCTTTAAATATTGGCTGCATGCGTGAAGATATTTCAAGGATGGGTGCCATTTGTGTTGTCTGTGGGTGTTGGGATGTATGTATGCTATGTTAAATCACTCCACTGAGTAGTTGAGTACACCACACCACCTCAAATCTGAATCTATACTTCAACCTGAATCTGAACCGCATCAAATTGTTCATTCACATCCGAGACGATTGCATCCTCTTAACATAGGCTGCATCATTATCGCTGCCCCTCTTCAAACCCACATCTCTTTCATTTTGTCGTCGGGAACGATGGTTACAGATTTGGAATCAAAAGGTAAAGGTGAGGTTATTTTGGTAAAATAACCTCATTTTCTCAGTAATATTTTATAACCAACCAAACACAAACTCAGTAAAATTAAGTTAATTTTCCCAGAAAAATATGGGTTTACCAAACAACTTTTTAATAACATTCCAGTAAAATATATTTCCCATTACATTTCAGTAATAATTATTTCCAAGATAAAAAAAAATTTCTCCTGTAAATGTTACACAGTATAAATCAACCCTGCTTTGGATTCAGATCTTTGCGAAACACTTCAGATTCCAAAACATTAAAAAAATATAAAAGCACCAAACTCTGCAGAAACGTTCTCTCTCTCTCTGTGTATCTCTGTCTCTCTGATTTGCCAAAAAAACAAAAAACAAAATCTTCAGCAGCACCATCACCATCACCATGTCAATGGCAACTTCAACTCACAATCATCTTCTCCAAAACTCCTACAAACTATTCAACCAAACCACCAGCAACAACAACAACAACCATCGTTTTCCGTTCACCTCTCTACGCACCACCTTCAAGCCCATATCCATCAAATGCGCCACACAAGTGCATGCTCCACCGGTTCCCCACACCCAATCGGAAGATCGGGTCTTCAACTTCGCCGCCGGACCGGCCACCCTGCCGGAGAAGGTGCTCCTGAGGGCACAGTCGGAGCTCTACAACTGGCGCGGATCCGGCATGAGCGTGATGGAGATGAGTCATAGGGGCAAAGAGTTCCTCTCAATAATCCAAAAAGCCGAAGCGGATCTGCGCACCCTCTTGCAGATCCCGCCGGAATATTCCGTTCTGTTCCTTCAGGGCGGCGCCACCACCCAATTCGCCGCCGTGCCGTTGAACCTCTGCAGTCCCGAAGACACCGTTGATTACGTTGTCACCGGTTCATGGGGTGACAAGGCCTTCAAGGAGGTACAGAAATACTGTAAACCAAAGGTGATCTGGTCTGGGAAATCTGAAAAGTACACAAAGATTCCATCTTTTGATTCATTGGAGCAGAACCCAGATGCTAGGTATTTGCATATATGTGCAAATGAGACTATTCATGGTGTTGAGTTTAAGGATTACCCAACACCCAAAAATGCAAGTGGCATTTTGGTTGCTGATATGTCTTCAAATTTTTGTTCCAAGCCTGTTGATGTGTCCAAATTTGGGGTTATATATGCTGGGGCCCAGAAGAATGTGGGGCCCTCTGGTGTAACCATTGTGATAATCAGAAAGGATCTTATTGGGAATGCTCAGCCAGTGACTCCTGTGATGCTTGATTTCAAGATACATGATGAGAACAATTCACTTTACAATACCCCTCCTTGTTATTGTATTTACATGTGTGGTTTGGTGTTTGAGGACCTTTTGGAACAAGGTGGTTTGAAGGAGGTTGAGAAGAAGAACAAGAAGAAAGCTGAGATTCTCTATAATACCATTGATGAAAGCAATGGCTTTTTTAGATGCCCGGTTGAGAAGTCAGTGAGGTCTTTGATGAATGTGCCATTTACTTTGGTGAAACCAGAATTGGAGGCTGAGTTCATTAAGGAGGCTGCTAAGGAAAAGATGGTTCAGCTTAAGGGTCATAGGTCAGTGGGAGGTATGAGAGCTTCCATTTACAATGCTATGCCTTTGGCTGGAGTTGAGAAGTTGGTGGCTTTCATGAAGGATTTTCAGGCCAAGCATGCTTAGAGGAGGATCGTGGTGGTTTCAACTTGGGTGTACTAATTTAATCTCATCATTAGTGCATCCTAGTTAGGTACACTACTTTCATGCAATCATTTCTCTGTTATGCAGAAAGTGTCACTATGATTCCAAATTAAGAATCTCTAGCAGTTTTTGCTTTCTTTAGTTAATTAGGCTCTGGCTGTCTCCTTTTCACTTTTTTAGTGCCATGTTTTGATATTCAAATTTGGGTCGGCAGGTTGTGTTTTCATTGCACTTACCATTGTCGACTGGAAGTGAACTAGTTTAGGTTCGATTTATTGGTGTGTCCTCAATTACAAGTTTGTAAGGGTTGAGTCCCATGTGATATTTTACTGGATGTAACATGGTATATTTGCAATAATAAAATGAGGATGAGACATATTGAGTTATTGTGGAACTACAAATACCTTGATTTATTGAAAGGTATGGAAGGAAAAGTTCTTGTGTGCACGTACACATGGTGTTAGAGTCCTATCTTTGGGATAATTCTTAAACTAATTGTTTATTCTTATTAAAGAAATGTTAGTAACATATTTTTAATATTTTTAAATTATTGAGTGAAATATCTTAAATCTGTTTTTCAAAAGTGGGACTAGTATAAGATTTTATTTTTTATTATTGTTTAGAAGAAAGTATGAAGAGAGTAAATCGTCTTATTATTGTAGCGATTCCAATTCCCAACTTTGCGGCTCTCAGCATTTAGCAGGGGAGATAGCAAATTGACAACCCACGTGATACGATAAATTAAAAATTCGTGCACAGGTAAGAATTTGATAATTTACCCCTAGGAACAGTTAATTCATTCGAAAGTTAAAAATAGAGGGATTTGGATACTTTCATGTAAAAATTCACATGATCATATCATATGGAAAATCATAACCATTGAAGAGAGAGGAGAGAGAAAAAATAAAATATAAAATGTTAAAATAGGTCACACATTAAATCATAGCCGTTGATTTACCTTTGTAAATATTTTTCCTAATTTACCCCTAGGAACATTTAATTCATTGGAAAATTAAAAATAGACGCACGGTGAAACTTTTTTTATTTTCAGAAAACTTGGTTTCTTTGCCATTTGGCCGGGAAAACTCACTTGATCTCAGGATACCAAATTCCTTGGTATTATTTTGATGGCTGGATGATATTTTTCCTTTTCCATGTGGTTGGATGTTCTTAATAAATGTTTATATCTAAATGAACTTAAGAGTGATGTTAGTATAGATTCGAATTCATGATATATCCTATAGGCGAGAACATATCAACCATTCATAAGTTAACTCTTACATATCATAAAATGTATTAATAAAAATATCGTCAGTTATAAAATTCAGAGTGAACTCAAAGATATAGTAACAACCTTAATGAACAAAAAAATTGTTGGGCAAAACCTGTTGTCTCGATACAAAGGAGGTGGGGAGAATCTTTTTTTTACGTTCATAGTTTGAGTTCTCCATTTTTGTAAGCATTTCCCCATCCCAAACCCCGCGATTCCATTTTGATTACAAATGTTACTATTTGATGGATCTTTTCAGTCCTCATTGTTTGGTAGCATTCAGCCGTGTATCTTAAATGCAGACATGTGCAGACAAAGAGCACAATATACATCAAATCTCAATTGAAATTCGTTATTCACGACATATACATTATCGAACTTCATTTTAGGATAATTAAAATAACGTATCTAGGTGCACATATTTTGTTTATCTTTGATATTCGTCATATCAAAAATTTGACATACATCTAATCCTTTCCGCAAGGAAATGAAGTGCTTAAATTATCAAGCAACGTTGGTTCAACAAGAAGCAGTTCAAGAGCCTGCAATGATGAAATATCAACATATATTGAGCAACTCTAACATATGAGGCTATGATATTAAATAATAATATAGTTCCGGCGAATCATAATGCAGTAACATAATTTCTAATGCACCAATGAAAAAGATAACCTTCATGAAAACTCAGTAATACCAAAAATGCCTTAATTATTACTTGCAAGCTAGTATGAATTCAAGGAGAATTCTCATTCCTTTGGCATTGTCAAATTGAAAATTAAAATATATCAAGAAATATGATACAGTTTTCTATACTATTCAAATCAACATATTCAATGACAAAAAATGAATTATATTGTTGCTCCCTCGACCAGACAACAGGCAGAACATCCCGTGAGTCCTCCCTCCCTGTTGTTATATTTGTTGTATATTACCCTTGATGTTTCTTTACAGCTTGTCAGCTTCCAAACACTTGCATTGAACATTTGCTGTTGTAACCATTTTTTTTCCTTCTAATTTACAGATACAAATCTGCTTTCTCAGTAAAGTAAGTAAACAAACATACTTCTAGAGATGTAAGGCAGAAGCAGACATTTTATCAGCAACGAAACAGTTCTCCAGCACTCCCATTTATGCCATCAAGAAAATGAGAATCTTGAGAAAAGAGATAAGCCGGATCCTGAAGCATCACTTGCAGGACTTGGTGGAACATCTCTTGAGCTGTGATATGCCTGCTGGCACTTCTGGATCTGCACTTGCATAAATTGCAGAGAATTGTTTCCTTATCATTCATCAACATAACTGAACTTCTGGTTTTAAAATAATTGCTTACATTCTATTTGGCACTTAAACAAATTGCTGAAACGTAAAAACAAATAAGAAATAATTTTTGACTCTTGAAGGGACATCATTTTAGATTATATCAGGAAAACTAGGGGAAGACAAAAGAATTGTATAGCATTAAAACTTTTTGAAGCATAAAGCAAACTGATTTGCAAATACTGACCATCCAATTAAAAGCTTGGACATACAGTTGAAATTCTTATTCTATGGAAAAACATGTTTAAAATATAGATTACTTGTGTAGTGCCCATTGATGAGCCTACAGCACATATAACTGGGGCATATTCAGAGTCTTAGCCAAACGAATTTTGCCAAGACTAGTTTGAGCAATTAATGACCATCCAACTAAATGCTTGAGCATATATTTGAAATTCTTATTTTATAGAAAAACTTGTTTAAAATATCTACTATTACTATTGTGTAGTGCCCATTGATGAGCCTACAGAACATCTCACTGGAGCACATTCAGAGTCTTAGCCAAATGGTTTTTGCAAGTTCAAATTGCATCAAAGTGATTTCTAATAAAAAAAAATTAATTTAGGAGATGTAATAGGAAGTAGGAAAGAAATGTACAATGATTTTCCCCCAAAAATTTTTTCTTCTATCTCTACCAAATAAGAGCCTTGGGATGCAAAGTAAAGTAGATGATGACAGAATTACCTCTTCTGGACTAAACTGAAGCAGCATTCCAATAACTGGTAGCAATACCTCCACTTCACCTGATAAAAAAAATTCATATTAATTAAACTTGCTTCCCAATACTACTTAGAAAATGTAAAGGAGATTAAAAGAAGGACCTCACTCTAAAAATAAAAAATAAAAAATAAAAAATAAAAAATAATACCTGTCTCAAGAAGCTTTAAGATAACATTTTTCAAATATGTCATATCTACACCCTCCCTTTTCTGCGTTCTTTCCATGTTACGAAGCTCAGTCTTTAACATTGCTTCCTACAGTCATAATATTCGGCTATTTATAAGCACAAGTTACTATATGCTGAAACATGCAATTAAAACTAAATTGTTCAAATCACTCATCCGAAGATGGCTCATTTATTTATTTATTTTTCAATAGTCACAAATTTAAAAGTAATGTAGCATGAGAACATTTTCCTAACTGAAAATTGCAATATAAACGAGAAGTACTAGCAGAAGATCTTTACCTCCAGTAAGGACATTAATTATTTTATTAAAAAATAAACAACACAACACAGCTTTCCAACAAAAATGAAAGGCTACAAATTTTTTATACATTATTAAGTGCTAGGATTGGGTGAAAATCGAAAACTGCAAACAGTCAACGCAATATTAAAGTCTTTAAATCCATGTTTAACTTCACATCCTCTTGCACCTGTCAATTTAGAGTGTTAACTATCAATTTTAGGCTATTCATCCTGACCCTGCCATTAGCAACATCAATTGGCCCTCTGGTGTGTCCTTAACACTATATCCATGGTATTAACTTTTTTGTGTGTTAAGTGAGTCTTATCTAAATCTTGTTAGAACATTAGTTTTAATTGAACCTTAAAAGTCAGGGAATATCTACTAAAAAAAATAGTCCAGCAATTAAAGAAACAACCGATGACCTTGTAGACCCATTCATTTCATTCTTTCATATGGAACTATGATTAAAATCTTAAAAAATTCAAGCACACACATACCTGTTGACTGTGGAGACGATTCTCACGTTCAAGCTCCTCAATTTCTTCCTGAGTTAGCATTATAGTATTACTGAAGAAAGAAAAAAAAGGAAAAGGGGGGAGGAATAATAGATGAACATTTTAAAAAGGTCAGCCATACTTGAAGAGCTAAAATATGGCGCTGTGACCGTGCTAGCTCTTCCTCTCTTTGAGCTTGTTGTCTAGCCAAAAGCTGAAATTATGACAAGGACCAAAACAAAGATGCAATGAAGGATTCTCCAAAATATACCAAGTACATGCAAGATAGTCTAAAAGAAATAGTCTTGTATATTTTGATTGAAACTTCCACTTTCAACACCACCCCCTTCCCAAAAAAAAGAAGAAAAGGAGGATAAAACGATTGTTACATCTCAAACCTGACCAAATCACTACACACAATATTTTCCAAATAGATACTTTAAATATATATATATATATATATATATATATATATATATATTACAGCGATAAATAGAATTAAACTGAAAATTGGAAATGAAAAATGTTATACCAGAATTTGCTGTTCTGCAGCTGAGGGACTTAAATTTGTTGAATCCAATTTATGCAAGGCTGTACATAACAGTTGAAGATTAAAGTGTCAGTCATCACCCCTGAATGATTGACTTGTGATAACATTTAGCAACAATATGATCAAGTATAAATGAACTAATACTTAAAAGAGAACACAACTACTATCATAATCATACTATAAATGAATTAATACCTGTGCTATAATTATCATTTTGATCGACCTTAGACATTTGCACAGAATTGTGACACCAGTAGAATACATATGCAAGACCATGGAAATGTTAAGTATGGGACCAAGGTCTTAATTCTCATGATATTGAAAAAACAGGTAAGATACATACTGGCGGTCTTGATTGAAGAGAAAGATGAAGATTCTTATTCTCATCTACAAGTCTGGATATTTCATTATCTTTGTCTTCAATCATTCTATCAGCAAGATCATGAAATGAAGCATGCTCTTCCTGCAAGTTATAGATTCAGTTAGCACAAAAAAGGGAAAAAAAAAGAGGGGGGGGGGGGGGGGGATTAATAAAGGGGAGAAAAAAGTCCAAACACAGGTTTAACAATTTGCAGGCTACCTTCAATTTTTTAAATCGCTGCTTGAGCTCTTCGAATTCCTTTTGCTTATCTTCTGCAGCAGTTGCTTCATTTTCGGCCTTCATTGCCTCGCATCTGACTGCAAAGTTTGCTTTAAGTTAATCTTCTGATGCCAGATTCATACAGATGAGGAATCATAGAAGAATGAGGTATTAGCGACTATTTAACCAAGTAGCAGAGTGTATTACTTCGCCATGTTTCTTCTACATTTTGAAGGCTTTGTCCCCATTCCTCTTTCTCTTTTAGATGTTGAGCATTAGCTGAGTCAAGCTTTATTTCTAAATTCCTTATCTGTTGCTTAGCATTTTCAAGGGCTGTATCTCTGAAATTCATAAAATGAGAGGTTGTGACTGCTCCACACTATACAGCCAAAAAGATAATTATTGTAGTCTATCCAATATTTGCCCCAGAATCATGGCACAAATCAATGAGATAAAGCAAGTTTTTCACAAATTCAGTTACTAGTGATTGATCTTATGCTTCCAACTAAATGATTGTAATCTGTATAAAATTCAGGGCAACATATCAGGTAAAAAAGCCCATTAAGATTTGTCAATAATAATAGCACCTTTCTGCAAGTTCTTTCTCATGATTAGCCATAGCAGATTGAAGATCCTGAAGAACTCTTTCCCTTTCTTCTGTTATTGATAATACTTCATTTTCAGCCTCCTGTAGAAAATCAAGAATGTGATTGGCGATCAATATATTTACATTAATCAAACAATGTCTTCTTCACCAGACTATTATGAACATGTACTTTTAGATTTTCTTCAAGAGCTTTGAGTTGATCAGAGTCTTTAGCTGCAGCCAGTTCTGCATCCTTCTTTTGAAGAAGTGCATGTGCACGGGCCTTGTATGAAGAAAATTCCCTCTCAAGACAGCTGATCTGCAGAGGCGCAAAACTCAACATTAGAGAGCCGACATGCATTGTTGTAAATAATACGTATCTTATCGTCATGTTGCCAAGGGACTATTCAACAACGACTCACGGATGTGGATGGAACAAAAGACATATTTCCATGAACGGTTTTCAATTAAAGGCTGCAGTTCTGGGCATTTCTAAAATATCAATATCAACATCACTTTTATCCCAAAATAGTTGGGAACTGTTACGAAATACGAGGTAATAAAAATATCAGATTCGTTGAAGCAATAATTATCTTGTCAACCAATTAGTTCTTCTCCTGTGTGTCTGTCAACACACAGACCAAAAACTTCAAACCATTTCACTTACTAGTACATTAGGATACCAGATACGGATTAGAAACATGGTTCTCTCCCACAACTGGAATGCCATATGACACTACATAATTCACATATCATAAATTCTATATAAGTAAGAAAATCCTCTGATGCCCAACAAGAGCATGTTATTAGAACCAATGATTTTTTTTCTCTGAGTTCATTTCTTTGACATAACATTTTCCTAATTCTTACCCAACTCCAGAGATAGACAAAAACTGCTTGGCACTCTCTAAAATACAAAAGAGACAAGCTACAAATCAACATAATTTAATCTCTGTTTAATTTTCTACCAGCTAATAAGGGAAGATTAATTAGAACCTCTTCCTTGGCAGCCAACAATTCAGCATCTCTCATACTCAGGACCCTGGCTTGTGTAGACACCTCCGAATCCAGCTGACCTGGCCATGGTTAAAAGCATGAATATCCATATTAAAATGAATATGAGAAAGCTTGCAGACGGATCAATATGTACTTCTTATTTTTGCTACTTCAACTTCTGCCCGTATGCAGTTGCTCTCTGCAATTTCAAGTTTTGTTCTAAGTGCCTGAGTTGCATTCTCCCAACTTTCCCTTTCTTTTTCCTGAGCACACCATAGTTTGAGATTAAAGCAACCATATAACAAAAGTATAGAGCAATAAGTGCAGTAACAACAAGACCTCCACATTTCTAAACGCTCCAATTTCTCTTAAAATACTCATCTTTATTGCCTAAGCAAACCCCAAACCACTCCCCATTAAACCCCGACTAGAAAGGGTAGAGTGAGGGCAATCCTTGTACGCAGCCTTATCCTTGCATATTTGCAAAGAAGCTATTTATCGGATTCGAACACGTGACCTTTCAAACCCCAACAGGCTAAAACCACAATCTTCTTCCACATATAAAGGGAAAGAACATTCATAACAATGAGTATATTAAATTAACAGATAAAAAAATTGAAGAGCATCCTTAGCAAGATAAATCATACAGGAATTTAATTAAGTAATTTATCAATTAAAACATGCATTTCAGTTAACTAATTTCAGACAAGTCAATGCATTATGGATAATATCATTCCTGGTTGTACAAGCATATTTTTAAGGGATAGATCAACCAAAATAAGAAAGAAGTCGTTCTTCCATTTCAACGCATCTAATGGAGAAGTCAATGCCTAAATTTGCATAAACATCATCACTTTTATTTAATAAATTGCAATTCCATAAGCTTCCAAGTATATGATTTATCCAAATTGATGATAGGTTAAGTGACAAAAATGCTCCTCAAACAGTTCTAACTTTCTCTATGAACCAAGATAGACATAATAGTTGCCTAATAAGATGTTACACATAATAATATATTGTCATTGCTTAAGGGAAGTCACATATTATGTACTTACTGCCTGTTTTATTTTAGTATTTTAATTTTAAAATTGGATTTATGCACTATTGAACTCATTTTGTAGATAGTTCAAATGTTAAAGATATATTGGGTCGACATATTACATAATACTGCAAAAACACTCTTGCTTAAAGAGAAGGGAGAGGAGGAAGAGAAATCCAACACGGAATGGAACATTAATTTACACATTTTGAGAGTCAGAACCATACATGCTCCTGTTTTAGATGAGAAAGCTCCCCCTTCACACTTTCCACAGCTGCTCTGAGCCGTGCCGCTTCCCCAGTTGATGCTGCCTCCATCTCTGCAATTTTAGATTCTTTCTCTGCAACTAGAACCTGGAGGCATTAGTGGATTGCACATGGTCAGGACATCAGCAGGAGTACATGTATTTTATATATGTGAAGTGATTGGCAGCAGATCATTTTTCTTTGCATAAAAGATTGTCATCGGATAATCAATCCCCAAAAAAATATCTTTTATTACATTTCATTTAATTATTACAAATATAATAGTCCATGGACTCTCAACTTAACATATTAAAAGAGAACTTAAATGTCCTTAAATATGCAAGTAAGACAAAACATGTGTTACACACACAAAGCATAAGAATAAGAAACTTATCAGCTGATTTAGCTCATCCTCCAAATGTCTCTAAATCAGAAAAATTTCAAGGTCTAGTAACAGTTTGAAAGTAAATCCTGAACCCCACTAAAATTAAATTGGTTGTTGGTTTTCTAGCCAAGTCCACTATAAATGTTCTCGTTACCCAGCCCTTGCAGACCTCTGTTTAAAAGTAGTAGAGCTACTCACTAAACAAGCTAAGCATGAAATAAAAAAGACAGCTATATTTAAATAATCATTAAGATCTGGTCATCAATGCAACTTCAACCCCTCTCCATCCCAAACAAATGGAACCTAATTTTCAACTAAGCAGCATATTGTTCCTCCCTTTATGAACCATGGCAAGTATGAAAAAAGCTCATCACCATATAACTCACCTGCAGTGAAGAAATGGATTCAGTTGCCTTACTTCTATCAGACCATGCATCATTAAGTTGAGCCTCCAAACTCTCTATATTCTGCAGGAAACAAACATTGAATTGAAGGCAAAGCATATCGAGATGCAAAATACACAGCACAGATTACAGAATGTAACCTTTTTCATTTTTTCAATAAAAGAAATTTGATGAGGGACGAAAGAGGACACGAGGATGTGGTGTCCTCCTAAAAGATTATATATATAGGGTATAATATCATTACACGTGAATATCAAAACAAATATTGTTGCATCCAATGCAGGAAAATGATAGATAAACATTCGACTCCCTTTCCTTCACTGTCCAAAAGTTAAACATAAATGAAACTGAAATATAACATGCAATATTACCGGAAGTGGCTTTGCTAGTGCCTTGTAAATCACCCTCACTCTCATTTCCAATAGAAGGGAATTCTACATACACCCTATCTTGGTCCTTCAAGTATGATTCTTCATTCTCCTCCTCCTCACTCTCACTCTCACTTCAAGTAGAATGGGGTTTTTTGTCCTCCCTCTCTTGGTCCTGCATGCTTGACTCTTCATTCTCCTCCTCAGCAAGATTATCTCTATTGATACCGCAATCTAAGTATGAAGAAACAAAAATAACATTGCAATTAAATCATGGTCTATCAACCGAAAGAAAATTAATGCAACAATATGTCATTTTTGTTTTGCTTGCCTACAATGAATTTAATGCTTTAACATGAAAATAAAATAAAATGTGATTTTTAAATAACTTGCAAGCAGTTGAAAAAGGAGAAATATTGCTATGAAGAATGCAAGTTCATCCAGAGTACAAGCATCAAAATATTTTCTTAACCCATCACAACAGGGACCACTTCTTCTTCCCCCTTCTACGCTGCTTAGGGAGTTTCATGGCCTTGCAATCATGGGTTGCATGCAACCCTTTCTTCTAAGGGCATCGGTCAGAACAGTTGTGTGAAATAATATTCCAGCAAATTACAACTGTCTTGCATGCCGCTAGATGCACTTGATCAAAATAAGGCTCAGGAAGATTCATAGCTTGAAATGAGTTCCATGTAATCCGTAACAACAAAAACAATACAAATTAATTATCTAGTCAACAAATGAAGAAGATTTTCATTTATAGTATGAGGGTATTTTTATAAACTTACATCATCAGACTTTGTTTTTTTCAAAATCTTAGTAAAGGATTTTTTTCAAATTTTTAACTCGGGTTTTGTTGCCTGCCGCAACAAACTTTTCTAACCATTTATCAATCAACGGAAAGTCCCTCTCTACAAAACTTTGATGAGTTCTCGGGAAATAATAATAAATATTTAGGCAAAGATTATGTTCTTGAACATATTCCCAAACTTTGAACTAAATGCCCGGAGAAAATTTTAAAATTTGGGCCCTACTATGTGACTCCAGATGTGATGAGGTCCGCCAACCTTGAAGAGAGGGACTTTCCGTTGATTGATAAATGGTTAGAAAAGTTTGTTGCGGCAGGCTGCAAAACCCAAGTTAAAAATTTGAAAAAATCCTACACTAAGATTTTGGAAAAAAAAAAATTATGATGATGTAAGTTTATAAAAATACCCCTCATACTATAAATGAAAATCTTCTTCATTTGTTGACTTGATAATTAATTTGTATTGTTTTTGTTGTTACAGATTACATGGAACCCATTTCAAGGCATAAATCTTCCTAAGCCTTATTTTGATCAAATGCACCTAGCGGCGTGCAGGACAGTAGTTTCGCACAACTGTCCTGACCAATGCCCGCAGAAGCATGGGTTGGATACAACCCATAATTGCAAGGCCATGAAACTCCCTAAGCAGCGTATAAGGGGGAGAAGTAGTCCCTGTTGTGATTGGTTAAGAAAAAACTAAAAATATATTGATGATTGGTACTCTGGACGAACTTGCATTCTTCGTAGCAATATTTCTCCATTTTCAATTGCTTGGAAGTTATTTAAAAATTACATTTTATTTGTTTTCATGTTAAAGCATTAAATTCATAGTACGCAAACAAAACAAAAATGGCAAACTATTGCATTAGTTTTCTTTAGGTTGATAGACCATGATTTAATTGCAATGGTATTTTTGTTTCTTCAATCTCAGATTGCAGTATTAATCGAGATAATCTTGCTGAGGAGGAGGAGGAGAATGAAGAGTCAAGCATGCAGGACTAAAAGAAGGATGACAGAGAATCTCACTCTACTAGAAATGACAGGGTCCAGGAGGAGAATGAAGAATCATACTTGCAGGACCAAGAGAGGAAGTACATAGCATTCCCTTCTATTGGAAATGACATTGAGGGTGATAAGAACCTTGGGATGCACCACCCCAATAGTTAGCTCAAAGAGGGAGTGCTTAAGCCTTAAGGCCTTATAAACCCCATATTAGTTGCCCATACAACCAATGTGGGACTTCAAGTCCCATATCTTGCAAATGGAATCGTAACATTCCACCACGCTCCGCAGCCCTGGCACTCACGTGGGCTGACTTCGCACTAGTCTTTTGCTAGCCCCGGGCGAACACTGCAATGCCTGCATCACCACCTGTGTCGCTCGATTGCAACCGGGAGACATAGTGGAAGGCTCTGATACCATTTGATAAGAACCTTGATATGCATTCCACCAATAGCTAGCTCAAAGGGTGGGAGTACCCAAGGCCTTATAAACCTCACATTAATTGCCCATACAACCAATGTGGGACTTCAAGTCACATACCTTGCAAATGGGATCGTAAACAGAGGGTGATTCACAAGGTACTAGCAAAGCCATTTCTGGTATTGCTATATGTGATATAACAATATCATTTATGTTTAACTTCTGGACAGTGAGGGAAGGGGAGGCGAATGTTTATCTTTAATTTTCCTGGATTGGATGCTTAGATGAAATATTAACGTGTAATGATATTATACCATATATATAAAAAGAGAAACTAAGAAAAAAGTCAGCCAAAGATGCTAAAAGACAAAAATGTACCTTTTGATGTTTGGCTGAGAGCTCAGCTAGTGCAGCTTGCCTTTTTTCGTCAGCAGCCTGAAGCAACCCTCTCATATCTTCCAACATCTGAGTTGTCAAATTTTAATTTTGGGATGTCCAAGGAATAGAGTTACATTTAACCACTTTTAATTTACGTGCTACCAAAATACAGAAATACATAAGTTTCATGACACAGCTATTAGTGCACATAAAAGTTACAACAGAAAAGAATACCAGAATTTAAAATAACACAAAAAAATTGTGAAAGATATTTGATATAAGTCATAAAAATTGTTTGAATCAAGATGAGATAAAAACATAAAGCAAGCACTAAAAAGTTTGACAAGAAAGATTTAATTCATAACTTGTTGTGCTGTCACATAAGAGGGGATCCAAATGGACTCTCAGACTAGACTACCATTTTAAGGAAAGGGGTAGACATCTGGTCCAAGGAAAAGATCAAATAGTTATATATTTTGGCCGAAATACATATCTGTAGTTGAGCAAATGCAGTATAAACAAGTTGGGTATAATATGAAAAATTGAAAGTTGAAAGTATCAATAACAATTGTTTAGTTTACAGCCATAAATAGTGCACTGCGTTAAGTTTTACATGCAAATATCCACAAGAGACAAAGACAAAATCAGTTACCAATAAGAATAAACACAACACAATAAACATACAGGAGATCTAAATCAAATAAAAACTTCACCAATTAAAATAAAAGGATCATTTGCACCTGTTCCTTTTCTGTAAGTGACAGTTGTAATGCCTCAAGAGCACTCTCTTTAGGTTGCAATGAACGCCGTAAATCCTCAATGGTATCTCGAAGTCTAGAAACACAGATTTTTAAAATAACAATTACAATTGGGATACAGTACTCTGAATTCTCCTTTATTTCTATAATTTAGTTTTAGTATAGACCCATTAAAAACGTTTACACTGGAGGCAGATTTTGAAACCAATCTTGTTGGAAACAATTTATGATCAATTTAACATAACATTCCTGTCTAATGATTCCTACATATAAATTAAGAGTAGGGGTTAGCATGCTATGTTTGGAACAAAATAATTAACTTTCACTGCAATTGGGAGAAAATGAAATTTCTTTTAAAAGAATATTTATATCAAACATGCCTAGGGAATAACTAATCAATAATGCCTAATGAACCTAACCCCTAAGAAGACAAAAATTTCCCCTGCAGGGGAGGGAGAAAAAAATTCTCCCATTTCATAATTATAACAAAAGGAAGTGGAATTATTCACACATGATTACATGAATAACTACGAAAGGGGACAAATGAAGGGTGGTGGTAGTAGTAGTGGTGGTTTGGTGTGATCCTTGTAATGCAAATAACTTTTACATCCTATCATCAGCATAACTTATTATTATGCTGATCAGTCCTACGATATAAAATAAATGAGAACATAGTTTCTCCTGTGTTAGACAACAGAAACCTGTCATCACCAGTGTCTACTCTAGGAGGAATTACAAAGCCCTCTCAATTGTCTGGCAGAAACTGTATAGAAGAAGAGAGAATTGGGGAAAGTCAGTTATAGATGGCTGCCTAGTTGTTGAGAAAATAATTGTTACAGAAGTCATCGTAGGAATGTAACTGCTATAATGTAACAGTTATAAAAATTATTTTAGGAATGTAAGTTGGGTTTTATAAGAGTTATGTTGTAGGAAAGATGATTGTGTTATGTTATAGAGATTCGTTTTGCGTGCCGGAGTTTTTTTTTTTGTTGCGGGCCCCACAAAATGTTGTGTGTGTAGGAAATTTTTTTTGGTCATGTTAAATGATAAATGATAAACCCATGTAAGTTATTGTAGGAATGTAATTGCGGTAATGTAACTGTTGTATAAGTTATTGTAGGTACTAGGAGACTAAATAATAAAGGCTGGAAAAACACGTAAGAAAAGGCAGAATTTAGTTAGAAAGTTAGAATAAGGAGAGAACATGAATGCATGCTTCTGTAATTCTGTTTATTTTCATTAAATATATATAAAAGATGTTTCAGAGTTTTATGGTTTCAGTGGAGTAATTTTAATTTAATTTGTGCTACTGTTCTACTTATATCTATTGGGTATTGAGTTTTCTATCATCCCGTGACACCTAAATATACACAAGTTTCTAACAAATGGATGTGCTGATCAATCATCGTGATGAAAAGCAAATCAGTGGTTTTACTTGTTGTTTGCACTTCTTAATTGTTGCCTATCAACATCCATGGCTTTCAATGCTTCATTCGCTTGCTTCCTTGTGCGCTCTAACTCTTGTTGCAATGCTGATTGTTGGGATGATGCTCGCTCTGCAGTTTCATTCACCTCAGAGAATCGGGCCTCAAGATCATCTTTTTCCTGGCAATAAATTTCCCAAACCAAAAATTGAACTCACTTATACATAAACACGTATAAAATAATCCAGTAAAGTGCCTTTGCAGAGTATGTTGCCTCAGGAGGCATTTTTGAAGCACTAGATAAGAACTTCCTGACTTATCTTGTGCTTATATAAGAATTCTGAGGCCCGGGGTTCATCATTAAAAGACAGAAGGTGTCCTTGTATTACAAAATCTCAATCATAAAAGATAGCAAGAAAAAGAGTAATACCATTAACACAAACTACTAATTTGCTACACTACACATAAGTTTGATATGGGGAAAAAAGTGTTAAGTACGGCCACTTGATCAGCAGTTTGAGCAAGTTTGTGATAAATATTGTGTAAGTAGCATTACCTCAAGGAGATATAGACAATATCAACATAAAAAAGTGAAGAAGCCAGAAAAAAATATAGCAACAGTTCACCTTTTGAATATCTTGAATGCGCTGTTTTGCTCGTTTGTGAAGCCTATTAAACTTGGAGTCAAGTTCAGAGTACTTCTCTTCATGCTCTTTTATTTCTTGGTCTAACTTCGATTGAGCTGCACAAAAAATTAATACAATGCATTCATTCTAAGGAAGATAAAACCTACTGGAGTGATTAATTTTCTTATGACTGTATGATTTCAGCAACCACTAAATATATTGTTCATATCTATATCATTCTTAAGCTTTAAAAGGAAAAATCAATGAAATCTCCAGCTTTGAGAATTGGTTTTAGAGGTGAAACTGGTTTCCAGACGAGTAGCAATTTAATGTAAGTCAAAAAAATTCATTTATGGTCGATGCATGACTTTCACTTTTTCATACATGAACACAAACATAATCATACCTTCTGCAAGCTTTTCAGAGAGCTCTTGGGCCTTTGCTTCTGTCTCAGAGTATGTGATTTGAAGGTGCTTCAAAGCTTCTTCAGATGCAATTCTTGTTTGCTTTTCTTCCAGAAGTTCTTTACTTATCGATTCTATCCTGTCTTGAAGTTCTTTCACAATGTCAGATTCCCCATTTTCCAGCCCACCAACTCCTTTCTGTACACTAGAGTCACTATGTACACTGCTTACATTGCTAAATCCCTCAAACTGGGACTTCAAGAATTCATTCTGAAATCTGAGGTCAACAATCATTTGTAGAAGCTGATCGTGAGTATCAGCCGAATCTTTATTTTCATCAGACAAACCGTTTGCCAATAGAAGATTTCCATTGCTTCCATCTTTGTGATGATGATTCACATCAGGCAAATGCTCCTCGTGAATTGAAGAATCTTCCCCGTGACTTTCCATCATTCCACCAGTATCACCTTCACCTGATGCCATCAACTTCTTGCGTCACAAGTTTTACCAGAATAAGCTGCAATTGGACAGACAATAGCCATGAACCTACTATGTCATATCTGACACAGATTGAAATTTTCAAATGGGCATCCATTCATAATAAAGCTTTTAGGCATCTAAAAGATTAAAATGCTAAAGTGGAGAACAGCAAGAAGAAAATAACTTTGAAATAAAATTTTCTATCACAAATCACTCCAACGGCAAATCGAACACTACAAATTTTCAATTACTTTCAGCTCAACTTTGAATTGCTCCATATATAAAAATCCATAACATTGAATTAATCTCATTATTTTTCACCACAACATAAAACAGGTTACATGATCAGCTAGGGAGAACCCAGAGCAGAGTTCAGTTTTAGCGTCATTTGATTATATTTCTCAAAACGTTGTAATGGATGCAATGGAAATTGAATTCAACACGAATCCAGTAACATTATGGAATTAGGAGAAATATCAAAGAGTGAAGGTTCAACAATTGAGTGTACCTTGTATTTCCCAAGAGTGAGGAACCTGGGGTACAGAACGAACGAAAGAGGAGGATTCAGCAAATAAACGACGCTTGTTCGATTTGAAGGCGGGAACCGCTTTAAGAGTCTAGAAGCGGTGGAAGTGAGATCGCCGGTGGAAGAATGGATCTCACGCCGCCGTGCACGGGAAGGAGAGGAGAAAACGCTGTCGTTTCAGAATGACCCTGTCACTGCACATTTCAATTCCGAACAAGGAAACAGGATTTCGATCTAGCATCGAAGTTGTAATACTTTGATTTGACAAGGGTATTTGAGTAATCGTGCTCGTCGTTATTAATAATAAGAATAAAGTTTCTTTCAACTACTAACGAAAAAAAATACGGACTCACTTTTGTCTGTTATACAAAAAAAAAATTAATTTTTTTTTTCTTTATAATTTCAGTTGTTTGAAAATAAATATGGTCCTCGGTCTTTACAATTACAGTTCTTTTAAAAATGTAGTATCTCAACAATTTAATGAAGACTTTATTTAGTCCCTAAAAAAATTAATATGGATATTTATTTTGTAAGGGATGAAAATGGAGACTATATTTTTTTATTGAAGACCAAAGAGATTTTTTTCTGAGAGAGAGAGAGAGAGCATATTTTGTAATAATGGCGGAGTATATTCCAAGTTTTCTTCAATTTTTTCTTAGAGAAATCAACTGAATTAAACAAAGGTTAAAAAAAAAAGTTACATACAAAGGGATTATTATAATATTTTTTAAATAATACTTATAGGAAAAATTGTTTTGTACTTTTAAATGAAATGTTAATGTTTTACCAATAGCAATATAATTTAAATTAATGACTAGTGATGGGAGTAATTCAGTTATATAATGAGGTAAATTATTCTTGTAGTATGTACAAGTCAGTAATATGTAAGAGACAGTTATTTGATATAATATAATATATATAATATATATATATATATATATAGTAGAAGGGAAGGGTAGGATTATTTTGTTTTACTAACTTGTATTTTCGGCCTTGGCTGAAGAACTAGGAGAATCTTCTCGTTTGCTGGGAGGGAGCATTGCTCTTATTTATCTATAAATTATCTCTTTAATTGTTAATATGAATTTCTCAGACTTTAGACAGAGAGTTATTCTTCTCTATTGATGCTTTCATTTGAGAGGTTAAATGCATGATCACAAGGATAGCAACACAAAGGATTGTATGGCTGAAGTGTCATTGAAACCAAATTTAAGTTAACCACTAGTAGTGGGTTTAGTTCAGTTATGTAATGGGGTCAGTTAGTTATTCTTGTAGTATGTAGGAGTCAGTTATTTAAATAAATAACTGCAATAATAATTATGTAATTGCAGTAGTGTTGGGGGATCTGTATATGTATGTAAGTAGAAGCGATGGGTAGGATTATTCTATGGAAAAAATAATTGTCACTTTGTGTCATTTTAGATTATAATTGTTGGTTATAATTTAATGTGAATTTATAATTAATTAATAAATTTGGTTTGATAAATTATAACCGTTGATTGATGAAAATCAATAGTTAGGATCTAAAAAGACACAAAATCATTTAAGAGAACAAATATTTTTTCCTTATTCTATTTTTCTTACTTGTATTTTAGCCTTAGCTGCCTGAAGGGCCGGGAGAATCATTCATCTGGAGCATTGCTTTTGTTTATCTAAAAATTATCTCTTTAATTGTTAATATAAAGTTCTTACACTTTAGAGATGGAGTTATTCCTATCAATTTTAAATAATTGACTCCTATATATTACAGGAATAACTGGCCCGTTACATAACTGAACTATACCTGTTATGTTAATGTTACTAGCCATTGACATAAATTATATTGCTATCATTTACTTAATATTTAAATTATTTTTTTCATTAATAATTCCCCGCTCTTCACCATATTTATTATATTTTTTCATTAAAATGATACAATATTTTGAGCATAAATATTTTTTCATATTTATTATGTAGACTTTTTTATTTAAAAAATTACGTATGCATTTCTTATTCTATATGTTTTTATATTTTAAAAAAATTCACTTAAAAACCATATATCCTTACTTTCTTATGTACAAATTTTACACAAATTTACTTTAAAAAAAACAAATTTAAAAGTAAAAAAAGTATTTCACATTTCACTGTCAAAAAAAAATATAAAAGGTTACCAAAATCATACAAGAAGAAAAAAAATTAAACTGAAAGTTGATTTTATACAAACCCCAAAAGAAGAGAAACATACAATAATAAAGCATTATTTGATTTAAAAGGTTCAAACTAAACTTAAGATTTCACATTTCACTATCTAAAAGGTTACCCGTAATTACTGAAAATTGATTTTTATCCGATAGACATACAATAATAAAGCATTATTTGATTTAAAAGGTTCAAACAAATCCTGCCACAAGATGGAATTTAACATTTTCCTAACAAACTCGTCTTCAATCGGCAAAACATGATATTCTGCCACATATAGTAAATGAAAAATTATATTCTTTTGTTCCAGAAAAAATTACAAATAAAACAGAAATGTCTTCTATACAAAGATTGCAAAGAAAAATTACTTTCAACTGAATGACAGAAATCAAAACTTGTATTTTTAAAAGCTAAACACTGTAAGTTTCTTGTTTTAGCTTTTAGTAAAATTAATTTTAAAAAGACCATTGTTGAAATAATGTGTTTGAAATAATATTTTAAAACTGAATTTAAAATTAAATTTAAGAATATATAATGTGTTTGGAATTAATATTTAAAAGTGAATTTAAAATTAAATTTATTTAGATGATAAAGTAAAATTATTTTTAAAGTGTAAATATAAACATGGTTTTTGTATGTCTCAAACTTAGAATTAATTCTAATCAAGAAAATTCTAATCAAGAAAACATTTTAAATTTTCATTTCTCTCAAATCAATTCACCTTACCATAAAATTGTTGAGAAAGCAAAATTTTACACAATCAGCACATTACTGTAAAAACCAATCTTCTTTCACCGCAAATGTCCATGTGCTTGTGTATCCAAACAAGCACTGAATCGGATATCCTCCCAAAACAATGTTACAGGGAAAGAAGAGGAAGAAGCAGCAGCTAGAGACAAATAACATCTGCTTTTAAATTTGTCTACAGAAACTCGCAATACTGGTGCAAGAACCTCGGCACTCAGCAGCATAAATTACAATTATGAAAAATTGAAAATACTATTGATATTCGAGACACATGTTAACATTTTGAATTGACCCTGAATCTAACATTAACTATAACATCATCCTTCCATTGAAGGAAATGAATGCCAAATGAGATCTAAGCTACCGAACCTCTCAAGTGTTCATTTCATTTCGATCTGGATTCTGAACTCCTGAAACATTTTCAATATTTGACAAATAAGAGAAGGGAAAAAAATAAAACCTTGGTAGTTAAACAGTGTGAGACGAACACCAAGGGCATGGTCAGGACTATAATTTTAAGCATTGAAATATTTAGTCTGGCGAAAATTTTTGTCAAATTCAAACAGGAGGAAAAGACGAGAAGAAAGCTAACCTGTGGGCTTTTCATCTGTAAAGTTAGCAGCTACATGTGTGAAAAAATCTTTTGTAGCATCTGCACAATCACAGCAACAAAAATTATGTGAGATGTAAGGTACACTGAAATGTATTGTGATATTTTACAACAATTCTGCTACAAAAGTTACCAAGAGCATACAATATAATTTAAAAGTGCCATAGAAACCAGAGCAGGATAATCAATATGCATTACTAACCGGCATTCCATATGATTCAGAATGGTTTCATTGTTGGTGGATATCAGATAATAAAGAATTAAAATTTAATTTCATAACATATTTTCGTAAGTAACACAGGTACTGAAAATAAGTAACTAACTACTCCAGTGATTGGATTAAAGAGAATCCTACTCCTATAGTTCCTCCGGAAAGGAACTGCTATGCTAGATTTAAGCAGCCTGCATGTATCATACATAAATTAATTATAAATTCCATAAGAATGTCACATGTAAGTATAATTTCTGTCAACAACTTTTGGCCAATTAGTAATAATAGCCCAAAAAACAGAAAGAGAGAATAATTTGTGTAGGCCTTGGCAGTTGGCACATTATCTTCACACCAAAGAGAGAGAGAGAGAGAACCAAGTAATACTCAATGATAAGGCATGCTCCAAGGGCTGCTTACCATGCTTCATGGTTAAAGACGGATCATGCTCCTGTAGACCTCCAATAACGTTTGCTGGTATTCCTGCGACAATGCTTTAAAACAAAGCAAGTAAAACAATAAAAGAAACATCACCTTTTATTACAAAACAGATCAGATAGAATCTGCAAGTACTAAACATTGTTTAAAAGATATCCATTTATACCTGTGGGGAGGGACATCCTTTAACACAAGGGAGCCAGCAGCTATCATCGTACCTTTACCGATTCTTATATTCCCAAGTATAGTTGCACTAGCTCCAATTAGTGCGCCGTCACCTACTTTGGGATGGCGATCACCTATTTCCTTCCCCGTGCCTCCTAATGTTACACCCTGTCAAAGCAAATATATCATGTAAAGAGCATAAAGAATGTCTGTTTAAATAGCATTTGATAAAAAATAGCTTTAATCCTAAATCCATAATAATAATAATAATAATATTAGTAGTAGTAGTAGTAAGTATATGATACACCAATTTCTTAAATTTTTTCTCTTCTTAGAAACAAATAAAATAGAAGTAAAGCTGAAAATTTTCAAGAACTGTTTCCAGGATAATTATATCAATGGAAGCTCGTTCAGTAAACATCAAAAAGCTGTTTGCTATTACTGTCAGTCTCTTGTGTAGAAAATATAAAGCAGTTGAAACCAAATTTATTTCAAATAATTCATCTCTTTTTGTCTAATGCAAGAGTCAACTTGTTTCATTGACACAATTTAGGAAATTATAAAAACAATAATTAACTTGAGATAATTAAAGTTTGTAAAAGGAGGGGGAAAAAAAAACTAAAAAATCACTTCCTATTAAACCTGACTAGGAAGGATAGGGGGTGAGGGTAATCCTTGCATAAAGTCTTGCCCTTGCATATTTGCAAAAAGGCTGTTAACGGGATTCGAGCCCGTGATCTCTCAGTCACATAGGAGCAGCTTTACAACTGCTTTATGCTTGCACTCAAAGATTGTAGAAGAACTAGACTAAAATAATCATAAAGGAAATTACTGAAAAAACACACTCACGTGCATCAATGAAACTCTGTTTCCAATAATTGCAGTTTCACCAATAACCACGCCTGTCCCATGATCTAATAAAATCCCCTCCCCAATTTTCGCAGCTATATCAAAAACCATAAAAACATAAAGTCCAATAATAGTAATAACAAAAGACAAAAGAGCTTTCAATATCTTCGATAGAGAGACAAACATCCTTCAAGACAAAACTCGAGATATCAGTTGTCTTACTTGGAATAAAAAGTAAGGAAATCAATTATCTACATGCTTCCAATAATTAAAGATTGAACCCTCAAGAATACCTTCTGCTTCATTAATTTCGTTCTCCTTTATTCAGAAAAATAAGTTGGCAGGCACAACATGAATCCATTTGCAACACAATATTGCTTCTCTTCTGATAGAAATTTACGACACTAAATCAATTGGTTTTCCTGACATTTCCCAAAACAATATTATCCCCGCACATGTAAAGAATGTCAACTTGCTCTTACTTAAGTTATTATATATTTGCAAGCGAAGATGAAACCAACATACCAGGATGAATGTCAACTCCAAAAACCTGTTCAGGAAAAGATATGGCTTGGATTATCAGCAACAGAAATATACAATTATCTTATATTTATGGGATTCATCAAGTTTGACCAACTAGAAAACTACCTCACTGACACGGCTCTGCAAAGCCAAGGCCAAGACTTTGCGTCCCTGGTGCCACAATGCATGGGCTACTCGATATACTTGCAGAGAATGGTAACCCTGTTGACAGAGCATAGCAGTGGATGTCACAAATGAGTCTTATGAATGAAAAGGATATGTTGATGGGGGAACACAAAATCTGGAATAAAATGTTCCAAATGTTACAACAAGAACACCATGATATCCAAGCAAGTAAATTGAATCGAACACAAAAGTTAGTATTTCAGATGATGCTGAAACTGTGAAACAGTAGCTAGCAGCACTCTTACCCCATGAATGTAGTTAGGTAGTAGAAAGATGTCGCTTATGTCTAATAATTAATAAACATATGTATGGATAAAGGGCAACCTGGTATCATTAAAATGTTCTCATTCCTAATCTTCATTTTCAAGGAGATTGAGGCGTTAATTAAATCCCAACCCATCTCCCAATGCTTAATTATTTGAATTATGAAAACATAGTAATGTTTAATCATAGAAATAATGCATTACAACCAAAACAAAGTCACAGCCGTAGCAGAATCGTACAAACTGTAAAGAATTAATTCAACCCAAAACCTTAAGGTGTTAGGTGACGGCCTTTTTGATGGTTTATATTATTCTCTAACACACCACCTCAAGCAAGAGCTCTTTGGGCTTAAAGCGTGAATATTACACAAGCCCGAACTCGTGACCACTCAGTCACTTAGGCTCTGATACCATCAAAAGAACCAATTCACCCAAAAGCTTAACCTGGTAGGTGAGAGCTTTTTAATGGTTTATACTATTACATACAGCTAGTACATACAGCTAGAAACTCGATGGAAAGTCACAAAGATTTACCTTCATATACAAAAGTGCCGAGCAATATGACAAACAAGCAGGGTCCCGGTCTTTAAATGCCTGTTCAGAAAAAAGGTACCACATAAGAATCAAATAAGATCACTACACACACACACACAAGAATCACCCAAACAAAACACTTTAATAACAAGAAGGAAAACCAATTACCTGGACATCAAGGCGAATGGATCTCTGGATACCTTTGTCATGCATAATCACATTACAAAATATATCTATCAATTGAGTTGCCAAAAGAGTAGGATTTTGAAGACGGTTGGCAACAACAAACGCCAATGCCTGCTCCAAGCAATCATGTGATAAAATACTAGCATACAAGAAGCTACTCAAAATTGGTTCCTTTTCTGCCTGCACATTAGTAAAACCCATCATCATCATCAACAATCCTTATAAGTAATCAGCCACAATAACTTTACAAACTTACAAATCAAATCCAAATTCAATGTCAAATTAACCAATATTTAATATGTTTTTCTTAATTCTAAATAAACGGTTTGATTTGGAAACCGATAGAGAGAATGAAAATAAAACTCACGCACCTCGAGCTTAGCTTCCTCTCTGACAGCATCCCAAATCGGGTCAGATTCGTCCAAAACGGATCCAGGATCCGGGTCCGGGTCGGGGATGCCCATGGCGTAAACGGGGAAAACTTTCTCGAGGCGATAGGCGGAGGAGAAGAGAGAGGGGCAACACTTGGGTTGGGCATCGTCGTCTTGGAGGCGGTGGCCGGTGGCGGAGAGAGGGAAACGTTCGGAGACCATGTTGGGTTGAACGGCCCAGCTGTTGTGATGGCGGCCCAGACAAGCCATGCGAGGCCCAGCCCAAGGTGGTTGAAAATTGAAATAGAAGAGAAACCGTCGTAAGGTGGTGGTGGTGTTAGAGTAGCAAGTGTTCCTCTTGCTTTTTATGCTGCGTTGTGCACCTCCTCGTGTTACTTACTACTGTTAATGCCTCCCATATAAATAAAATAAGTGGCACAAAGTGTAAAGATATCATATAAAAGTTGGGAAATAAGAGTATAGGAAAAAAGTATTACTTTAGACATTTTTGTCTAATGTTCATTAAAATGACGTCATTTTGAAATTGAAAAATTAAAAAATTAGAATGATAAAGACTATTATAACCCTGAAATAAAGTAAAATTACAAACATACCATAATTTTTACTCCAAAATGACGTCGTTTTGGTGAATATTAAATAAAGTTATATAAAGTAACTTTAGAAAACACAAACCCAAAAGTATAATATGCTAGAAAAGTTGTTAGGTTATGTTATAGAGATAGAAATTATGGGATGCACACTTATTTCATTTTTTTATTTTTTGAAAATAAATGTGGGTCTCACAATCCTTATCTCTATAGCACAATCTAATAACTTTCATACAACAATTTTTTTTTTTTTTTTTTTCATAAAAGCTGGGGTCAGAAAGCGAGTGCCATTATGAATGGTTCAGGATGTGCCTCTGTTGCATGCCTTGACCCTTTTCCAATTCCCACC
This sequence comes from Gastrolobium villosum, assembly GCA_032173675.1. Lineage (NCBI taxonomy): Eukaryota > Viridiplantae > Streptophyta > Magnoliopsida > Fabales > Fabaceae > Gastrolobium > Gastrolobium villosum. The sequence continues at coordinate 73,817 of JAVKPL010009936.1, forward strand.
GATCAATCAAAAGTTAAGGGTGGCCTACCCCTACGCCTTTTAGTTTAAGGGCTCATTAAGATTAAGGCTAAAATATGATATAAGATTAATAAGTATAGAATATAATATGAGGTTGATAAGTTTATATCATGTCATGTGTTTGATGAGCACTTAATTAGCAATTTGATAAGTTTATATAGAAGGAGAAAGAAAAATTAAAATATAATGTAATAAATACAAATATATTGAGTAGCATGGGGATATATTAGATAGCGTGAGGATATATTGAGTATCCAATATTGGTATTCTATCTTGTTGAATCATAACCCAGTTTCCTCAATAGGATAACAAATCATGTATTGGATAGGATAAAATGAGACAATGTGATAAGCAAATCATATCCTATTAACCCACCAAATAAGAAATAAAAATAAAATATGATAAGTTATCCTATTTTATCTTCTTTATTAGATGCTCCAAACAGACCCTAAGAGTTTAATTAAAGAACTTTATTGAAACTAAACTCTCTTCATTTTGTTATCATCCTCACTATTATAAGATATCACCAAATAATCTATTGAGATATTTACGCGTAAAATGGAGTTATGATAACTACTTTAAGGACTCCGCATTATTTGTATACAAAAAGAAAAAGGACTCCGCATTATTAGCTCTGTTATGTTCTTTTATCCAGAACTAAAAAAAAACTTCGTATACTTTTTATTTTTGGTGAACGTCGTTGTACTTTATGTCACATCATTTAGACAATTTATTATAAATTAATTTGTTTATTGAATAAGATCAAGTATAACAAATTTAACTTATTGGTCCCGTAGATCTGATTTGTTTTGTATTAAAAAATTATGAATGCTTGGTTGGCTTAAGTAGGCCTTAAATCGATTTGGCTTAGTAGTTAAGGAGATATGTTATGTATTTTAATGAATGAATTTTAAATTTAAGGTATCACTGGATAAAAAAGTAATAAATTATGGGAAAATGTTTGTGTAGTTAATTCAAATAAGTTATCTGTATTTATTCTCAAAACGACATCATTTTGGGATTAAAATCTTAAAAAATTATAAATATAAAGATTATTATAACCTTTAAATAAATTAAAATTACAAAAATTTCATGATTTTCATCCCAAAATGACGTCGTATTGGGCTTACTGTAGATAACTTATCTGCAGTAACGGCAGAAAAAGCGAACTCATAAATTATAGGTAATCAAATAATAAACAATTTAATAATTTTTAGATTAAAGTAAATATTTATTTTAATCATTAAATTTATATTACGTTGGTATTTAATTTATAAATGATATCAAAATATTTTTTATAAAACTATGTGAATAGGGTACGATAGTATTTGATGCACACTTAATAAATAATATTATAGAATTATAGTATTTTATCATGTATTAAAATCAGATAATTTTGGTATTTGGTATATTATATAAAAAAATTATGTTATAAATAATTTTATATTATTTTTTAAAATTGATTTTAATAACTTATAAATTAGTTTCTATTTTTAAGTTTTTTAAAAAATTATCAATTAAAATAGGGAAAGGATATTGTAACAACCAAGTTGTTTTACTACCAAGTGACTACCAATTAATCTCACTGTTAGATCGATTATCTTGATCCAACGGTTATATTTATTTACATCTTTGTATGGTCATGATTCCCCATATTTAAAGTGAAAGCATTAAATATGAGAAATCATAACCATACAAAGGTGAAAATAAATATAAAATATTAAATTTGGGAAATCATGACCATACAAAGATGGAAATAATATAACCGTTGGATCAAGATAATCGATCTAATGGTAAGATTGATTGGTGACTAAGTCACTTGGTAGTAACATAACTTTGGTTGTCACAATATTGTTCTCCATTAAACTATATCTTGAATGGATAAATTTTCAAAAGTAAATTTTAAATTGGTTGTCAATATTTTATTATGTAACATTACAAAATTAATGTAGATAACATCACACACAAAAAAAATTAATTCTCAGCCACATACTACATAAAATAATTAAATTTGGATGAAGTCCAAGTTAATTTATTTAATAAATAAAATAAATTTTAAACCATGTCAAGCATACCATACATAATATATATATATATATATATATATATATATATATATATATATATATATATATATTTAGAGATTTGTCATTGGCTGAAAATCAATGAAATTTTTGTTTCAAGAACCTACGTCACGATGGCAATAGTTGACCAATGATAATGGTGGTGCATGCATGATGTCGGTGACGGGGCTCATCAAAAAGCATAGATTTATTTAGCTCATCAAACAATGAATAATAACATGATATGATAATTATTAAAGATTAGTTGAATGGAACTTCATGAATTAATTCGAAGATGCAAAATGATATTAAATAATCAAGTTATTGTAGTTCTAATTGAAGTTGAAGACGGTAATAAAGTATTCTCAAAATTCTCTCTTGATTTATTGTGTTAAAAAGTTTAAAATTATTATTAAAATATTTGTTGAGACATTCTTTAATAATTTTTTTATAACAAAGGTTATTTAAAAAGTAAGATATTGTTTACCAAAAAAACAAGTAAGATATTGTTTACTGCTAAAATCAAATTAAAACATTTGTGCATGCACCTACAATGCCAAACCAGTGCTATACCTACAAGGTGAACTAGTGTGTGTCGCATTAGGTAAATTTTTTTTTTTTTTTTTTTGGTGAATGCGCATTAGGTAAATCTTATGCAAGAAGGATAATTATATTATTGTGCTAATTAATGCAACACTCTTTTATTTTTGAGCTATATATAAAGGAAAATTATTTTCTAATGTTATTGGAGAAAATATTTTCTCTCCAACACAAATAAAAATGTGGGTCAATTTAACTTCTTCTTTTTATAAATAGTGGATCACATATATCTCTATGACATAAAGTAAGTTATTTCTTTTAACATGAAATTAATAAAATTCCATATATAAATTACATGGAATAGATTTCAAGAAGAAATCTATCTTCCACTAACATATATAAAATAATAGAGGGAATAAAAAAGTGAGATCCACGTGTTATCTTGTGTCAGTTAAAAATAGAGTTGGTATTGTCTGGCAGAAATCTATCTCCCAATGCTGAAGCATCACTTCTAAATTATAGGGCTGTTTGATTGTGTTCTGTTTTTATTTTTATTTTTAAAATTATTTTGTAAAATAGTTATGGAAATAGTTGTTTTCTATATTTATTTATTTTTTAAAAATTAAAAACCAAAATAAAAAACAAAAACAACTCAGACATGTTCTCTAAATTTGATTCTAAAAATAAAAAAAATAGTTATAGTTTTCAAAATATTTTTTACAAAACAGGCCTTACCAAATGAGTTTTTTTATTTTTTTTGTTCTGAAAACTAAAAAATTATTTTTAAAAACAATAATCAAACAGAGCCTATGTTTCTTGTTTCTCCTCTAGAAAGAGACGAAGGAATTTCGTTCCCCTTTACATTATTATTTTCTATATATATATAGGGGAGGGTTCTTTTGACTCCAGAGTAAGACTTTTAAGTGTTACTACCCATCTCAGCCGTTGATAGACGGAAATCAACGGTTGTCATTTATAGTGTAATTAATAATTAATTAATTAATATAACTTCCTAAACTATAACCGTTGGATGGACGGAAATCAACGGCTAGGATGAGGAGTAAGACTTGTAAGTCTTTCTATATCTCTTCCCATATATATATATGCTTTTCTTTATTATTTTTTGGGGTTTGAATTATAAAAATTTTAAAGTTACTCAACTAATGGTGGGCCTCACATCTATTAAAAAGAAAAATTGTAGTGAAGGGTCACAATATGAGAATTGAATTCTCATCAACATGAGAAAATGTTTTTCCTTATTTTTTAGTGCCGTTAATTTTCATTTTTTGAGCAATATATATATATATATATATATATATATATATATATATATATATATATATATATATATATATATATATATATGAAGGGTTTGGTGTTTATCATTTTAAATGACATAAGTTATGTCATTTTAGAAGAGAGATAGACACGGAAAAATGGAAATCATGGGAGAGAAAAAGTGGATGATTTTTCTTTAATTTAAAATTAAATTTTTTTTCTGTGTCTCTCTCTTAAAAGGACAGAGTATTATGTAATTTAAAATGACAAATACTTTCCTCATATATGAATTAAAAAATAAGGAAACTTGTAACAGTGAAGATTTGGAACAGTATTTACAAATTAAATAAAGAATTTATCAGTTTTTTCAACCTTATCAATGAATTATTTCTAATTAACTTGCTTAATCTTTTTACAATTTAGATAAAACAAGAGCAAATTCTTGGTTGACACCCACACGAAATCCATCATACAGATAAACGACACTAGAAATGCAAAAAGTTTTTGATACAAGAAACGCAAAAAGATAATGGGTTTTATAAGAATTATGTTATAGGAAAAATGATTGTGTAATGTTATAGAGATTTATTTTGCGTGCCATAGTTTTTATTTATTTATTTTGTTTTAAAAAGTGCGGGACCAACAAAATGTTGTGTGTGTAGGAAACTTTATTGTGTCTTGTTAAAGGACAAAATGAAAACCCAAAGTTAATTCCAACTATACAATGCAAAAACACAAAATAATCATGGTCAATGCTATTGTTTAACAAACTAATAATTGATGATGGGATCAAAACAGCATGAAATTGTCTTGTCTTGAAGTAGTGGCCGTGCCACCGTTCACTCTCTACGGCTGCCACTTTTCTTTGATATTATATTTGATGCAAAATATGCATATGACTGGGAACTATGAATTGTTGCTTTTGTTTTTGTTTTGATGGGTCTGTTTTCTTTTGTCCATTCATGTAGGGAAAGATTAATATGATCATGTTGTATGTGGCCTTGTACGCGACCAGGGACATTCTCCGTTAAAGCCAAAGTTCCTCTGCGACGAACATGAATCACATGATTATCACAAAGAATAATTTGGCATTTAAACATAGGGAAATAATTATCTCATATTGCATGAGATAATTCATTTCATGCAACAAAGAGAAAGTAGTGGGATTCACATTATTTTTTTTTTGTTTTTACAAATGGTGGACCCCATTATTTTATCTCGGTTGCATAAGATAATTATCTCATGCATCATGAGATTAATAGATCCCTTAAACATATTTTGTCTCATGCAATATAAAAAATAAGTGAAAACCTCTAAGAGAAAAAAGAAAAAAATTAAATCTCTCCTTTTTTATGCTACATGAGATCATTTATCTCATACAACATAAAAAAATATTACCCATTAATTTGTAGGGAAATTATATTTACAAACTAAATAGTTTACAAACTCTTACAACTAAATCTTAACTATTGATTTTCGTCAATCTAATAATTATAATTTATTGAGAACTAATAATTAATTAATATGTATGACCCTATATATTATAACTGTTAGATTTACGGAAATAAAGGTTAAGATTTGATTATAAAGATTTGTAAAATTTGGTTTATAAATAATAAGATTTGGTTTAAAAATATAACAGTCCTCATTAATTTATGGGAAAAATATTAAAACAATATAAAATTATTTTTTACAATCCCAAAATGATGTCATTTTAAAATTTAATAAAAAAATAAGATATTTTTAAAATTTTATTCTCCTCTTATATTATGAATTTTACTAAAATACTTTATATTTTTTCTAAATCCTACAACGATATTATTTTGGATTTGCAGGAAATAATTTTATATCTTATTGCTATAGAAACATTAATCCTTTAATTTAGATAAGTGTAAGTGTAATTACATCAAATATTAATCGTTAATATTTAAGATTTAATATTAAATTTATTATAAAATTTATTATTCTTATGCATATAAGTATTCTATTCTTTATAGCTCACAACTGACCCATAAAATGTAATATCAGAAGACAATATTCAGATTTCAGATGATATATAGTATCACGAACCCGAGGAATCAGCTTTGCGGGAATGTTCATAAAAGACTGGTTTTTATACACCATTGGTATCACATCATACTCATAAAGCTTAACACAATTATTCGTAGCACCAACTTTGTGCGTGTCTATAGTAACCTTGAATTGATTTATTTATTAATAAATGGGTTTTATAAAAGTTATGTCGTAGGAAAAGTGATTGTGTTATGTTATAGAGATTCGTTTTACGTGCTGAAATTTTTTTTTACTGCGGGTCCTACAAAATATTATGTGTGTAGAAAATTTCATAAAGTCATGTTAAATGAGAGATAATAAACACTTAAAAAATATGTGTTAAGCATATGCAAACTACTCCCTAGCTATTGTGCCAGAGCATTGAGTAGTCAATTAGTCATCATATTGTTTTTATGCTTGCACGCGCGTACACACACAAAACATTAAATAAATAAATAAATAAATAAACTGATTGATAGAGTTTTGATAGAAGTATTATGGTTTTAAAATTGGATGTGACATTCAGCGAGTCAACCAAACTTTAATCCATTTATTTATGGGTTTTATTTTTCTTATGTTGCATGAGACAATTATCTCATGCAACACACAAAAAAGTGGGTGGGATCCATTAAAAGAAAAGAGAAAATAAAAAAGTAGGTCACACCCACTTTTTTGTGTGTTGCATGAGACAATTTATCTCATGCAACATAAAAAAATAAAACCCTTTATCTATAGGATAAAATGTGTATCATTTCAAAGGATGTAAAGTTGTGTCATTTTAAGAAAAAGAAAGAGATAGATATAGGAAGAGAAAGAATTGACAAAAAAATAAAGGTGTTGATCCCACCTCTTTATGAGAATGAAATGATATAAGTTATGTCATTTAAAAGGATAAACACTTTTCCATTATTTATAATAGAAAAAAGATATTTACCAAAAAAAAAAATAGAAAAAAGAGATAGAGATCTCTTTCATATTTGCGATATACGTTATTAATTAGTAAGTACATAGTTACCGTATTTTGTAACTAGTATCGACAATGATATTTAGCTTCATAGAATTGTTATACGGAAATATTCTTCTTCTGCGACAGTAGCAGAAGGTTTTTTGAAGCTGACCCATCGTGAATCGTGCAATGCTTTTTTATATATTTTTTTCTTTGTAATAAAATCGGACCCATACAATTTTGTTTCAGCAACCGGACAAGAGCAAAATTGCTATCACATGAGAAGTGATAACCTCATTGTTATAACAACTAAACTAAAGTGAATAAACTATCAAGTGAAAAATATACAAGTATGAGAAATGAAGTACAAATAATATTGAAATGATCTTAAATTGTTTAATGTAATGAAGTGTTAGGTAATAAAATATCATGCAACTAAAATAGAGTTGGGAGAAATCGAAATTTTAAGACTATGCTAATTATACCAATTGACTAGATAAGTGTAAATCTCTTTGTACTATGCAACATCAATTAGTTAAATAATTACACATTTTTCTAGACACCAATAATGTAATTAACTTTATCTTAATTCTATCCGTCAAGAGATCAACCAATATGTTAATTGAAGTGACGTATAATATTCACGTGAAAAATCTAACAGGGAAAAATCACGGGTAAGATCAAAAAATATTTTCATTAAGTGAAAGAAATCACAATCTCTAAGGGGGTGTTTGGTATGGGAAATTTTTTTAGAATAGTAGGAAAATATGATAGATAGAGAAATGATTGGAAAGATGGATAAAGTGAAATAGATAGAAAAATGTAAAAAAAAGTTGTTTGGTGGGGAAAAACTTTACTGGGAAAATTAGGTAGCTTTATGAAATCAATAGTGCATTAAAGGTGAGATAACCGGTTTTCCGAAAATCCCATCTTCAAATTGGGTTTTTGAATAGTGCGGATATCTATGTTTCTCATAAATCCATACTTCCTGAATAGACACACATGGTGTTTCTAAAAGCCATACTTGAGAAAGATAGACATCCTCCAAAATCCCTCCCAACCAAACACCACCTAAAGTATAAGAAGAGAATAAATCGTTTTCTCTTATATTGGGAGAACACACACACGTCACTTAAAATAACACTGAAAATACACTTCGTGTTTTTCTCTCTAAATTATGATGCTAAGAGAACACTCTTGAACTTGAAGGATTTTGGGATGCTAAAACAATTTTGCAAGCACTGTATTTATAGGCATAGAGTGTTGCAAGCTTTGGACCATTTTTTTCTATTCCATAACTTGCAAAACGTGGAAATAATGTGACAGCCTCAATTTCAATAGTAAGCCACCATCCACCAAAAGTGGCTTTAGCCATATCACTATTTACAGCATGAACTTCAAATACATTTTTGAATTGCATATGAAGTTACAAACTCTTAACTACAAGTTACGAACATAGAAAATTGATGACTACAACAATTTAACTATTCGATCGTTTAGGGAAAGAGATATAAAAGAAAGGAGTGGCTTAGAATTTGGAAGAAATTTTTTGTCTTAAGTACACACAAGTAATTATGTTTGTGTCGACCATATATTTCCAATTAATAATCCTAAGTATGGGTTCGATTGATTATACTAATCAATCGACATTTATCCTCAATCACTATCAATTCTTACAACTAAAAAGCAATACAATTGACAAGCTAAGAGAATCATACTAATTACTAATCTTATTTGACCATTATACTTCTTTTATTACTTAACTTTTGTAGTCTTCATTATTTGTTTAATGTGGTCATTTCGGCCATCATGTAAAGGTGTTACCAACACTAATGCCAGATTCTCATTAGGATGAAGGTAAAATGGATTTCCTGAGTTTCTCAAGAAATCTGATAAAGCAGCAACCATTTTTCAAGAACAAGAAAATGAAAGAAATTGGAAGAAAAAGGAGAAAGATGGCTGATGCAAATTTTCGATGCAGCAGAATAAAGGTGATTACCAAAGCTTTTGCTCTGATACCATATTGTCAAACTAAACTTTCATTGAATTTGAAAATATTGTGATAACACAATACGATAATGCATAAAAAGGAAGAGAGATTTTAAGTAAAGAATCAGTCGAGCATGAAATGTAGTTCTCTGGTTCTTATGAACGTGATAATTTATTTATTATTTTGTAATTAACGTGATAATTTTTTATGTAACTATTTTTTGTTCTATCTATTTCTAGTTAGAGTTTATGTTACTTTAGTTTATCAGTTCTTGTTGATGTGGAAGTTTCACCTGCACTCTTTGTATCTTTATATAAGTGTGTAGTTGCACTTTTGTACTTACTTTTGTATCACAATATTTTCTAATTCAATGAAAGTTCAATTTAATACGATAATATTATAGCGAAAGCTCTGGTAATCACCTCTATTATGCTGCATCAAAAGTTCACATTAGCCATCTTATTTCTCCTTTTTTCTTTCATTTTTTTTCATTTTCTTGTTCTTGAAAAATGGCTGCTGCTTTACCAGATTTTTTGACCAAACTAGGAAATCCATTTTACCTTCATCCTAATGAAAATCCAACATTAGTGTTGGTAACACCTTTACTTGATGGTCGAAATTACCACACATAAGCGCATGTGATGATGATGGCACTGTTCTCAAAGAATAAAATTGGCTTTGTCGATAGTAGACTAGTACTATATTTCAACCAGAAGTTAAAGATCCTCTTTACTCAGCGTGACAGCACTGCAATACAATTATTTTATCATGGATTCATAGGTCCATCTCTGATTTAATAGCTCAATCCATTTTATGGATCGATTAAGCAAAAGATGCGTGGCTTGATCTTGAGTCTCGCTTCTCTCAATTTGACATTTTTTGAGTTTCTGATTTACAGGAGGACATTTATCACTTGAGGCGAGGAGAATACAATGTAACAGAATACTTCACACACACGAAGACACTATGAGATGAGCTCAAAAATATGAAGCCATTGCCAAGCTATTCATGCGTCGTTTCTTGTAATTGTGGTGGTTATACAACAATGAGAGAATACCGGCTAAGGGATCACACTGTTAGATTCGTAAGGTCTCAATGACCAGTATGCTAATGTGAGATCGCAGATAATGATGCTGAATCCATTTCCTGATGTTAACGCAACCTTCTATCTTGTTATACAACACGAAAGACAACTCAATCTTGATTATGCTAATTGTGCGGGAGGAAAAAATTTCTTTAATGCCTCTAATAATAATTCTCGTGCTTTTGTTGGATCTGGTAGAGGGAAAGGTAGATTTGGAGGAGGAAGATGACAACATGCTGGTGGCTAAAATACTGGTATAAACAATAAAGTTTGTATGCATATTGGGAGAAATAATCACACGGTTGAAACCTGTTTTCATCTCCATGGCTTTCCACAGGGATACAAGTTAAGAAACTCATGCACTGCTAATTACGTTATTCAATAAAATCAGCAAAATGTTTCTTTCGAATAAACAAACAATGAAAAGAAGAATTCATGTTCACAAAGTCTTGCATTCTCTCAGGAGCAATACGACACCACTCTGAATTATGTACAGTAATCATGAGCTATCATGGAAGCAATATTTTCCACCAATCTTGTTCACACTACTGTTGTCTTAAAGCATATGTGAGTCGATGCTCAGTTAATATCTCTGAAAGGTGGATCTTGGACATTGGAGCCACAGACCACATAAGCTTCCTTTGTTCAAGTTTTTCCTCACTTCATAAAATCTCATATTTTTATTACCCCACCAAATGGTTATAAAGTTATAGCAAATCATTTAGGGATAATCACTTTTACACTAAACTAATTTTGTGTAATGTTCTTCATGTTTCGCAAGTTCGAGTGAATTTAATCTCTGTTATGAAGCTTTTATAGACCAACCCTCTCATCTAACCTTCTATAGCATTTCTTGTGTTATTAAACAGAATCATATACTTGAGATGATTGATACAACAACTAAGGCATGCAGAGGATTATATTCACTAGACAAACCTAACATCAATCAAGCTATAGTTCTCAAAATAAATAAGAATGTACATCATTTATTTCTAAATGTGATTCCATTCAATGTGCCAAAGATGATTCTGCATTATGGCATTTACGTTTAGGGCACATTTCAAATACTTCTTTGAAACATATGTCTGTAAAGTTTCCTTTCATTCCTTTTAAACAAATATCTCCATGCGATGTTTGCCAATTATCAAGGAAACACAAATTGCCTTTCCCACTAAGCAACACTAACTCTAATCGCATATTTTCTCTTTTGCATGCTGATGTCCATGGATCGTATGTCATTTCTTCAATTCATGGCCATCAGTATTTCCTTACTTTGGTGGGTGATTACTCTTGTTTCACTTGGGCTGTACACATGAAAAATAAGTCTGAAACAAAGACTAATATTCAGCATTTTGTAGCTTACATAGAAAACCAATTCGATACCACACTTCAAACTCTCAAAATCGACAATGGGACTGAGTTCTCTACGTCTGAATTCCTTCTTACAAAGGGAGTCATACGCCAAAGCACTTGTGTTGAAACACCTCAGCAAAATAAGGTTGTAGAAAGAAAACATTAACATATATTAAATGTTGCTAGGGCCTTACTTTTCCTAGCCAACCTTCCCAAATCTTTATGGTCCTATGCTATATTCCACTTTATATATCTTATAAATTGTTTCTCTACTCCTACTCTTAAGAACAAAACCCCATATGAAATGCTCTATAAGAAATCACCTAACTTGTCTTACCTCAAAGTGTTTGATTGCCTTTGTTATGCAACCACCCTGACTTCCCAACGTCATAAATTCTCTCCAAGGGCACGCAAGGTAGCTTTTCTTGGTTACCAAGAAGGAACCAAAGGATATATCTTATATGACCTCACTACTAGACACTTAAATGTCTCCCGAAATTTTATTTTCTTTGAAAATCAGTTCCCTTTCATGACTATTATACTACATTCTATTCCTGTTTATCTTCATGCAAATATCAACTCATATCTTGATGATAGTTATCTTCCTCATAAACTTATACCACATAATCCAAATGTTGCTTTGTCTCCTAATGTTCCAAACACAAACACACTTGCCCCTCCTCCTCTTAGAGGTTCATCTCGTTTGCATCAACCACCAAGTTACCTTTGAGATTTCCACTGCAACTTATCCGTTGCCAAAGCTCCCAATCCATGTTCAGGTATGACAACTTCCCATAATCCTTCTCATTATATCCATTACCAGATGTACTCACCTATGATATATATTCTCCACAATATACTACTTTATGTTTAAATGCTAGCTTTCTTGAAGAACCCAAGTCATATAAACAAGTAATTCAATCAGAAGAATGGCAGAAAACTATGAATCTTGAATTATAGGCCCTTGTTTTGAACCTTTGTACTTACTTTTGTATCACAATATTTTCTAATTCAATGAAAGTTTAGTTTCACAATATACCTCGTTATGGTTTGCATTAGTTACTTAAGCTCACCCATTGTGCTTTCCTCATCCTCTGATCCATTCCTTGTTGCAAATGCTTTTCATGGAACATTTTCGAAGGATCTTGTTGTTTTTGCTCAATTTAAAAATTTATTTTTGTGTAATTCATTATCGGATCCACTATTGGACTGATGCTGCTTGATGAGCTTCAAACCTAAGTCCAAATCAATACCCTTCCCATTAAAAATAATTTTGTTCTCAAAATTGAATGAGAAATATTGTCATCTATGTAAATACTATCAAGTTTTAATTTGAGTGGGTTGAAAATTTATTAAGGATACATCATATTCCTTATCACCTTAATCTTTATGTCCTTATTATATTTTTTCATGGTTAGATAATACTCAAATCTACTGCTTCAACATATAATTATACTTGTGAGTCTCTCATCTCCACGCCTTTTAGGTCATTAATGTCATCAATCTTCTCTTTTTTCTAACCACGATAAAATTAGAAAAAACTATTATACTCTTCACCTTACACCAAGGTTTTTTCTTGTTTTTTTTCCTCTTCCCCTTCTTTTAAGAATTATTCGAGTCATGCTCATGAACTGTTGGTGGTTCATAGATGATCTCGTAGAGGGTAAAATATATCAATCTAGAGATGTTCACAGTAGCAATGGTAAAGACCAAGAAACTATTGAAGCTTCCCATGGTGTTGTACATCAAAGGGGGATGTGTGTGAATGACCATGTGACTCCACATTTGTGCAGAGTAACAACTCTTGAGTTGAATGGACAAGAAAATGCCCTTCTATGGGAGAAGAGAGTATTTAGAGTGGTGAAGTATCTCTCAAGCGTGAGAGAGAGAGAGAAAGTGAAAAGTTGTCACTTAGTCCGCCTAACCTTTGAGGCTAGGCATGCTTAACTTACTGCCAGAGTATAGGGATAATAGTGTTGGAAAAGAAAGGGATTCCTATGCTGAGGAATATATCTTCTAGAAGATTCTGGATGTTGGCATTTCATATTGAGCCTAATGGATACAATTAATAAGAAAAAAATTAAATGTATTGGTAATATACATTTTAAATGCGTGCAGTATTGTAGTGCGTTAGTACATTTCACACAGAGAACAAGTAATTTTTTTTAGAATAAATAGAGATATTTCATATATAAGGGAAAACACTTTCTCCTTTAATAGGAGAATTCTCATGTAAGTGAAAGATCATTTTACGTGCAATATTTTTTTCATTTTTTCATTTTTTGTTCATGGTGAGACCAATTTGACAGAAGAGAGGAAGAAAAAAAAAAGACAGCGAGAATTTAATGATAATTTTAGTTTTATTATATGGATTTTCATTTCCTCCTTTAACATAACATAACAAACTTTCCTACACACACAATATTTTGTGGGGCTCACACATTTTAAAACAAAAAAGATGACACGCAAAACGAATCTCTATAACATTACACCATCACTTTTCCTAGATAAAACCCTTATTATATTTGAAAGAGTGAGGACAGAGATATGAACGTTCCTGCATGACTCTTTATTTTTATAACATTTAAAATCATATTTTTATATCAAATTTAAAAATAAAAAGATAATAAAGATAGGAAGATAAAAGTAACTGACAATATAAACTGTTCTTTTATCAAATAAAAATGCCTCGAAACAAAAAGTTCAAATTAAAAAAAGGGATAGGATATTGTGACACACAAATAATATTACGACCACATCTTAACCGTTGATTTTCGCCAATCAACGGTTATCATTTTTCAAATCAAACTCATTAATTAATTATTAATTCGCAATAAATGATAACCATTGATTAAACAAATATACACTTTTCAATAAATACTATTAATATACTCAATAATTATCATTCCTACGTAGAAAATAATGAGATATTGATATAATTATCTGCCACTAAATAATGTTGAAATCTTTTTTCACCTATATTATGTTTAAAATTTGAATTTTGAAAAAGTAGTGGAGTATTAATATAGATGTTTACCACCAATTAATGCTGAACTTTTTTTCCACTTATATTAAGTTTAAATTTCAAATTTTAAAAGTTAATGGGATTTTAATTGGCCTGGCAAATACCAACGCAGAAGTTAGTGAGAACTTAATTGAGTTTTTAAATTTAAGTTAAAATAAATATTTGAAAAGTTATTATAATAGGAAACATTTCAGATTCTTGTGGGTGTGAACACAAAGATGAAAATAATTAGAAATTTGAATTTGATATTATGAATCAAGACAATTACAATATACATTAATGAACTTTTCAACGAATTAAATGAGGTTTCTTGAACATATTTTTTGTATTAAAATAATATACATTTTTCAATAAATATTATTAATATACTCAATAATTCTCATTCCTACGTAGAAAATAATGAGATATTAATATAATTTTTTGCCACTAAATAATGTTGAAATCTTTTCCCACCTATATTATGTTTAAAACTCAAATTTTAAAAAAGTAGTGGGGGTATTAATATAGATGTTTGCTACCAATTAATGCTGATTTCTTTTCCTTCTATATTAAGTTCAAATTTTCGAATTTTAAAAGTTGGTGGGATTTTAATAGGGTTATATTACTCTCATGTTGCATAAGATAATATCACTTCCTACACACCCATCGATTTCTGTGCTTTTTTTCCTTTTTAATAAATAATGGGGTCCACTGTATGATTGTATCTATGACATAAGATAATATATCTCCTATTTCATTCATTTATGTTTTGCAATCAATATACTAATAGACGCAGCGCAGATAGTATAATAATTAAAGATTTTATGATTCTTAAAAGATATCACGTTAATGGTATATAAACGCGGATGGTATAGTAATTAATGGTTTTATGATTCTTGAACATATTTTTGTATTAAAATAATGGGTTTAATAAGAGTTATGTTGTAGGAAAAGTGATTGTGTTATGTTATAGAGATTCGTTTTGCGTGCTAGAGGATTTTTTTTTGCTGCGGGCCCCACAAAATATTGTGTGTGTAGAAAATTTTTTATGGTCATGTAAAATGATAGATGATAAACCCTAAAATAATATACATTTTTCAAGAAATATTATTAATGTACTCAATAATCCCCATTCCTACGTAGAAAATAATGAGATATTAATACAATTTTCTGCCACTAAATAATGTTGAAATATTTTCTCACCTATATTATGTTTAAAATCCGAATTTTGATAAAATAGTGGGGGTATTAATATAGATGATTGCCACCAATTAATGTTGAATTTTTTTCCTCCTACATTAAGTTTAAATTTTCGAATTTTAAAAGTTGGTGGAATTTTAATATCATTCCCGTAAAATAAAATGTTTTTCATTCATTATTAACATCAGCAATTACATAACAAATGTCTTATTCGTAATAGGTATATTAATTATTGCAATTTTTTTGCAGCTAAATTTCAAACTTATATTATTTTTTATCAACTCTAGATATATTTTTATAATTTTAAATATGTTTTCATTTAATCAATAATTTTATATTTTATTTAAATTTATTATATATTTATATATATATATATTTTTCACACTACAGAAATATTCAATGCTGAACTCTTTTCCTATCAATTAAATTCAAAATTCAAATTTAAATAGTTTGAATTTTAAATATTAAATATGCAAAATCGAAAATTTTATTAACATATAATATAATATTTTTAAAATTTTATTAATATTTAATGTGACATGCCTCTGAAAAAATATGAAAATAAAATCATCTAATTATATTTTTACTTAGTTTCAATTTTTATAAAAGTTGACACAAACAATCAAATAATAAATAATAATATTTCAACGATTAAATTGATAAAAATCATATTACATAAGAAACCCTACATTATTAATAGAGAAGTCCTTATAAGTAATCAGTTACTTGAAAAAATAAATAATAATAAAGCACGAAGATTTCTATAAATTAATTTTTTAAACTCATTTTTATATATTCAAATTGATTTTTTAAATCTTCTAACAATTAATAGTATTAATAATTACCTATGAAAAAATTAGAGGAGACAATTAATAGGCTTAACAATTACCTATTGATGTGCCTCTGGCAAGTGTAGTTTTATGTGTTAAAATTGGTAAGAATTGATTCATAAAAAAACAACTTATATATATATTTGCTAATTATATTGATTCTTTCTTTTCAATTATACTTCTCACCTATTAGTTGTATTTATACAGGTAAAAGGAGTGAAAACTACAAATTATAAAAGGGTGTTGATGCAAGTCCATAATTCCATAAGCATGGCGCGGACCGGCACCACACTGGCGCGAACCCGCGCCAGTTTACGAATTATGCACCGGAGGCTACGACATGGCGCCACCTAGCGCCAAATGGCGCCTCCTAGCACCAAAAATGGCGCAACTCAGCGCCTAAAATTCAAGAAACCATGGCGCTACTAGGCGCCCAAAGGAGAAAGGAAGTGGCGCCAAGTAGCGCCACTATGGCGCTTACTGGCGTCGTTTCACAAACATTCAGTACCGGCTTTTGCAATCAGGCAGTAGCACCGCGCAAACTTGCGCTAACCCGGCGCCAACTGGCGCCGGTTTACGAGAAAGAAGTACCGTGTTTTCGGAAGGGTATTTTTGGAAGAAGAAAAAAAATGTGTATGAAAGGGTCCTCTTGGCAGAACCCTAAATCAGATCTGGACTTGGAGAAGAAAGGAGGCAGCTGTGGAGTTCTTTGTGTTCTTCATCTTGGATCTTCTTCTTTGTATTTTCTTTCCATTTCATTTTATTTTATGTTGAATTTTAGATCAGCGATTATGATGTTGATTGGCTAGATCTCTTTATTGTAGTCAGGGTCATGATCCATATGTGAACCCTTGATACGAAGAATTGATTTATAGTTGTTCGTTTATATAATTATCTTTATTATTACTCTGCGCGAATTTGATATTTTCTTTGTTAGAATTGATCAATCTGATAGTTGGGGATATTCTGAGGATCTAATCCCTAGATAGGAATATTGAGGTTTTGATCTCGAAAGGGGGTAAGGTAACAATCTGTATGCGTGCTAGGAATAGACGTTTATCTGATTGCAGATGCTTAAATTATCGCGTCCATTGCTTGATCCCATGAGAAACATTGCAAGGAATTGGGCTTCCTCATGGGATTAAAGGGTTAACCCTGCAAGGAATTGAGGTTTAACTATTAAATCTTTTTTAGATAATAATTTATCTGAGTGATTATATAGATGATTATTGTAAATCAATCCGGAGTAAAAAGCGGGGGTCATTTGGTGAATGAACCCTGGCTGCAATGTTTCTTTCATATTTTACAAAAATCAATCTTTGTTCTTATTTTTATTCTTAAAGATAAAAATTCAAAAACAAGTTTTTACTTTTAATTTGATTCAATTTGACAATATTTGTCACAAAACCTCTTTGAATCCCTTCCATTCTTTAAGAGCACATTTATTTGATATTTGATCTCAATCCCTGTGGAGACGGACTTTTTTTATCACTTTATTACTTATGCGATCGGTATACTTGCCGGTGAGAATCAAGTTTTTGGCGCCGTTGCCGGGGATTGGCGTTTCTGATATCATATAATCTTGATCTTTAGGATTGGATTTGTGAATATTTTTTTAAAAATCTTATTTTATATTTAATTGTTATATTTATTTTTATTTGAATAGTGCTACTGATCTCTTTTCTGAGTTGTATGCGAGGTACACTCTCGGAATTTCCACTTAATTTGGAAATCACTAGAGCAGAAAAGAAGAACAGAGAACTTGCTAGGAAGAAGCTTGCATTCAACGAGTTAGGAATTTTGTTTGAAGAAGCACAAACAATGACTGGAAATAATGATGAAGTGGACAATCCGCTCATGGATACAATTCTTACGCCATCGTTCAACAGACCAAATTCAAGCATTGTTCTTCCAGAAGTGGGCAACAACCATTAGGAGCTCAGTTTGGTGGAGAGGCTGATGAGGACCCTCACAGGTTCGTTGACAGATTTCTGATGATCTGTGACTCCACTAAACACCCTCAGGTGTCCAATGATGCAGTCAGGCTGAGACTGTTTCCCTTTGCTCTTAAGGGGAAATCCTTGAATTGGTTGGAAAGGCAACCAGAAAGAAGTATTCCGTCATGGGAGAGTCTATCAAACAAGTTCTTTGTTGAGTTCTTTTTCATGGAAAGATTTAACCAGAAGGTGAATGATATCACCAATTTCACTCAGGCTGAGGGTGAAACTATATGTGCAGCCTGGAACTGCTTCAAAGATCTAATGAGGAGATGTCCCTATTATCCCATGACTAATGGTGATCAGGTCCGAATTTTTTTTAACGGGTGTAAACCTGAAGTTCGGATGGTGTTGAATGGTGCAGCGGGTGGTAGCATCAAATCCTTGAGAGCAAATGAGACTCTTGAGTTGATAGAAAGATGGCTGCCAATGAAAATGAAGGTTTGACAGCCAAACCTAAGAGGAGTATTCTGCACCTGGATAAAAAATGATGTGGTTCTGGCTGAAAATAGGTTGTTAGCACAGCAGCTAGTAAATTTGACCTCAAGGCTGGATAAGATGCAACTCTCTACTGTCCAAGCCGCAAATGTGGTTTGTGAATACTGCAAGGGTGAGCATGAATCTAATGAATGTTCATCTTTATTTTCTTCTGACTTCCCTCAGCAAGTGCAGGTTAATGGCATATGGTATGATCAAAGATCTCTGCCACGAAACAATCCGAGGAACCAGAATTTCCCTTCTGGAAGTAGCAATTTTCAGAGGAGAGGTCAAGGCACAGGTCTTAATTATAATTCCAACAACTAGTTGCAGCCTCCACCAGTCAAGCAAAGGAACCTTCTAATTTGGAGAGGTTAGTTGGACAAATGGCTCAACACTCCAATGCCTTCATGGAAGAGACTAGGGCCAATACTAAAAACATGAGTGCTTCTATCAGGAATTTGGAGAATCAAATTAGTCAGCTGGCTAAGCAAGTTGCTGATAGAACTCCAGGCACCTCCTCTAGTAACACAGTTACAAATCCCAAGGAGGATTATATGTTTGTCACAACTAGAAGTGGTAAGGTGGTAGCAGCTCCAGAAAAGCAAAGCACAAAGGTGAAAGCTAATGAAAAGCTTAAGGCGGTTGAGGAGCCAGAAAAAGAAGAGGAGATTCCTTCTGATGTCAAGACACCTCTTCATAAAGGTGAAGAAAAAGAGTCCCCTATTGTTGTTGAAAAGAAGAAGTTTGAGCTTAATCCTGAATATGTGCGAGCCATGACACCTTATCCTGAAAGATTCAAGAAGGATGCTCAGAAGCAACAGTATGGCAGATTTCTTGATATCTTCAAGAAGTTGCATATAAATATCCCTTTTGCTGAAGCCTTGGCTGGCATGCCCAATTATGCCAAGTTTATGAAGGATCTCCTGTCTAGGAAGCATAAATTACAGGAGTGTCAAACGGTGACACTCACTGAGGAGTGTAGTGCTATTATTACAAAGAAGTTCCCGCCTAAGCGTCATGATCCAAGGAGCTTCAATATTCCTATTGAAATTGGGAACACCAAAATTGGTAGAGCTTTGTGTGATCTTGGGGCAAGTATAAATCTAATGCCCTTGTCTGTTTGTAAATCTCTGGGGATTACTGAATTGAAGCCCACTTTGGCATCTCTTCAACTTGCCGATAAATCTGTAAGGAAGCCTAGTGGAATAATAGAAGATGTTCTTGTGAAGGTGGACAAGTTCATCTTCCCTGCTGATTTTGTGGTATTGGACATGTAAGGGGGAGTTGAGATGCCTCTTTTGCTGGGTAAACCTTTCTTAGCTATATCTCGTGCACTGATTGACGTTGAAAGCGGGAAGCTCGAGCTAAGAATGAATGATGAAACCGTTACTATCCATGTCTTTGATTCTTTAAAACAGTCTTCTCACAAAGACGATTGTTTTAGTCTTGAAGTTGTAAAGGAAGAACAAGATGTAGCGGTTGAGGTTCCTCAAAATCTAAAAGATGATGCCAAAAAAGATGGAACCCCAAAAGTGGAAGTGAAGGATCTTCCTCAAAATTTAAAAGATGATGTCAAAGAGATAAGGACGCTTCAAAGGAGGCGTAATCCTACAAAGAAGAAGGCAAGGAGAAAGGAAGTGGTGAAATTCTTTAATACGAGTTGGAAGAGATACCGGGAGCTGAAGTTATAAAAGAGACACCGAGACTCTATCTCTCGGAAAAATTAAAACTTCAAAGAGTTCTTAACATGGATCCATGGTTTGTACCAAATCTGGGAATGGTGGTCCCATACACCAAGGCATCCAGTACCACCAGATCCTCATTTTGCTGAGTCATCCCACACTGCTGAGGGGGATGACATGGAGGGCTGATTATATCTCCTTACTGACGGAGATATTGTATATTAGTTTAATTCTCTGTTTCGTATTAGTCACTTTTGTTGGTATATTTTTCTCTGATGTTTTAATGTGCGCATTATAGTTTCTTCTATATGCCACGGTTTGTTCCATTGTGCAGGTTTTTCTTCCTTCTTGTGGTCTAATTATTCCTGAGGACAACAATTCTCTAAATCTGGGAATGGTGGGCTTGCATCTTAGAAGAACTGCTGCAATTCTTCTATCACGGGAGATATTCAAACTCTTTTAATTATCTTAGTTTTTTTTTCTTAGTTATTTTGTGTGCTATATTTATCATTTAAAAAAAAATGTGTTTTGAGCAAATCCCAGGTTTAAATATGCTTATATTGTTAATGTGTCTAATTGAATTTTAGGAAATATATAATATGACAATCTGCTATAGCGTTGCATAGGCATAATTGGTTTGCATGATTGCTCGTTTGTCTGAATTAATATTGTGAATTCTGATAATGTCCGAGGTCAATTTTCTTGAGTCTGCATTGATACCATAGTTGTGAGGTTTGAGCCTAAACACTGAAATTTTTGTTGAGAGGCCTCACTGTTGTAATACTATAGAACTTGATCTGTTTCTCTGTTATGCATGCATTGGTTGAGGTGATAAAGGCATTTTGTTCTTATTAGCTATTGGCCTAAAATAACTCACCTATATGAAATTTTCCCTTGCTATCCCTTTTAGCCTGAACTGATTTGTTGAAAAATGACTTGTGACCTGACTGATGGATTAGCCAATATCCATATGACTTACCTTCGTTGAGATTGAATCACTGAATGTGTTGAAAATAAAATAAGGAAATTGAGGTAAGCTCCACAAAGGTCAAGTAATTAAGGGATAAAAAAATTTCATCTATACCCTTATATAAAAGAAAAAGAAAGGGCAAAAAGAAAAAGAAAAAGAAAAGAAAGAAAGAAAAAGGAAAAGAGTAAAAGGTGGCTCGAAGGAATTAATTTCCAAAATTCTGTGGGAATGTTAGTGGAGCAAAATCATTGAGTTGAATGTGTTAAAGTGAAATAAATTTGGTTTTTCAATCTCATTATTGTTTGAACTACTTTCCACATTTTTCTACCTGTTACCTCGGCCAAGTTACAACCTGCGAAGTCCTTTTGATCAATCGATGCATGTGTTTAATTCTTCATTTTTAAGAATTTTTTATAATATGATCAAGCATATGGTAGTGTTATAGCTTTGAATAATTGAGAGCTCATAATACCCTTAAACACTGAGTGTTGAGTGAATATTATTTATCTGTGTGAAGGGTAATTAATGTAGACCTGTAGCTTTAAGAGGCTGATGACATTATTGGGAATTTTTAATGTTGAGTTAGGCATACACAGCATATTGTGTCTGAGAGTGTCTCTGGAATGTTATGTTGGATTAATTGAATATTTCCTGGATTGAGTTTTGTACATTGCTGGGGACAACAACGTTTAAATCTGGGAATGGTTTAATGTGCCTCTGGAAAGTGTAGTTATATGTGTTAAAATTGATAAGAATTGATTCATAAAAGAGTAACTTTTATATATATATTTGCTAATTATATTGATTCTTTCTTTTTAATTATACTTCTCACCTATTGGTTGTATTTATACAGGTAAAAGGAGTGAAAACTACAAATTATAAAAAGGTGTTGATGCAAGTCCATAATTCCAGAAGCATGGCGCGGACCGGCATCACACTGGCACGAACCCGCGCCAGTTTACGAATTCTGCACCGGAGGCTACCACATGGCGCCTCCTAGCGCCTAAAATTCAAGAAACCATGGCGCTACTAGGCGCCCAAAGGAGAAAGGAAATGGCGCCAAGTAGCGCCACTATGGCGCTTACTGGCGCGGTTTCACGAACATTCAGTACCGGCTTTCGCAATCACGCAGTAGCACCGCGCAAACTTGCGCCAACTGGCGCCGGTTTACGGGAAAGAAGTACCGTGTTTTCGGAAGGGTATTTTTGGAAGAAGAAAAAAATGTGTATAAAAGGGTCCTCTTGGCAGAACCCTAAATCAGATCTGGACTTGGAGAAGAAAGGAGGCAGCTGTGGAGTTCTTCGTGTTCCTCATCTTGGATCTTCTTCTTTGTATTTTCTTTCCTTTTCAGTTTAGTTTATGTTGAATTTTATATCAGCGATCATGATGTTGATTGGCTAGATCTCTTTATTGTAGTCAGGGTCATGATCCATATGTGAACCCTTGATACAAAGGATTGATTTATAGTAGTTCGTTTATATAATTATCTTTATCATTACTCTGCGCGAATTTGATCTTTTCTTTGTTAGAATTGATCAATCTGATAGTTGGGGATATTCCGATGATCAAAACCCTAGATAGGAATATTGGGGTTTTGATATCGAAAGGGGGTAAGGTAACAATCTGTATGCGTGCTAGGAATAAACGTTTATCTGATTGCAGATGCTTAAATTATCGCGTCCATTGCTTGATCCCATGAGAAAAATTGCAATGAATAGGGGTTACTCATGGGATTAAAGGGTTAACTTTGCAAGGAATTGAGGGTTAACTATTAAATCTTTTTTAGATGATAATTTATCTGAGTGATTATATAGATGATTATCGTAAATCAATCCGGAGTAAAAAGCGGGGATCATTTGGTGAATGAACCCTGAGTGCAATGTTTCTTTCATATTTTACAAAATCAATCTTTGTTCTTATTTTTATTCTTCAAGATAAAAATTCAAAAACAAGTTTTTACTTTTAATTTCATTCAATTTGACAATATTTGTCACAAAACATCTTTGAATCTCTTCCATTCTTTAAGAGCACATTTATTTGATATTTGATCCCAATCCCTGTGGAGATGAACTTTTCTTATCACTTTATTACTTGTGCGATCGGTATACTTGCTGGTGAGCATCACTTATGCAGAAATAAATGTGAACAATTAATAGGGTTAACAATTTCAATGTAGAGCTTACAAAAAAAACAATTTCAATGTAGAAAGTAGTGGAACATTAATATAGTTGTCTGCCACTAACAAATTTAAAAAACCAATAATAATTCAAATATGCATAAGAAATTGACACTTCATCAAACTTGCCATTGCCAACAAATAGTTTTGCTTTAAAATAGATATAGATGCATTAACACATATTCTATTTATACACGAACTAAAGGAGGTTTCTTGAACTTATTTTTTGTATCTAAATAATATACAATTTTCAATAAATATTATTAATAACATAATACTTCTCATTCCTATGTAAAAAAAATAGTGGGATAGTAATATAACTGTTTGCCATTAAATAATATTGATTTTTTCCCATCTATATCATGTTTATAATTCAAATTTTGAAAAAATAGTGGGGTATTAATACAGATATTTGCTACCAATTAATGCTGAATTTTCCCCACCTATATTAAGTTTAAAATTCAAAATTTAAAATTTAATGAAGTTTTAATAGGCCTGACAATAAAGCCTACCCTTGGTATCACGGAGGAGATTACTAATGTGCTTGTTCAGGTGGCTCTGGCAGAATCAAGGGTTATAGTTGTTCATGCCAATACAGAAGGGGGTCCCAAGGTGTTTAGTGTTGCAAAGTTTATTGGGATGATGGAAAATGGTTATGTGTGGATAGCCACTGGTTTTTTATCAGCTTTGCTTGATATGAAAAGTCCTCTCCCTTTAGATATTATGGATGATATTCAAGGAGTTATAACACTACGTGTGTACACGCCAGATTCTGAGCTCAAAAGAAGGTTTGTTTCTAGATGGAAAAACTTGACTAGTGGAGAGACTGCCAATGGCCACCTTGGATTGAGTTTTTTACCTCTCTTTGCATATGATACTGTTTATTTGCTTGCTCATGCACTTGATGCATTTTTCAAACATGGGAACACAATTTCGTTCTCAAATGATTCAAAGTTATCTGCACTTCGTGGAGACACCTTGCATCTTGATTCTTTGAACGTCTTCAATGAAGGAAAGTTGTTGCGTAGCAGCATTTATGATGTTAACATGACTGGTGTATCAGGTCCATTCAAGTATAGGGTGAATGATGATTTTAGAGGTCCACCCAAAAGACAACTAGTTACTATTTTATGGTAAGGAAATCTGGTATTGAACCATTTTAGAACACAACCTGTGTTAATGATGCATGCAATAATTACATTGAGGCTGCAATTTTCCTACTATATTTGCTTGTATGTAGCTTTGGTTTTGTATATAACTTTTGTTAGTGTTGTATCTGGCAGGTTTAGTTTTTCAACCATGTTCTTTTCCCACAGTAAGTACAAGTTCTTAATTTGTCTTCTGTGACATCTATGGTCCAAGTGGTAGCTTCCCTTTGATTAATCAAGTTGTTTTTTTTTTTCTATACTACGCAGAGGAAAATACAGTGAGCACACTTGGTCGCTTTGTGCTGATTATATGGTTATTTGTAGTTCTTATAATTACCTCAAGTTACACAGCAAGCCTAACCTCAATCCTCACAGTGCAACAGCTTTCTTCACCCATCAAAGGCATTGAAAGTTTAGTAAATAGTAAAGATCCTATTGGGTACACGCAGGCTTCTTTTGTTAGAAATTATTTAGTTCAGGAACTTGGCATTGATGAGTCCAGGCTTGTTCCACTAAAAACACCAGAAGAATTTGCTAAAGCACTGAAAAAGGGTCCCCAAGATGGTGGTGTTGCTGCTTACGTTGATGAACGTGCCTACATGGATCTCTTCCTAACGTGTCGGAGTGTCGAAATCTAACATTTTTTAGAATTAACGTGTCGGAGTGTCGTGTCGTATCGTGTCACGTGTCTCGTGTCGGTATCGGTGCTACATAGGGGAAAACTTCATAAACCCCGTGGGGTTTGCTTCTAAAACATTTACCTCTGAAGTATTTTTTTATCATCTACTCCTTGTGTTTTGATCCATAATCAATTACTTCCATTTATTTGTTTTTCATCCAAATTTAACTAATGGTGATAAAGTTTAAAGAAAATTATTTCATGGTAATGGAATGATATATATGTTATTTTATTTTATTAGGTTGTTTATATGTTTTTAATTTTATGGTTATCTTGTATTAACATAGGGTTTTATAATTCTCATGTTGAATGAGAATTGAAATCTCATGTTGTAGAGATAAAAAGCATGTGGAACCCATGTGTAAGAAAAAAATTACATATAGGACTCATGTCAGCACGAAAATCGAAGGGTGTGTAGGAAAAATTGAATTCTTATGTTAAATGAGAATTATAAAACCCATTAACATATAGCTACAACAAGAGGAAAACTTAACAATGGTTACGAAAGAAATATTTTTCCACACATATATATATATATATATGGGGAAGAATTAACCCTATATATATGTGTGTATAAGAATTCTAACATCTATTATTGTTAATAGAGGTGGCAAAACGGGTCGATCTGCCCCGCCCCGTCGTCAACTCGCCAAAAATGGGTTGGCTCGCCCCACCCTGCATTTTGATATGGGTTGAAAATCTCAACCCACCCCGTTTTGTGATGGGTTGGCGGATCAACTCGCCTAAAAGATTAAAAATAAATTATATTTTATTGATTTTATAATATTTCTTATTTTCATTTCACAATCCCTTTAGCTTTTTTTTCCAATCTCAAACCTAAATGTATACTAATATTCAGTCAAATATTTTTTAAGAATTTATTTTTGCCTCAATATATGGATAACCTTTATAATAAATAAAGTTTTTCTTCTTTATTTTTCTAGGGAAG
This sequence comes from Gastrolobium villosum, assembly GCA_032173675.1. Taxonomy (NCBI): domain Eukaryota; kingdom Viridiplantae; phylum Streptophyta; class Magnoliopsida; order Fabales; family Fabaceae; genus Gastrolobium; species Gastrolobium villosum. The sequence goes on from JAVKPL010009936.1 coordinate 100,256, forward strand.
TACTAAGATAAAAAAAATCCATATCACAAAAGCTTAGTGACAAATAAAATACTACATATTAGTAAAAAGTAAAAAAGAAAAAAAATTGACTCGCAAACCAAACAGCCCCGACCTACCACCAACCCGTTTTGACCCACAACTAAGTGGGGCGGGTTGAGTGGGTTGAAAAGTATAACTCAACCTGTCTCGTTTTAGCGGGTTGACGCGTTAGATTTAACGTAAATTATCACCTCTAATTGTTAGTTGGTTCTATCTGCATGTATAAGAATTCTAACATCTATTATTATTATTGTTAGAATTTAACAATTAAAATTTATTAGGGATGATAGTTCACATGAACAGTTAAATACAAGTACGATTTAATAAATTTTGTTGTTACACCAAGTCTAATTGATTGTTCCCCACAGTAGGGGATGATCAACCAACACCACTATTAGAATAACAAAATTTTCTGTACCAAAAAAAAAAAAAAAAGAATAACAAATTTTATACTAATATTTAATTTTATTTATATTTAATGACTCACGTAAACATTTATCTTAGTTTTATATCACCAATTATATAAGTAAAAAATTCATAATATCACACACAACAACCCATGGAGATAGTACATTCGAGAGCTCTCCAAGAGAGTTTTGGCACATGCTTATGTAAAGGATGAACGAGGTTTGGCTCGGTTGCATCCACAATTGGTGTGATATATGAACTTTTTTTTTATGATCGCTTTCTAAAAATTTAAATTATGAGAAATAATAATTTTTTTATAAATAAAAAGGGCAAAACCTGAATGCATCAGGCAAAACAAGATTGATGCAAAAAAAATATTTTTGATAAAAATACAAATCAAGCGTTTGAAAAAAAATCAGGTGTCTTTTTGAGTACCTTGCGCGAAGGTGTGGACTGTCACCATATTCAAATCCCACAAAAACTTGCATGCTTTAAACATGTAGTTAGGAATTTTCAATGGAAAAACTCTCATCCTTTAAACATGTAGAGAATTAAAATTATATGTTTTTTTTTTCTTTATTTTGCATCCGCTATTTTTTATTTCCTTTATGTGTGTTACTTTATATGATATGTACAATAGAATGAGCAGTTATTAAAAAGGTGTTATTAGGATAAAATATAGGTTGAGAGGATTATGACGATCAAAGCTCCAAGGCGGAGTTAAAGTAAAATATTTATGGGTCAAAATGAAAAATGTATTGAAGTGCTAAATTAAATTTTATTTGTTTGAAAGTATCTTCGATCTGGATAAATTACAATAGACCCACAAAGGGTTAAAGTTCAGAATAGGCCTAGAAACATACAGGCCCAATGAAATATGCAATGTCTCCATCACGCATGAAGACCCGAAGGTGCAATGACTTCATTGCGTCTAACTGCCTTAGACTTAAGAACCACGGAGGATCCTATAATAAACTAAGATCCACCGCGCTATAGGCTAATACACGAAAAACAGCTCCAGCTTGCCACTACTCTAAGAAGGCAGCCCATCATATAGAAGTATAGCCAGAAAGGCACCAGTTGAGACAAATAAATCTGCAGCCTAGGAACAATCAATCAGAAGACATACCGCCCACCAAAGGCGGCATAAGACTTGTTATATAAACAAGGGGTACACACCCAGGTAGAATAATCTAATTTCCTAAGAATATAACATATGCCTACCATTAATACTGACTTGAGCATTAAAGTGTCATTGTAAGTACCCCTCCAGCCAGAGCCATCGCGCCAAGAGAGCTCAACATCAATTAACAGCAAAGCAGATATCTACAACCCAAGAAGCACTTCATCAAATCCAAAATCTTCACTCTTTAACCATGTGTGATTTCACCCAATCCATATTACCAGCACATATTGTACTGGACTTATCAACTTTAAAAATCAACAATAGCCCCACCACTAGTACTATGAAGCTTCTACCACTGAGAATCACGTGTTTTGTGCATGGTAAAATTGTAAAGTTCTCAGATTTTTTTCTTCTTTGGTGTGGGCCTTCCTGGTGCTAATGGGTCATTCCTTACAGCAGGTGGCTCCAAGACTATTTGCTGTGAGTTTTGTTATCTTCTGAATTTTTCAACGTCCACGAAGAGGTTGACAATGATTTATTTATGGGTTTGTTTTTTATGCAGCATATAAGTTGTATGCGGTAAATCGAATACGATATCATTTTGGGGCGAAAATTATGGTGTTTTTATAAATTTAATTTATTTTAGGATTATAATAATATTTATATTTATAATTTTTAACATTTCAATACTAAAACGACGTCGTATTGGGAATAAATGCAGATTCAAATTTTTTTTTCCTTTATTTATTTATAGTACACAATTATTATAAAATAGTACCATCTTCTCCTTTATAAAATTTTTGTGGGTACTGTTTTATTAAAAAAACTATAAATTGTTACCCTCATAAAACGTGAATCATATTATTTTTGAATTTTAAGTGAGAAAAGTCAAAGAAAAAAAACTTGAGTAATATAGAAAGAATAGAAAATGATGGAGAGAGAAAGAATAGAAAATGATGGAGAGAGAAAGAAAAAGAAAAAGAAAACAACAAAGGGAAAAAAAACGACAGGTATGAAAAAGTAAAAAATTCATTAAAATAAAAAATAATGTTAAAGTCACAAGTTTATATGAAAATTGAAAAGTGTTTGTCAATATGAGATTATCTCTTACCATTCAAAAATCAATTTGAAATTTAGGAAAAGAATACAAAGCGTTTTAAATTTTTTACTTCTACATTTAGAGAAACACAAAACCCAATTTATATTCATACTTAATACAGAATTAATTATTTTAAATGTTATATATTTATATTAGGCTTTTTTTAAAGATCAAGCGAATCTATATTAAAATGAAATTATAATATTATTTTTGCACTTGAAAATAAAGAAAAATAAATAAATAAAATATTTATTTGCAGTTGAAATCTTATTTTTTTTATCTATACCCAGTATTAATGAGTTAATTATTTATTGATAAGGTGTATTAATTGGTTAAAGATATGCTTTTTTAACCAAAAAAGGAGAGTAATCCATTAACCAATTAATACATGAGATTTATCAATAATTAACTTATTATTATCAAATGCAGGTCAAAGTTTATAATATTTTACTAAAACTTAAATTTTAAGGATAGAAAACCTTATAGTTATGGACAAACTACAAGATAACTTTAAATAAGTTCTTAATAACAATGCTTTAATTATTTGTCTACTCAAACTCATTCTCTTTATAAATAATAAAATAAAAACTTACTTTTAATATTTTACATCCACTTGTTCAAGGAAGTTATAAAAATAGTATGACATGTTGTGTCATATTCCATTCATGAAAATTCCACGTCATTGACATTGACACCAATTTGCTCAAAAATAATGGTGTTGTGTCTGTTCTGTTTGACATTAATCATGAACTGAACGAATCAATGCCCGAGTTATTGATGCTAAGGGCCACTTTTACTTACCCATACAAATTAAAGGAAAATGAGAACAAGAATATGCCCAGAAGAGTGCTACTACTATTGTTCATTTTTGTGGACAATATTTCTCAACACCAACAATAATAGCATCAACCTTACCTTTCAAGATTTATCCTTGTTTCTCAACTCTTCTTCAGTGCCCTGGTCTTCCACTGTGCTTATAGAGTAAGCACTGCTTCTACTTTTGGTTCATTCTTCATATGCAACTCATGGCCTCTGGTTAATGTTTATCTTCTTATTCTCAAATTGAACCAAGTTGTACGTTTAATAAAGTTTTCTGTTCTTCACGTGTTGCTGTTTTGTCGTTTCAAATCTGATACTTTTTTTTGTTGTTGCTTTATTAGGTGACACTTTTTAGTGTTTTATTCTTTCCCATCTCGTTTGTGTTTAAGATTTGCTTTATGTCTGATGTTATGTTTTTTTTTTTTTTTTTGCTTTTGAAATTTCTGTGCTTTTGTTTGCTTCAGGTTTACCAACCAAGGCCATGATTGAGAGCTGAAGTTTATAATTTTATTAGTGGCTATTATTCTATAGGCAACACATTCAACCATGATTAAAGTTTGGTTCTTGGCGTTGATGGTTCTCTACAATGGGTTTTCTTCAACTGGGGCTGGCATTCAGAATTCCACAATACCTGATTTTGTAAATGTTGGAGCTCTCTTCTCTTTCAATACCAGTGTTGGTAGAAGTATACGAATTGCTATAGAAGCTGCTGTTGAAGATGTGAATTCTGATCCAAATATTCTTGGTAAAACTAAGCTGAAGGTCTCACCTCAAGAAGATTCTAAATATAGAGGTTTTCTGAGCATTTCTGAGGGTATGTCTTTCATAACATCACCCTTTTTTTATTGGGTTTTATTAATGTTATGTTACATGATTTAAGTGTTGTTTCCAACACACAACAAAAGGGAGATAGAAAGTGGAATGATGAAAGAGAAACAAAAACATGTGAACCCCATTTCTTTAATGTGTGTATAGGAAAGTAACGTTATATCATGTTACATGATAAACATAAAATCCTTTTTTATTATGCGTTAAAGCTTGAAAACAATCTTTCAAATTGCTTCAACTCTTTCAAATTGTCATTTCAGTTTTGCAGGTTATGTCGAGACACACTGTGGCAATCATTGGTCCTCATAGCTCTGTAACAGCTCATGTGATAACTCATATTGCAAATGAGCTCCAAGTTCCTCTGCTGTCATTTTCAGCTTTGGACCCAACCCTTTCTTCACTTCAATTCCCATTCTTTGTTAGAACTTGTCACAGTGATCTTTATCAAATGACTGCAGTAGCAGACCTTGTGAACTACTATGGTTGGAAAGATGTTATTGCTGTTTATATTGATGATGATAATGGGAGGAATGGAATAGTGGCATTAGGGGATAAGCTTGCAGAGAGACGTTGCAGGATCTCATATAAAGCACCTTTGAGCCCTAATGCAACTCAGGAGGAGATTACTAATGTGCTTGTTCAGGTGGCTCTGGCAGAATCAAGGGTTATAGTTGTTCATGCCAATACTGAAGGGGGTCCCAAGGTGTTTAGTGTTGCAAAGTTTATTGGGATGATGGAAAATGGTTATGTGTGGATAGCCACTGGTTTTCTATCAGCTTTGCTTGATATGAAAAGTCCTCTCCCTTTAGATATTATGGATGATATTCAAGGAGTTATAACACTACGTGTGTACACGCCAGATTCTGAGCTCAAAAGAAGGTTTGTTTCTAGATGGAAAAACTTGACTAGTGGAGAGACTGCCAATGGCCACCTTGGATTGAGTTTTTTACCTCTCTTTGCATATGATACTGTTTATTTGCTTGCTCATGCACTTGATGCATTTTTCAAACATGGGAACACAATTTCGTTCTCAAATGATTCAAAGTTATCTGCACTTCGTGGAGACACCTTGCATCTTGATTCTTTGAACGTCTTCAATGAAGGAAAGTTGTTGCGTAGCAGCATTTATGATGTTAACATGACTGGTGTATCAGGTCCATTCAAGTATACATCTAATAGAGACCTTGTGAACCCTGCATATGATATCATCAATGTGATTGGAACTGGTTCTCGGAGGATTGGTTATTGGTCTAATTACTCAGGATTATCAGTTGTTCCTCCAGAAACTCTTTATTCCAAACCAGCCAATCATTCTAAGATAAGTCAAAAGGTGTTCCCTGTGATTTGGCCTGGAGACACAGACCAGAAGCCTCGTGGTTGGGTTTTTCCAAACAATGCAAGGCTCTTAAAAATTGGAGTACCAATAAGTGTTAGTTACCATGAATTTGTCTCACATGTACAAGGCACTGCTGATTCATTTGAGGGATTCTGCATTGATGTATTTCTTTCTGCTTTGAACTTGTTGCCTTATGCTGTTCCCTATAAGTTTGTCCCATATGGGGATGGTCGTAACAATCCTAGTTTGACTGAGCTTGTCCGTCTCATCACAACGGGTGTGAGTATCATACATACCAATAAATATTTTGTGGAGTTTGAATTTTTTTATGGAAATCTTCTGAGACCAGTTTTATTTTCCCCCATACAGGAATTTGATGGTGCTGTAGGTGACATTGCAATTACTACAGAAAGAACAAGAATGGTGGATTTTACTCAGCCATATATCGAGTCTGGTCTAGTGGTAGTAGCACCAGTTAAGAAGGCAGAATCAAGTGCTTTGGCCTTTTTGTCTCCATTTACACCAACTTTGTGGTTTGTCACAGCTGTCTCTTTCATAGTAGTTGGAGCTGTTATTTGGATTTTGGAGCATAGGGTGAATGATGATTTTAGAGGTCCACCCAAAAGACAACTAGTTACTATTTTATGGTAAGGAAATATGGTATTGAACCATTTTAGAACACAACCTGTGTTAATGATGCTTGCAATAATTACATTGAGGCTGCAATTTTCCTACTATATTTGCTTGTATGTAGCTTTGGTTTTGTATATAACTTTTGTTTGTGTTGTATTTGGCAGGTTTAGTTTTTCAACCATGTTCTTTTCCCACAGTAAGTACAAGTTCTTAATTTGTCTTCTGTGACATCTATGGTCCAAGTGGTAGCTTCCCTTTGATTAATCAAGTTGTTTTTTTTTTCTATACTACGCAGAGGAAAATACAGTGAGCACACTTGGTCGCTTTGTGCTGATTATATGGTTATTTGTAGTTCTTATAATTACCTCAAGTTACACAGCAAGCCTAACCTCAATCCTCACAGTGCAACAGCTTTCTTCACCCATCAAAGGCATTGAAAGTTTAGTAAATAGTAAAGATCCTATTGGGTACACGCAGGCTTCTTTTGTTAGAAATTATTTAGTTCAGGAACTTGGCATTGATGAGTCCAGGCTTGTTCCACTAAAAACACCAGAAGAATTTGCTAAAGCACTGAAAAAGGGTCCCCAAGATGGTGGTGTTGCTGCTTACGTTGATGAACGTGCCTACATGGATCTCTTCCTATCAAGCCGGTGTGATTTTACTATTGTAGGTCAAGAGTTCACCAGAAACGGTTGGGGATTTGTAAGTATCTCCTTTATGATGATCCTAGTGTTTTTTTTATTACTTGATCTTTACACACTTTGGATACCGTCACTTATTTTCTTTTTCTTTTTCCTTTTCTAAGAAGAAAGAGTAGATGCATTTTTTTTTTGTCAAATATACTGGTCAATACATTATTCTGCAGCTCATGTTGTCCAGTACCCTAATTCTCTGCTAAACATGAAAGCATTGGTGGGTAATGGGTGCTTGGAATGATACAATTACAGCCATATTGTGTTAAATGCCAGAGAGGACATTACATCCAAATCATACCTAACTCCTAATGAACATTAAAAGAATGGAATGTTTATATATTGTGTTAAATGGTTTCTAATTTTAATTTGTTAACCTGTATCCTAAAGGCAAACGATAGCAAAACACATATAATAGCACTTGCATATATTAGAAAAATCATCCTAGCTGTTTCTAATCTTACTTTGAGTTCTTCATGCCATGCATGATTATAAAAAGACAGCAGCTTCCCTAGGCTAACTCAAGAATCCGCTAGGACATTGTGTAATTTGTAGAATCATGTAATCATAAAACATCAATAGCACCAGACTATAAATACCCAAGAGTGATGTATAAGGAGGAGAAACAAAGATGTGATTTTCTTTATATATAGTAAGCTTTACTTGATTATTTTTCTCCGGAACATATTCTTAATGTATGGAATGAATTCAACCTTTTATTCTTAGGCGGGGTAAAAATGTTAAGCACATAGGAAACATGAGCAGCATAAGATGGGAGTAGCAGAGATGAGGATGTTACGGTGGATGTGTGGTTACACAAGGATGGATAAGATAAGAAATGAAGATATTTGACGAAAGGTCGGAGTAATACCGGTTGTCGAGAAGATGAGAGAACATATATTGAGGTGGTTTGGGCACGTGATGAGAAAGTCCCTGGATGCTTCTGTAAGAACAGAAGTTTGTTACCAAGAGCTCGACTCAAAAAGAGGCAGAGGTCGGCCGAAACTTACTTGGGGGAAGGTAGTAAAACAAGATTTAATGGAGTGGGATATAGATTGGCGGATGGTATGTCTTAGAATGGAATGGAGAAAAGCTATAAGTATGGTGGAGGGTTAGACTCGTTGTTATTCCTATGTTCCAGATGGTCCTTTTTTAGTCCTTTTCCCCTTCATTTCCCCCATTTCTTCTTGTCCCTTTCTTTTTTACTTTTATTTATTTATATATACATATATATATTTTTATTTTTTATTTTATTTTATTTTATTTTTTATTTTTTATTTTTATTTCAAGTGTTTTATATCTTTCATGTGGGTTCATCTATCACCGACCCCAATTAATTTGGGATAAAGGTGATGTTGATGTTGATGTTGGTGGGTAAAAAAGTTAAGAGGAAATTACCTTCCAATATATTAGTTTAAGTTTAATACACCACGCTCAGTGTTGTTAAAACTTAGTGTCAAAACGTAAAAACGGACCATGTCTACGTTTTTATGACCAAAATCGAGTCAAAACGGTAGTTGAAACGGATTTTGAGCCGAAACGGTTCAAACATAGTGTGAAAACGTAATATGAATTTTTTTTTGCATAGTTCAAATATATATAACACGTAATAATTGAAAAAATATATATATATATATATATATATATATATATTTTTAGTCATTAATTAGCTTAAATTTAATAACTTATATAATTAATACATTAAAATTATTCTATATAAATTAAAACAAAGATTAAAATTGACATTCTTATAAAATAAACATGTTTGTGGGTTTTGGTTTTATATATGTTGGATATATATTTTATTTTTAATACGTTAGTAAACTCTTACGTTTCGTTTACGTTTTGCGATTTTACGTTTTTGCTCATCCCTACCGTTTTTACATAGACTCTACGTTTTAACAACATTGACCACGCTTAATTGTTGGTTCCCTTATTTGAAGTTGTCAGCTTATGGTAGTATGTCTTATGCTTTCATTTTTCTTCAGGCCTTTCCACGAGACTCCCCATTAGCAGTTGACCTGTCAACTGCCATTTTGGAAATGGCAGAGAATGGAGATTTACAAAGGATCCATGACAAATGGCTTTTGAGTAGTGCTTGTTTGTCACAAGGTGCAAAGCTTGAAGTGGAAAGACTAGAACTTAGAAGTTTTTGGGGGCTCTATGTAATCTGTGGGTGTGCCTGCTTGCTTGCTCTCTTCATATATCTTATACAGATAATAAGGCAGTACATCAAGCACTATTCAGACGAGCTTGAGTCTCCGGAAGGATCAGGATCTGGATCTTCACATCTACGGACTTTCCTTTCATTTGTTGATGAAAAAGAAGAGACCGTTAAGAACCGTTCCAAGAGAAGGAGAATGGAGAGGATGTCCTACAGAAGCAGTGAGGGAGGATCATCCATCAACTCTAATAAAGGATATGCTCAGGCATCTTCATACAGAAGTGATTGTGCTAATCAAGCCTGAACAAATGTTTGCCTATTTCCTCCACATGATTATTCCAACTTTGTCAGCATCACCCGCCATCCCTATTGCGACTACTGGGCTACTAGTATATTTTTTTAATACTTTTTAAGTACATACATATGTATAGGAAATGTCTATTTGGAACGGACCGTAATGTAGGAGTGTAGGGAACAGGGAGGCGTTGCAACTTTTGTTCCTACTTACGATTTCTGAAGATTACATACGACATAACGAAATCAAATAGGGTTTACCTTTGAGATTTATTAGAATCAGAAAAATGGATATTCAAATTATACTGAATGTACTGATACAGCTTATATATATGAAGCTATGAAGTATAACCGAAAAGAATAAAGAAGCTAATTAAGCTAATTAATCCCGTAAAAACAGGAATCAGTTCAACTAACTTAAATTACACTTGGTCTAATTTAATAAAGCTTCAGCAAATAAGAACTATCTTCATCATCCCCCCCCTCAAGGTGGGAGGTGCATATCAAGCATGCTGAATTTCCTTAGCATCATCCTTTGCTAACACAATATCATCGACGTAAATGAGAAGAGCTGTGAAAGAACCAGGCTGAAATTTGGTGAGGAGGGAATGATCAGCTTCGGACTGTTTATAACCAATAGAGAGAAGATCATAAGTGAGTTTTGAATATCATTGACGGCTAGCTTGCTTTAACCCATACAAGGATTTTTGCAACTTGCAAACTTGATTGGAACTTGAGCTTTGGATTCCAGGAGGTAAAGTCATATATACTTCATGCAGATCGCCATGTAAGAAAGCATTATTGACGTCCAACTGTTCAAGAATCCAACCCTTAGAAGATGCAATGGCTAGGAGTGTTCTGATGGTGGTTATTTTAGCAACAGGAGAGAATGTATCAAGGAAGTCAACACCTTCAAGTTGAGTGTACCCCTTTGCCACCAAGCGCGCCTTATATCTTTCCACGCTCCCATTAGCATGATATTTTACTTTGAACACCCATTTACAACCAATGAGATGTTTATTGGGAGGGAGGTCAGTAAGCAGCCAAGTGTTGTTTTGTTCTAGAGCCAAAAGCTCAACAGCCATGGCATCTCGCCAGCACTGATGTTGGGCTGCCTCAGAATAGTGTTTGGGTTCAGTATGGGAGTTGAGGTTAAAGCATAAGGATTGATGATGAGAGGGACATGCATCATAGGATAAGACCGAGGATAAGGGGTAATGAGTTTTGGTAGATAGGGTACAGTGAAAGTCATTGAGATAGGATGGGGGTCTCTTGGTTCGAATGGGACGATGAGGTTGAGAAGAACTATTCTCATTGTTGCTAATATTAGGAACAACAGGTACAGGTTGAGGTAAAGGACAATCAGGGATAAAGGGTGATGAGGGTTGAGTCACGGGAGTAGGATGGATAGGTGCTGTAACAAATGCACTTGAAGATGAGGCATGAATCATATTGGCAGCATTATTCTCTTCTCCTTTCTGAGGTTGAGTTTGCTGAATCAAATTCAGCATATTCTGATATTGCTCTTGAGACAAGACAACAGTATCTTGTGTATCATTTTGTGCATGAACTCCATTTGCTTTCATTCAACACAGCATTAGCAGAAACATTTCTTGGTTTGGACTTAAAACCTGGTGGATAACCATGCTTTGCATAGCATGTATCTACCGTATGATTAGTCCTCCAACAGTATGTGCACAATTTGGTTCCCCTCGGCTTTGCAAATCTGAACTTGTTAGAGTTCTGATTCATATTTCGAACTCCACGTTGATTTGCAACATACGCCTTCGAAACCAAAGCTTCATTGTAAATTCCATTATTCACTTGACGTTCTTGTTGTGTAACTAGGGAGAAGGCCTTGTTCATATTCGGAAGTGGTTCGATCAACATAATCTGTGATCGAACATGTGAAAATTGATCACCTAGACCTTTCAGGAATCTGATAACCTGATCACGTTCCCTTGACTTTCTCATTTCATCTAAAGCACCACAATAACATTTCGGCAGTGGATGAAGAGTATATAGTTCATCCCACAGTGTCTTCATCTCAGTGTAATAGTCACTTACAGATTTTTCTCCCTGACACAAACGATGAATTTCTTCTTGGAGATCCGCAATTCTGAAAACATCAGATTGCGAGAATCTGTCATGGAGATCACTCCACACATCAGCAGCCTTTTCGATCCAGAGAATTGACCTTGAGATAGATTCATCAATGGAGTTATGAATCCAAGACAACACCATTGTGTTGCAGCGCTCCCAAGCTGGGAAGAGAACATCATCTTCATTAGGACTACAAAGCTTCCATTTACGAAGCACAATTTATTCTTGGAGAGAAGAGCCATCCTCATGGCACGTAACCAGGTGTGAAAGTTACGTCCATGCAGAGGAGGATTGACGAGAGTTATCGAAGGATTTTCACTAGGATGGAGATACAGAGAGTTTGATGGATTTGGCAAGTGATCTGGGAGAGAACTCTGGTTCGCCATTGTTGATCGAACTTCAAAGATTAAGGAAGGTAAAGTTTCACAGAAGAGAAGGATCAAAAACAAGATGAAAGTGACGATACCAGAGCTCTCTTCAGAGCTCTGATACCATATTAGAATCCAAGAAACTCATCTGGAAGAATCAGAAAAATGAATATTCACACTATGCTAAATGTACTAATATAGCTTATATACATGAAGCTCTGAAGTATAACCGAAAAGAATAAAGAAGCTAACTAATCCCATAAAAACAGGAATCAGTTCAACTAACTTAAATTACACGTGGTCTAATTTAATAAAGCTTCAGCAAATAAGAACTATCTTCATCAAGATTGTCATAATCATGTCTAATTTTGGTTAAAATGCAACAGACAAAATGCCGGCTTCCATCTCCTACTTGTAGCATAGCAACCGATATTACATGAGCTTGGTAATTAGGTCACATATATGAGAAATTCTGACATTGAATTTTACAATTCTATATGGCTAAGAGGGTTAAAGGAAAAAAGATATTGTATCGTTCAAGTGTCCTAGCCTCTAGCCTTGTAAAATATATTACTATACATTTAGGTCACTCCTCTGAAAACTAGAGATTATACAAATTGTTTTCCATTGTAACATTGGGTTGGATTAATCAGTAACGAGTGGCAACATATGTACAATATGTTACATGTCTTGAAAAACCTGCCGGTTGAGGTTATAAATAGCTCCAATGCGCAAACAACCGTTCTTTTCTTCTTGATAAATTCTCAAGCCATACGAAAAAGGCTAAAGCACTAGTCATTGTCTCTGAAATACCTTTGAAAACATTCATCGTCCTTGCAATATTTGCATATAACTTTGTATACTTCAATCAAGAGCCCAGGGAAGCGACTTGCAAAGTAGTCGTTGAATCCTTCTGGAACAGGTCCTACCAGTTCCTGATAAGCCAGCAAGAAATTATAAGCCATACATGTCTATGTAGAAAGCTCACATGCCTAAAGACGTCTCTGGCTAATTCAAGAGCTATTACCATTTGTTAATATATAGTATCCTAAAAGCTTATGCTCTTAGAGGATTATATCATCCACTAACAAAGATGCATTTTGACTTTTCATATAAAAAGCTTTCGCCAGAAAATAAAATAAGGATCATCTCCCAGAAATTCATATGATTGATTTCAATTAACTTCATTATGCAAAATTACTCAGAGTCAAGCACAATCAAGGAAAATACGACTATAAAGAAATTAAAAGCTCAAGTGGACATGCATTGTTTTGGTCAAAAATAAATCGAAAGGGCATGGTTTTGATATTGGAGAAATTTTTTCTAAGAACTGATTGTGAAAGAAGAATATAATTTGTTTGGATATTGTAAAGCAAAAAATTACTAAAATAAATATATAAAATATTCAGGAATCCACTTGGCATAATTGATATTAGGGATATATTTTGAATATGAAATTGACCCCACCAGTCATTGATTGCGAGCACGAGAAGCTATATTTTTTCACTTCTGTTATGGACGCCTTGGAAAACTTGATAATCAATTCTTCCTAATTTGGAACACTAGTTAAAACGGAATTGGGCGGTCAAACAGAAAAAAAAGAATCATCTTGTGAAAATGCTAGTAGAAGAAAAAACCTGGATTTCTTGAGGCAATTCTCTATAATGATTTAGCTTGTTTCTCATGACCCTCAACAAGTCTCGAACACTGTCAAATTTATACCGCCTGTAATGACCAATGTTAGTAATGAATGCTGGTTCCATCTTTTCATCCCATTTTGAACCTAAAGCCACAGAAGCAATGCTTTCTAATGCCTTCAATAGATCAGAATTAGTCTCTCTATCTTCAAGTTCCACCCTATCACTGGTGTCGCGGAGAAATGAAAGCCTCTTGTCAGAACTCCAAAAAAGAGGATGATGCAATACTTCAATTGCCTTTGGCCTGACAATAAATGAAATAATTTCTTCAATGAAATTTGCTTGCAACCAGACAAGCAAAAACACAAATATATTCATCCAGTCCCTCTAATCATCGAGAGCTATCATACAGTCCCTCTGATAATAATTTATGCAATCAAGTCTCAGATTTATCAATTTGGCAATCACATGCAACTTAATCCCATTGATAACTTCCAAGGGATATAAAATATTTTTCTCAGATCCTGCCATTAAACAGAGCTTTTCAACAGAATTCATGCAGATCAATGTAAATATGTACCAAAAACAAAGATAGCATTAGGTCCCCAACCTGATTAACTATTTTCCGCAGTTCATTCAGGATGAATACCTCCATGTCTAATTGTGTCACAACCATTCTTATTCATGAAAATTTCATAAAACATATCATTTCCATTTCACCCATTCTGACCCAGCAGATATTTAAAAAAAAATCAAATACAAAATATTGGTCACATCAAAATAGGATAATGCTCTTCCATTACATTATCCATAAACATCATGTTGATTTGAACTTTGAATGTTACAGAAAAAATCTCAATTGACATATTTTACATGGATAGCACCTAGCAAACTCAAAAGCTGGATTTCAGGGGCAATAACGCTTCATATGTGAATACATCATTTAATACTACATAACAATTCAGTTATAACAAGATGCAAACTATTAATGAAGATATGAGAGTATATATTTCCATTCTCCTAAGAATCACAATGAATGAGAATGATATACCTTAGATCAGGGTCAGGGCTTAATAAACAAGAAATAAGATCCTCAGCTTCAGGAATGAACTCCACTAAGAAAAGATCCTTTTGATTTTTCACAATATTGAAATCACGCTCAAGACGTTCTCCAAATGGATGTCTTCCTGCAGTCATGCAGAAAAAGAGGACACAACCTAAACTAAATAAATCTACTGCCCTTGTTTGGCGTCCTTGAACAAGCTGCTCTGGTGCTTGCCAACCTGAACTGCCACAGCCTGCAATTAAATCATAAAAACTTATTGTAAGATTATGAATAATGAACTGGTTAAGATCTGTAGATTAATATGAAGGATTACACTAATGCGTTTTTTGAATTAGCATATTATGTTCAGAAAGGCATATAATTTTATCGAGAGAATTTGTGGCTGAAAAGCTGTTTTAAATTAAGCAAAACCAAACATGTGCTAAAACATACCACCCACACAGAAAGAAAGAAAAAGATGAGAGAAAAATTACAGGGAACGAGACTCAGATAGATCACCAATATGATATCGGGATAGGCCCATCTCATGCTAGACATAACTTGTAATTCACATGACCCATGCTAAAAAAAAACACACAAATTCTTCTACTTACCAGTAGCACTATGATCCAAAGAAGACATATCTTCAAGAAGGCGTTTGCTAATCCCCATATCAGAAAGCTTTGCACACAATGGTCTTTCCTTGATTATCAAAACATTTTGGGGTTTCAAATCCCGATGGATTATTCCTAGTTCATGCAAATGAACAAGACCAGAAACTACATCCCTGTGTTGCAATATACAAGTGAAAGTCAAGATGACGTCAACAAAAAAGAAACAAAAAGAGTACAAAATAAAAACATAGAAAATGGACATCCACGTTTGAGCTATCACTAAATGAAGACAATTATCTATCTTCAATGGCTTGGCTCAACTACACAAGTCCTTAAGGGAAATTAAACAGGATCCTTCGTGAGTATTCTTAATCATTATTTTTTATTCACTGCTATTCTTTCCACCACCCTTTTTGCTACCGTATCTTTTTACCTCTAATTATGTCTTCCTTCTATCATTCTTGTCCTCTTAGATTCTTCTATTACAAATTATTCTAGACAATCATCTCATCTTCTCTTTATTGAAGCTACTACCTTAGATCTAGAATTCCCTTTTACCACCCATCCTTTTCTTTCATAGAAGTTGTCTCTACTTATTTGCAGCAATGCTCCTCCACAACAACCTTAACAAGGTAGATTTTCTTAGCCTAAAACCAAACTACCATATAAAACCTTTGCTTCTATTTCTGATCTCAAAATATGTTAATTGATGGGAACTAAAACAATCATCCATGCATCCACTTGTTTGCAAAATCAGGAGAGTTCCATCAAGCATATAATACAAACTTTACATAAGAATTTTGAGAGGTCCAATAGCTTGAATTTGACATTTTTTTTAGTCAAGGAAATGTGACAACCGTAAATCCCATATATTATGTCCAGTAATATTTCATCAAATCAAGATATTGTTTTACTAACCTCATCATTTTCAGTAATAGAGGTGAGGGATAGCCATTTGCTTTCCAAAGATATTGCATATCATCCCTCCCTGTCTCCATCTGAGCCTTTATAAAGAAATTAGAAGCCTGGTCCTTGCCAAACACTGGGTTTTCTGATATATCAGAGTAAATATGAATCAAATCATCCAAATTGCATGAACAACGCTCCAGAGCAAGGTACACAAAATCGTGATCGTATTCCACCCCATACCATCGGACAATGTTTGGATGACAGTCAGAAGCAATGAGATTTTGGATTTCTTTATGGGCTACATCATGATGAGTCTGGACAAGACGTTTGACAGCAACTGCCCGCCCTTCATATATCCCTTCGAGGACAATGGTACCATTGCTTCCCTTAGCAATTTCTTTATTTGATACAAATAGTTTACCGATCCTTCGTCCATCAACTTTTTTAAAGTGCAACCATGCTTCACTGTTAGTTTCCTTATGTGTAAGTATATCCTCCTGAGCTGATGATAGATGCTTATCCTGTTTGTCAACAATGATATTGTTCTTTCCTGACTTACGTGCTCTCTTTTTTTTAGGAGGTAAACTTTTTAAATCTGGCTCACTGTTCTGGTCCTTCAATATAAGTTGATTTTTAACCACTAGACACTGGTACAAGATAAAAAACCCGAAGAAAAAGACCACAAACAATAAAATAAGTAATGCTGTCGACCAATCAATCACCCTGTTCGGATCAACTTTCCCTGGTGAAGTGATCTCCATACTAGGAAGATGAAGCACAGCTGCACTATCGTTGGGGTCATAGCCGATTTTTTGAACCCTGTTCGGATCAACTTTCCCTGGTGAAGTGATCTTCATATGAGGCTGATGGAGCACAACTGCTCTATCGTTAGAGTCATAAAAGCAAATTTTTGGCTGCAAAGAGAGCACAGGAAGCATCTTATGATTCATATTACCATCATGACCAGGGAAAAATCTATCAATATTAGGCTGTGATGGAAGCATCAGATCTGAAGTACGCACTCGGTCTCGATTATCCCATCTTTCCAGGTCAGCAGGTTCAAACAGAAAATTCTTTCGTTGGCGATAGACTTCTTTTAGTTTTCTGTCTCGACATGCATATGGCATAGCAAAATCGAAGCCACTGTCAAAAGCATACTCATCCTCTGCATCAAATGAAGCACTGCCAGATGGATTTTCATTTTGTTGGCAAAGTAATACAGCCTTAAATTCAGCCACAGTCATGGTCCACAAAACTAATCCTGATTTGGGACCGACAGATTTTAAAAAGTAATCTGTCCTGACTATCTTGATTATAAATTCTGGAGTATTTAGCTTTGCAGGATCAGCAAGCACATTATTCTTTGTACTGAGGACATTAATAACACTCTGCCCGTCATCACTCCACACTACAGTAAAAGTATTATCAACATCGGCAGCAGGATAGCTTCGAACGAGTCTTCCAGATTTAGCATCTACTTCAAACATAGTGCTCCTTTTGGATCCAAGTATAACTGAACCATCTGCTGTTACGGTAGGTGTAAAAGCAACATAATCTGCAATAGACTGTTGGAGTGGCTGCAGGCATGAAAAAACCAATCAATGGAACATCAAGTCTTTCATCAAAAGAAGCTTTAACATTACTTCTTATTAATTATACATTGCAGTAAGTATTGACGCAAACAAGGATCACAATGATATGAAAATTATTTGAGCAAAGCAGAATACCAATAGAAGGTAAAGTTCCATTTTGGACACGAACAAACAACTACAGCATGTCTCACAACAAACATACCCCCACAAGAACAACCTGAGACCTATATTACCATTCGCAGAAGAACTCTCACAACTACAACATTATCTCTGTCACTCGACTCATACTTACAATTTTGGTAAACTACAAAAACATCTCTATTCCTAGGAAAAAGGAAATGCATATTACACACGAGCACATTTAAATCATGCAAATGACACAACAAGATTGTAAGACGTACACTGATGCCATTCTTCAAATGAGGAATGATGAAACTCCTGAACAGATAGCAACAATTTTTTTCATCCAAAATAGCAAAAAAAAAGCACTGAATATTGATGCAACATAACAAGGACAAATGGAATTGAAATGCTAAACGACAAAATAACAATACCGTTTTACCAAAGTGCGAGTCATGCACAATTAATTCCCAGTCATCACCGCATTCGATGAGACCGCTAATAGGTCCAGATGAATTGTTATTAGGGTTGTTGTTGTTGTTGTTGAGGATTGGTGCTTGATATGAATGGTAGATTGGGGATTCAGTTGGAAATGACCAAAGGACCCTTCCAGAAGCACTTTCAACCAAATAAATAGTTCCATCTAGGGCAGCGATGAGTGCAGTAGCTGATTTTCTGACCAAAGAATTCGGAACTGAAGGTGGAAGAGAGAGAAGAGATGAAGAAGAGAATCCATTATTGAGAAGCGAAAGTTGTTGGGATTGTGAGGTGTATGCATCAGCAGCGATGAAGCTCAATATGAAGAAACCCACGATTAGTGATCGCAGAGCGTTTGAAACGCGAAATCTCATCTGCGTTTTATGGTGGATTGCAATTTGCAATTTGCAACATGCAAAACGAAAACAAAAAGGGACGGAATCGTATCCTGCAATAATGTTATGTTATGATGGCCGATTCCACTTCCCCCATATTGGACTTTTCAAACAATCACACACACAATCCTTCGTCACATGATGTTGAACATTTTTATACTTATTTTTATGGTGATGTATCCTCTATTGTGTTGATTAACATCATCATGTGAGATAATTAGGAGAATTATGACATGATCATTTTTTTTTTGGATTGCAAAAAAAAAAAATATTAAATTGCACGATCCATTTTCATTTTTATGAGCTTGTCCGTTTATTTCATCTTATCAACTTATTATGTTTTTATAACTGAATCTGATTGATGGTTTTGTATGTTACTTACCTAGATAATAATCTCGATTTTAAGGAATATGTAATAATTAATTTAAATGATATTGATTTACAGAAGAATGTTTAAAATTATAAAATACTATGCACAATTCATTTCAAAGAATTTAAATTTGACCAATGATAAATTTTCAGGAAGGATAGCCTGAAGCAATTAGCATTAATATTATGACCAATGGATGTAGAATCTTAAGCAGATAAATAAAACGCAAGAATCAGGAATTGATAGAAAATTGATTAAACAAAATTAAAAATTGCGTAACAGGTTTTATTATGGGTAATACTTTTCTTATTTTATATAAGATATAATTGAGGAGAGAAAAAAAAATTAAGGTGAGAGAAAAATTTTGCAATGGAATCCTGTGTGTAGAAATGTTTTGATATCTCATATAAAGAAAGAGACATTAACCCCTTTATTTATAACTGATAAAGAAAGGAGTGGTAGACGTGAAAGGAAATTAGAGTAAGAAAAAAAAACCAGGTTATATATTTGAGACTTGCTAGAATATTTTTATTACCAATTTTTTTTTATTATCATTTCACTACTACTCTAAATATTATTTGATTTAAAAGTTTTTTTTTATACAAAAAAAAAGTTTTTTTTCTTTATCTTCATTCAACTTTTCCTATAACTCAATGGTGATTAGAGTAATAGTACAAAAAATTAATAGTAAGAATATTCTACCTCTATATTTATTATTTAATAAAAAAAATTTGAGGGTCCTCGAATAGAGTTTATATGTAACAAGCTTGGTGCATATGACCTATATGCTCCAACTTGAGGGGGAGTGTTAGAAATATATTGTAATTAATATTTCCTTATTTCATTATGTAATCAGGGTTTCCTTATTTCATTAGGATTTTTGTATTAGGTCTGATTGAATTAGGTTTGAGCTTAGCCCATTAGTATGTCTATATATATATTGTACATCCTTCAACATTTTATTTCAAATGTTCCTCTATTCTCTCTCGTTATTTAACAAAATGATTATCTTATTTTTTAAATTGAAATGATTTAGTGATTTACTGTTTTAAAGGCAACATTTTGAAGTATGAGAGTGTGACCCATGCAGCTATGAAAAAAATGTGCTTTGTTGTAACTAGAGGTGAAAAAATGGGTAGAGCATCGTCAATCTGTCTACAAATGATTCAATTTGTCCCGTCCCATTTTTTTATAGTAAGCTAAGAAAGTCACCTTATCTCACCCGGCCGCCTATTTATTTTTTAAGTTTATTTTTCATTCCTTTTTTATTATTTAATTATAATTTTAATGTTTTCTTCAATTTGTGAGGTTAATGCATTTTCTTTCATACATATATGTTTTTTATAAATTTTATTACACTAGTATAGTTTTTCATTTACTATTAATCTGACATTGTAGCAGTGTCATTTCTCAACACTAATGATCAATTTTTTATCAATAAAAAATTATTAGAATAATAAATTTTTACTTTACTATATAAATTTTTTAATTTTTTAATTACATTTTATTTATACGTTAAGTTCCAACAAAGAATAATTAAAATTAATCGTTATAGCAATAACATTTTAGCTTTCTAAAAATTACAGCATTGTTTTTCCTGTTCAACAAGTTTTTGTCATTAACTCTCACAAGACAAATATACCAATTTTTTCCCGCACGAGTAATACATTAGTTATATTTTTATTATAATATATTTCAATAACAGAGATTTATTATAAAAGTTTTTATCATTAACTTTTACTATACAAATAAATCAATTTTTTTCTCGTGTGCATCGCACGGATAATATATTAGTTAATAGTATATATTATTCTTTTATCAAAAAAAAAAAATAGTATATATTATTAAAGTTAATTTTATTATTTCTATTTTATTTTATTATTATATTATATTATTATAAATTTGGGATATTACAATCCATGTGATAATAAACTGAAAAATAAAAGAGCCCAACTAAAAGAGCATGCACAGGGCACGTACAAGACACAATTAATGATTTTGGAGGTTCATTTTTTAAAAGGCTGTGTTTTTTTTTCATCAATGTCTAGATCAAAGTTCATGTTAGTAGGGTTCTTGTTATTGAGAATTGGTGCTTGATATGAATGGTAGATTGGGGATCCAGTTGGAAATGACCAAAGGACCCTTCCAGAAGCACTTTCAACCAAATAAATAGTTTCGTCTAGGGCAGCGATAAGTGCAGTAGCTGGTTTTCTGACCAAGGAATTCGGAACTGAAGGTGGAAGAGAGAGAAGAGATGAAGAAGAGAATCCATTATTGAGAAGCGATAGTTGTTGGGATTGTGAGGTGTATGCATCAGCAGCGATGAAGCTCAATATGAAGAAAACCACGATTAGTGATCGCAGAGCGTTTGAAACGCGAAATCTCATCTGCGTTCTATGGTGGATTGCAGTTTGCAATTTGCAATATGCAAAACGAAAACTAAAAGGGACGGAATTGTATCATGCAATAATGTTATGTTAGGATCACCCGCCGATTTCGTATATATAATGTTTTAGTTTGTGGGCCGGGTTTCATATATAAGAATCCGTTGTAATTATGTAATTAAACATTTACACAAGTCCAAGCTCAGCCTGTCAAGTAAAAATACCGAGACAAATCAGGCCACTAATGAACTGGGCTGAAAGTCCCTGTGGCCGGCCTGGTCCAGTTTCACCCTAATCAGAGTCATTCCAATCTCATCTTGTCAATTTATTATGTTTTTATAACTGAATCGTGATTGGTGGTTTTGTATCTTACTTACTTTCTAGACAATCTTCTCGATTTTAAGGAATATGTAATAATTATCTCAAAAAAAAAAGGAATATGTAATAATTAATTTAAATTAAAATCTTAAAAGATATTGATTTACAGAAGAATGTTTAAAATTATAAAATACTATGCACAATTCATTTGAAAGAATTTAAATTTGACCAATGATCAATTTTTAGGAAGGATAGGCTGAAGCAATTAGCACTTAATATTATGACCAGTGGATGTAGAATCTTATCCATAATAATTTAATATTTAACTAGTGCATTACCCGTGCGATGCACGGAGGAAAAAAATCAAGATTTTTGTCGGCGTCTGTCGTTGGTTAATCGCTAAAAGAAAGAACTGTATCAGTATTTTGCTCTATCTTGGGAGGTGAAAAAGCTACAATCACATAGAACTTTGTAAGTATCTACCAAAAATAAAACTCTACAATTAAGAAAAATCAATTATTATGCAAATAAAAAATAGTTATATACTCTATAATTGATTATTTTCATATACAGCAACGCATACAACAGCAAAAGTGATTAAATACAGATTGTCCTACCAAAGAGAAATCATCAAAAAATGAGGAAAAGTTCTTGCACTCAATACTATTCAGAATAATTATTAACCATCGTGGATGCGTTCAATCAACAATAAGATATGTTCATGTACACTGATACATACAACAACAAAAGTGATGAGATGCATATTGTCTTACCAAAATAAAGTTGTTGCGCCCAATACTATCCCGCACAATGAACAACACCCTTCAAAACCAAAAAATAAATAAATAAATAAAATACGATGAAAAAAACTATAAAAAATGTAGAAAATAAACCTTTTTGCAGTTAAATTTAAAATTTTATTTTTTTATCAATTATACAATATATTTTTATAATTTTAAATATTCTTTCATTTAAAAAAATATTTTATATATAAATTTATTATATGTATATATATATTTTGCCATTGTAGAAACATTAAGTGTTGAACTCTTTTCCTACCCATAATTCAAATTCAAATAATTTGAATGTTAAATATTAAATATTTTTCCACCTAATAGAAATAATAATAAGCGCTCTTAATATGCTTAACAATTTTACATGCAGAGAGTAGTGAAAAACATTAAAATAATCCGTAAAAAACTTAAAGGCAAACATTGTTTTACGATGCAAGAGTTGTTAAATCACTAAATAATCATTCATTCTTATAGTGATTTAATTTTTTTAATTTATTTTTTACAGAATTATAGATATCATTTTTTTATTTAAATTAAAATAGTATATTTTATATTTTTTTATATTATATTAATTATAAATATTTTTTCAAAAATTAGATTTTTGTCTCTTAATTTAAATTTTTTATATTGGGTATACATATATATTTAAAATGTTTTTGTTTAAATTTTTTTGAAAAAATACTTGTACGAATTTCATTTTCTCTTTTGTATTATATTTTTAGGTTAAAAATTTTAATTTATTTACTTTTAAAGTATGAAAATGTAATTTCTTACCATTTTACAATTAAATTAGAATTTAAATTATTTTTTATAAGTTCTATATATATTTTTATGATTTTAAATATTTTTATTTAATCTATAATTGTATATTAAATTTAAATCTAAATTTATTATATACTTATGCATATTTTTTCTCACTATATAAATATTAAATGCTGAAAAAAATTTCCTAACTATCAAGTTTAAAATTCAAATTTAAAAGTTTGAATTTGAAATATTAAATATTTTTCCACCCAATAAATATAATAATAAATATAGTTAATAGGCTTAAAAAAATTTCATACAAAAAGAAGTGAGAAATATTTAATGCATGACTTGGAAGGTCACACGTAATTGAAAGGTAATTCGTTTTTATAGCATTTTAAATATTAATAATTTTTTTATAGAATGATAGATGTCATTTTTTTATTTAAATAAAAAATTTGAATTAACTTTTATTGATTATACATATTTTTTGCGAAAATAGCTTTTATCTTCTAATTTATTATTTTAATATTTGTTAAACACATATATTTAAAATGTTTACATTAAATTTCTTTTATAAAAATACTTATACGATTTTTTTTTTCCTTTTGTATTATTTTTTATGTTAAACTTTAATTTGTTTTCTTTTAAAATATAAATTATTCCAGTTATGCATTCACAACGCTAAACAATATACATTTTTATTTTCATATTTATAAAAAAACTCTAGTTATGCATTCACGACATAGAAATGGTATAAGTAATTACTGGAATGATATGAGTAATGACCTACATTAATGGTTTTCGAATAGGGAAAAGTGTTTGTCTTTTTAAATGACATAACTTATATCCTTTCATTCTCACAAAGAGGTGGGACCCATACATTTATATTTTTTTGTCCATTCTCTCTCCTCCTTTATCTATCTTTTTCTCTCACTTAAAATGACACAATTTTACATCCTTTAAAATGATATACACTTTTCCCTTTCAAATAATATTCAATCTGTTTGACTATCTGTTTTCAAGTAATTACAAATGATACAGATCTAGAAGGCCATCAGTAGTAGCATTAAAATTCTAAACTTTTTTGACTATCATCGTTCTTAATGCTTAATGCATTTAGCACGACATGACTAATGACTTTTTTTACCTTTTCAAATTTGATTCAATAGGTTTATTTAGATTTTAAAAAAAAAATTCAAAATTTAAAACTGCAAACGATACTAGAGACATCATTAATAAAATTAAGATTACACACATTTTTTACCTGCATATTTTCTAAAATTATGTTGGTTTTCCGATGATTACAATTTTCTAAAACGATACTAGAGACATCATTAATAAAATTAAGATTACACACATTTTTTATGATTTTTTTGCATTTTTTAACTTCAGCAATTTCTTTTGGTCTTTTGATTTTTCGATAATATATATATATATATATATATATATATATATATATATATATCTTCAAATTTTGAATTTTAAAAAAGAAGTGGATATTAATGCATCTGTCTGACACTAATTAATGTTGAACTTTTTTCGCACTACCTATTTAGTTGAAATATTTTAAATTTTGAATTAAAATAAAATATTTTCATTCATGTTTGTTTTTAAATTTTGTGTCTCGTATAACTATTTTTCGTTTTCCATCTTATCATTACGATCTAAAATTTGGCTCACGATTAATAATTCATTTTTATAGTGATTAAATTTTCATAATTAGTTTTTTACATAATGATAGATATCATACTTAATGGCTAACATATTTTTAGGATGCAAAAGTTGGATGGTCACCGGATAATTATTTATTTTATAGTTATTAAATTTTTATAATTTGTTTTTACAGAATGATAGATGTTATTTTTTATTTAAATTATAATTTTAAATTCTTTTGTATTCTTTTTGATACATAATTACTTTGTATTAATTAAATTAATTTTTTGAAAAATTAATTTTTTATCTTTTATTTTATATATATATATATATATATATACACTTAAAAAATTTAACTTCAGTAATTTCTTTTGGTCTTTTGGTTTGGGTTGGTAATTATGGAAAAAAACATTTATTTTTTAAATGAGGGTTAACAATTTCCATGTAGAAAATAATGAAAATTTAATACAGTTGTCGCCCACTAAAAGATATTAAACTCTTTTTCCACCTATGTCATCTTCAAATTTTGAATTTTAAAAAAGAAGTGGATATTAATGCATCAACTTTTGTTAACCATTTTCTGTTACAGACACTAATTAATGTTGAACTTTCATGAAGCTCTTTTTCGCACTACCTATTTAGTTGAAATATTTTAAATTTTGAATTAAAATAAAATATTTTCATTCATGTTTGTTTTTAATATTCTGTGTTTCGTATAACTCTCTTTTCGTTTTCCATCTTATCATTACGATCTAAAAGTTGGATGCTCACCGATTAATAATTAATTTTTATAGTGATTAAATTTTCATAATTAGTTTTTTACATAATGATAGATATCATACTTAATGGCTAAACATATTTTTAGGATTTTTGCAAAAGTTGGATGATGTCCCCAAACCACCTTGCTTTTTGATAATTATTTATTTTATAGTTATTAAATTTTTATAATTTTTTATATGAAACAGAATGATAGATGCTAATTATTTTTTATTTAAATCTATAATTTTAAATTCTTTTGTATTCTATTTTGATACCTAATTATTTTGTATTAGAGAAGAAAAATTAAATTGACTTTTTGAAAAATTAATTTTTTATCTTTTATTTTATAATTTTTATATTGGTTATACATATATATTTCATACACAGAACAAAATATTTATAAGGCCTCTAGAAATTCTTGACTTAGCACCAAAAAGGATTTCTACAAAAATTTGCATAAGATTCACAAATTGATCAGGAATCTCCTTAAGCACTTTATGGATGAAACTCCAGGACATGCGATCATAGGTTTCAATCTTTAATTCTATTCAAGGATAACCTCTGAGCAATAACAATATTGTCTTGAATTTGCCTATTGGGAACGAATGAGGGGAATGATGTATATACGTTTCCCTATAAGAATAATGATGTACTTTATAAGACTAAGAGATTAAGTTGAAGTCACTTAAAATATGATTCATCCAAGCAGAAAAGTATTGTTTTTATTTCCACTTACAATCTATATTTTAAGATCCGAAATTATATTTAAACACAAGTTAATCTCGATTTTTGGCCAATAAGCACTTATCCCACCTGTTCATTTAAGATTAATATATTATTATCTCAAAAAGAAATTTTAAAAAATATATAAACATAAAATTAATGTTAATTATTAATTTTAATTTGTAGTATTGTTTGTAATAATCTCTTTAAAAAGGTTTATTACTTTAAAAGTTATTTATCAACCATGGGTGTTGAACTATACATGTTATACATACTAAAATCATTTTTTTAAACTTATTTTTTAAATTTATAACAATTAATAGGATCAACAGTTATCCATGCAAAAAGTAGTGGAACAATTAATCAACTTAACAATTATCCAATTAGAAATTAGTGTCAATAATTAATAGGATTAACAATTACCAATTTTAGTATACATCCAACATCCACAAATCACATATAGTAGCATGCATAAAGCCAATCCACCATAGCCGACCAACTCCCAATGCTTCTAGCAAAATGATTTTAGTTTTGTTTTTGCAATAATGAAATTAATTAATCCTAAAAACATTTTAAATATTTTATTTAGCCTATATTTTTTATTAAATTTAAAATTTAATAGTCTATTTTATAGTCGAATTTAAAATAGTCTATTTTCTTTAACCTATAATTTTATATTAAGTTTAAATTTATGATATATATATATATATATATATATGTCATTTTATATATATTTCACTGTAGAAACATTAAATACTAAATTTTTTTCCACCTATATATCAAGTTCAAAATTTAAATTTAACAATTTAAACTTTAAATATTAAATATTTTTTCTCCCAATAGACATAATAAATATTATTTGACATGGATTTATATGCATATCTCTTTATAGAGGAAGGTTATACTTACAACTTTTTTTTAGAGTAAACACCACTTTTGTTCCCTGGTAATATCAACGAAATTCTTTTTAGTCCCTGGCAATAAAAAAGGACCAAATTGGTACCTAAAATTATGAAAAATTGTCATTTTAGTCCTTTTATCAATTATAATAAGTGCTCTTTGGTCATTTTTTCATCATTTTAGGGACTAATTTGGTCCTTTTTTATTGTTAGGGACTAAAAATGATTTTGTGGATATTGCCAGGGACCAAAAAGGGTGTTTACTCTTTTTTTTACAACCTCTTACAACAATTTCTTATCACCGTTAATTTCCGTAAATCAACGGTTATTATTTATTGTGAATTAATAATTAATTAATGAATTTAATTTGATACAATGATAACCGTTGATTGGCGAAAATCAACAGTGATAAGATATGATTATAAAAGATTATAAGAAAAAAATGTTGTAACTATAACCTTGCTCCTCTTTATATTATCCAGAACACTGTGTGCATGATGTTTATTAGTCTTGTGTCCTTTTCAATGTAGAAGACGACACTTTCATTATTAGGTGACTATTGCTCTTCCACAATATTCACAATGGTTTGAGGAATACTGAAAGACAATTCTACAATCAATATACTAATACAAGCATATGGTATAGTAATTAATGATTTTCTCATTCTTAAAAGATATCATGTTGATGGTATATACACGCAGATGGTATATTAATTAATGGTTTTATGATTCTTGAACATATTTTTTGTATTAAAAAATATACACTTTTCAATAAATACTATTAATATACTCAATAATTACCATTCCTACGTGGAAAATAATGAGATATTAATACAATTGTCTGCCACTAAATAATGTTGAAATCTTTTTCCATCTATATTATGTTTAAAATTCGAATTTTGAAAAAGTAGTGGGGTATTAATATAGATGTTTGCCACCAATTAATGCTGAACTTTTTTTCCTCTTATATTAAGTTTATATCTCGAATTTTAAAAATTAGTGGGATTTTAATAGGCCTGGCAAATACCAACGCAGGAGTTAGTGAGATCTTAATTGAGTTTTTAAATTTAAGTTAAAATAAATATTTAAAAAGTTATTATAATAGGAAACATTTCAAATTCCTGTGGGGTGGGAACACAAAGCTGAAATTAATTAGAAATTTGAATTTGATATTATGAATCAAGACAATTACAATATACATTAATGAACTTTTCAACGAACTAAAGGAGATTTCTTGAACATATTCTTTGTATTAAAATAATATACATTTTTCAATAAATATTATTAATATATTCAATAATTCTCATTCCTGCATAGAAAATAATGAGATATTAATACAATTTTCTGCCACTAAATAATGTTGAAATCTTTTCCCACCTATATTATGTTTAAAATTCGAATTTTGAAAAAGTAGTGGGGGTATTAATATAGATGTTTGTCACCAATTAATGCTGATTTTTTTTCCTCCTATATTAAGTTTAAATTTTCAAATTTTAAAAGTTGGTGGGATTTTAATAGGGTTTATATTACTCTCATGTTATATGAGATAATATCACTTCCTACACACCCATCGATTTCTGTGCTTCTTTTTTTTTCTTTTTAATAAATAACGCGGACCACTATATGATTGTATCTACGACATGAGATGATATATCTCCTGTTACATAAGAGTAATATAACCCATTTTAATATCATTCCCCTAAAATAAAATATTTTTCATTCATTTGTGTTTTGCAATCAATATACTAATACATGGTATATACACGCAGATTGTATAGTAATTAATGGTTTTATGATTCTTGAACATATTTTTTGTATTAAAATAAAATATACATTTTTCAATAAATATTATTAATGTATTCAATAATCCTCATTCCTACATAGAAAATAATGAGATATTAATACAATTATTTGCCACTAAATAATGTTGAAATCTTTTCTCACCTATATTATGTTTAAAATTCGAATTTTGAAAAAGTAGTGGGGGTATTAATATAGATGTTTCCCACCAATTAATGTTGAATTTTTTTCCTCCTACATTAAGTTTAAATTTTCGAATTTTAAAAGTTGGTGAGATTTTAATATCATTCCCGTAAAAAAATATTTTTCATTCATTATTAACATCAGCAATTACACAGCAAATGTCTTATCCGTAATAGGTATATTAATTATTGCAATTTTTTGCAGCTAAATTTCAAACTTATATTATTTTTTATCAACTCTACATATATTTTTATAATTTTAAATATGTTTTCATTTAATCTATAATTTTATATTTTATTTAAATTTATTATATATATATATATATATATATTCACACTACAGAAATATTAAATGCTGAACTCTTTTCCTATCAATCAAAATCAAAATTCAAATTTAAATAGTTTGATTTTAAATATTAAATATGAAAAATCTAAAATTTTATTAACATATGAATTATCATATTAATATTATATTTTAAAATTTTATTAATATTTAACCTGACATGCATTAAAAAAATATGAAAATAAAATCATCTAATTATATTTTTACTTAGGTACAATTTTTATAAAAGTTGACACAAACAATCAAATAATAAATAATAATATTTCAACGATTAAATTGATAAAAATCATATTACATAAGAAACCCCTACATTATTAATATAGAAGTCCTTATAAGTAAGCAATTACTTGAAAATAATAATAATAATGAAGCACGAAGATTTCTATAAATTCATTTTTTAAACTCATTTTTTTATATTCAAATTGATTTTTTAAAGCTTCTAACAATTAATAGGATTAATAATTACCTATGAAAAAAGTAGTTGAGACAATTAATAGGCTTAACAATTACCTATGCAGAAATAATTGTGAACAATTAATAGGGTTAACAGTTTCAACGTAGAGCTTAAAAAAAACAGTTTCAATGTAGAAAGTAGTGGAACATTAATACAGTTGTCTGCCACTAACAAATTTAAAAAATTAATAATAATTCAAATATGCATAAGAAATTGACACTACATCAAACTTGCCATCAAATGGTTTTGCTTTAAAATAGATATAGATGCATTAACACATATTCTATTTATACACGAACTAAAGGATGTTTCTTGAACTTATTTTTTGTATTAAAATAATATACAATTTTCAATAAATATTATTAATAACTTAATAATTCTCATTCCTATGTAAAAGAAAAAAGTGGGATAGTAATATAACTGTTTGCCATTAAATAATATTGAATTTTTGCCATCTATATCATGTTTAAAATTCAAATTTTGAAAAAATAGTGGGGTATTAATGCAGATATTTGCTACCAATTAATGCTAAATTTTCCCCACATATATTAAGTTTTAAATTCAAAATTTAAAATTTAATGAAGTTTTAATAGGCCTGGCAAGTGGCAATAAAGCCTACCCTTGGTATCACGAATTCTACAAAGTGGTGTCAGTTTAGTTTTGTTGCTGCCTATGATTGTATAACCAGTTTGAGCTCTCTCTATCTCTAGCTATGAAAATTAGTGTTTTTGTAGAATCCTTATCTTATAAGCCATTAGGCATATGACTGAAGGGTTTTTCAAAGTTTGATAGGTGTATAATACTGATTTCGTGCATTATTGTTTTTGGCTCGTTCTCCAAAGTATAACTTTTAATGTCATTAAATGTTTGCTCTTTTTTTGAGTTAAAACTGATTCCTATTTTCAATAACTTTTAATTTATCATTTTATTCTCTTCTACCTCAATCATTAATCTAAAGAAAAGTATTCTAATTGAAAATTGTTGTGAAACACTTGAGCGTATACCTTGAGGGTTTGGTCCCTTTGAATCTGATGAAGTAAATGGTTTTATAATTATTTTTTATTTGTATCATTGAATAAAAAATAAAAAAATCAAAACCTGTTAGTGCAAAATTATAACGAAATAAAATACTGCAATTAATTACACAAATAAGTGTGACTTGTAGCAAACAGTCTCATATCCTCATGGGATCGAAATAATGGAGCCATCTCTTGATTTCTACCGTAGCGCCTTGGTGTTGCAAAATAGCACTTCATCATCACAAACAAATGAAGTGAGAACACAGCTTGATAGGCGTGGCTATACCAAATGCGTCATTGCTATTAAAATAGAAAATTATAAATACACAAATAATGGGTAAGACTATCACATTAAAATAACATAGCATACATATAATGTCTCATCTCATCTCAACTAATCTCGAAGGAAACTTCCAAGAGGTGAACTTGAGCCTCTTTACAAAACGGAGATCCCTACCATAACAGTGGGGTGTTGGGTTGGCTGGTGTTGAACTAATCGCTGCAATCACAATAAAAAATAAATGAAAAATTCATATTTTTTTTCAACTATTCAAAAACACATATAAAAGAAAATAAAAAGATATTTCATGTTAAGAAGGGACATGAACCTCGTCTTTGAGCATGTGAAGGAGGTTGGTCTTTCCGGCATTATCGAGACCCAGGAAAAGAATTTTGGCTTCTCTTTGCCAAAGACCGAGGGAAGCTAGAATGCCATAGAACCAGTCAAAGAGGAGAATGTTTTAATTTATTATTATGTATTCAGATCCAAATCAAAAGATGAATGGAATTGCAGGGTGAGTTTGAATCTTGGGGGAGAAAGTCCCAGATCGCTGGTTGAGGAATGAGAAGGAACCTAGATCCCACCGAAGTCCTACAGTGTCTTATTATCTAGCCATATAATTCTCCGTTCCAACTTCCAACCACTTGTGGTGGGAATGCACCTCTTTTTCTGTTTTCCCCCAATCAGGACACTAACTAAGAATGCAGTCCCATTTCTCTAATATAACGTTGTGAATTGTGATAAAGCAGAACAACCTTTACACACACGAACGACGTTATTTGAGAAGCATGTGTTCTTCAAGATATTGCTCCGAAAGATAATCCTACAAAAAGATGTAATAAAAAATATGTCATCAAAACAACATTTGTTAATAAAGAAATAGAAAATGATAACAATAGAACAACCCACACATACAAATGAAGAAAAAAAGTGCAGGTAAGCCAAAAGAGAAGAAGCAACACTTCTCTATTTATAGAAAAACTCAATATGCTATTTGAGAAGCATCACTCAATGGAATAAAGTTTTTCTTGAACACAGAGAAATGAATAGGCCAACATTTTCCAAGGCAGAAGGTAGTGGGATGTAGATGCATTGAAAAATTAAAATGCAATTAAAGCTGCACCACCTTAAAGCAAAATTAATTAATTACGATTTTAATTTAAATTAATTTAAAATGATTTTATTTTAATTGAGAAAGTTTCTAAAAGAGGAAATTTTTTAAAATGAAGTAGTGTGAACACAAACCTGAGATTGCATGAGAAGAGGACACGTCAGCAAAGTTTCCAACAAATGGTTTTGTTTTAGAATATATATATAGATATAGATATAGATATAGATTAAGCAGATAAATAAAACATAAGAATCAGGAATTGATAGAAAATTGATTAAAAAAATTAAGAATTGCGTAACAGGTTTTATTATGGGTAATATTTTTCTTATTTTATATGAGATAACAAGGATAGGTTATTCTGCCTATTCCCATTTTACCTACTTTGCTTACCACTTTCCTACTGATAAAGACACCAAGAAAAATGATAGGTATGGCGCAGAGGAAGAGAAAAAAGAAAGGAGAGAGAAAAGGTGTAGGAGGAAGTGAGGAGAAAGAAAGGGGAAAAAATGTTTATTTTATTGTACAAATATAGACAGTTGAATTGGATTGTAATCAGACGGTAATGAAAGAGATAGGCAAAGGTAGGTAAGATGAGAGTAGGCAGAATAACCTATCCCGAGATAACAATTACTTCCTACTGATAAAATAATTGGGGAGGAAAAAAAATGAGGTGAGAGAAAAAGTTTGCAATGGAACCCACATCTAAATGTGTGTCTAGAAATATTTTGATCTCTCA
Source organism: Gastrolobium villosum (assembly GCA_032173675.1). Classification (NCBI taxonomy): domain Eukaryota; kingdom Viridiplantae; phylum Streptophyta; class Magnoliopsida; order Fabales; family Fabaceae; genus Gastrolobium; species Gastrolobium villosum. The sequence goes on from JAVKPL010009936.1 coordinate 133,525, forward strand.
TGTAAAGGAAAAGACATTAACCCCTTTATTTATAACTGATAAAGAAAGGAGTGCTAGACATAAAATGAAATTAAAGTAAGAAAAAAAATCCAAGTTATATACTTGGGACTAGGATATTTTTATTACCAATTTTTTTTTTTATTATCATTCCACTACTACTCTAAATATCATTGGATTTAAAAATTATTATTTTTTCTTTCTCTTCATTTAACTTTTCCTATAACTAAATGGTGATTAGATTAATAGTATAAAAAATTAATAGTAAGAATATTCTACCTCTATATTTAAGTCAAGCCACGTCTGAATCCTAGCTAAAGATAGTTTTCGAGCTTCATTGCCTAGGAGATAAGCAAATTAACAGTATGAGAGAAGTCACTCTCAACTATCACTTTAGATAAACCAAAATGCCAAGCATTAGTTCACTTTGGAGGGCCGAGTAACTACTTATGAAACATCGATATTTCAAAAATCACAATGTCACGTATTATGTCCGACATTCTCCAACACTTCCTGACACTTTAACGCATGTTGTAAAAACTCAAAAAAAAAATTCAAATATCGTGTTGCATTGCATTTTTAGTTCTAACTATTAGATTCGTTGAATTATTATTACCAACTTACTGAATTTAATATAAATATTTGTGATATCTTATGTTTCTTTGCAAAATTAACAGGTATTTTAAGTTTAACTTTATTTTTTAAATTATTGAATATTAAATATAATATACGCAACATAAATTAAAAATATTATTTGATATCAAAATGTGTCCTAACATGTCGAAGTATAATAATTTTTAGAATTAACATATCAGAATATGATGTCTATCTGTTCCGTATCTTATATCAGTATCAGTGCTGATAAAAGCTTGAAAACCGCCAATTCGCTTGCCATTGTGATTATGAATGAGTCCACCACAAGTTGCTTTTAAAGACTGCACCATCAACGTTGAGTTTCATCGAATTCTGGTCAGGCCGAATCGAGTATCTTACTCTAATTTATAATTATACTAGCTTGTATGATGGGTTTTTTTTAATGTGTGTTAAAGGTAATTGATGTAAATTATTGTAATTACTTATTAATGAAGGGAAAAAAGTTTTCGAGGTTACTGTAAATAACTTTGTTTAATGTTCATCGAAATTACGTCATTTTGGTATTAAAAAACTAAAAAATTAGAATGATAAAGACTATTATAACCCTAAAATAAATTAAAATTACAAAAACATCATGATTTTCCATCCCAAAACGACGTTATTTCTAATGAAAATTAGATAAAGTTATCTAAAGTAACTTTAGAAAAAACAAACTCATTAATTAATTATATATAATACTTAATCTCATTTAAAATAAAAAATACTTCCATGAAAAAAAATAGGGAAATAATAGGGAATTGAAATTTGAAAATAAATAAAAAAAGAAACTAGCAATAAATTAAAAAAAAATATCTGATTGGGAATAAAGCAGCAAAAAGCCAAAAAGTGATGATTTTCAACGGTGGAGCCACCTAAAACTCGGACCGGTCATCGAACCGGTCGTGATACTGGGTTACTGGGTCATTGGTTCGACCGGGTTGAACCGAATTTACTGTTCATATATTAAAAATATAAAAATATTACTTATATTAATAAAAATTCACATAAGAAAACTATCAACGAGCTTCAAAAAATAATTTGATTTCCAATGATAGCAAATATTATATACTTCTAAGCTTCTAGCTCTAGGCCATATCATAATATTGGATTAAAACTGCAATATAAGTTTTTTTGGTAAGCAAACTGCAATATAAGTTAAATGCACATTTTGTGCTTGACATGATACGGATAAATTAAATCATGATAACAAATAGTATGCATGAAATATTCACTAAGAAAGAATTATCGACCGTTGAGATGAGATCATGAGACCATCAGTGTTTATCACCACTTAACTTCATGAGATCATTATAAAATGCAACTAAATTACATAAACGAACTGCACTAATCTAAAATACCTTACTATTTTCACCTTACTTTTAATCATATTCATCATAAAATATGAATATGATTTAATTAAAGAGTTCTTATCAACAAAAAAAAAAATTATCAAAAAAAAAAGAAATAACCGGTCTAACCCGGGTCAACTGGGTCGCCGGGTTTCGGCCGGGTCAACCGGTCCAATCCGGGTTGACTGCAGAAGCGGTTCAACTAATCACTCGGACCGGGGAACCCACTGGGTCACCGAGTCCCGGGTCGACCCGGCCGGTCCGAGCCGGGTTTTAAAATACTAAGATGAAGAAAAGCGTACATTAAGATTGTATTCAGGTCTTTTTGTTCTTAAAACTGTTTTGTAAAATAGTTATGGAAAGAGTTATTTTCTATATTTATTTATTTTTAAAAGTTAAAAATCAAAACAGAAAATAAAAATAACTCAGACATATTTTCTAAATTTGATTCTAAAAATAAAAAAATAATTATAGTTCTCAAAACATTTTTTATAAAATAAATCTTACCAAACGAGTTTTTTAATATTTTTTGTTCTGAAAAATAAAAATATATTTTTAAAAACAATATTCAAACAGAGCCTAAGAGACTATCACTCAAAATCTTTATTATATTACTATGAATAAAAGCCTGCTAAAACTTTTTTAACAACTATGAATGAATGCAAAAAAATTGATTACATCAATTGTATCAAACCTAAGCATCGTTGCATAATTAATTGAAAATTTCAAAATAATTATATTATAATTAAGCTTATTACCTCCCGCACTTGTTCTGTCAGCGAAATAAATATTACAATTTCATTCTTTTAAAATAACGGTAATTAAAACCTCGATTTATTATTATATTTTTATATTTTTTTTCATCAAAATAATTTACCAATATTTCAAGTATTTTTACGTTTTTATAAATTTTTACGATTTTTATTACATATAATTTTAAGTTTTACAATTTTTTATTTTTCTTCCGATTTTATATAAAATTTCATTTTTAACTAGCATATAACTGTTGATTGACAAATACTGAAATAAGATATTAAATAATTTTATTTTGCAGTACTACATGTACATCAACCTTTACTTTTTGAGGGAGAATGAAAAAAAAAAAAAAAAGTAACCTCACTGTAAACTTGCAAACCATGGGTAATGCATTTATAGTATACGAAAGGGTTGAACTAAAAATAAATAAAAAATACAAAGAATCAAAATGATTTTTTTTTTTTTTTTTTTCAGGGAGGACTTCATAAAAACAGCAATTAACTTTTAACACCTAATATGAGTTTTGTTGAGACATGAAAGCAAATCATGTCAGTCTCCTAACTTCTTTATTTTCTGGCATGGGTTGATATGAGAGCAAGCAATGCCTTTTCTCTCTAAAATGTTAAACATTCAACACCTTACGACAATACCCACAAGAGGAATGTTGACCAAGCAGTGAGTGCTATAGCTGCAGCACCATATGTCCACAAAAGGATAACTGAACACTCTTCATTTCCTACATCAAAAAGCTGAGCCATGGTACCTGCATAATATAATTGAATTTAAAGTTAGCAACAAAGTATGCCTACGAAGCACGGACTCCGACACGACATTTTTAATAAGTTCCCACTACGTTTTCAATATGACTATTAATTTGTCGATATGATACAATACTGATACGAGTATCTGATACGTTGGAAAAAAAGATTAGGAGCATCTGTGCTCCATATGGCTAATGAAAGAACAAGTACAGTGCTTCAATTAAAAGCATTCATGGAATCTATCACTTACTAATATTCATTGCTGGTGGCATGGCATACTGCATCACCAGCACGTACTGAAACAAAGGATCCACGGGGAGTAAGCCTAAATTTGCTGCTGCTTTTACAATAAACAATCCAATAACTGGTAGTAAGAAAAGTCGAGCTATGATGATGCAGATGAGGGTCAATGGTTTGACAGTTGATGATTTCAAGCCTGCAATTTAGAACAAAGTTAACAAAACCATTTTGTTATTAATCAATTCACCCCAAAAATTTAAGCTCTTGGATAAAATTACATATACAATTTTATATTGTATTATTCTTGAATACACCTCATGTTAAAAGGTTTATAGGATTGAAGTGTGGATAATTTACCATTTGAAACATGAAAATTATTTTTATTAGTGGAAGCATGGCATATAAATCAATCTATATTATATTTATAGATTGGCGGACGGTATATCTTAGAACGGAATGGAGAAAAGCTATAAGTATGGTGGAGAGTTAGACCCGTTGTTATTCCTATGTTCCGGATGGTCCTTTTTAGTCCTTTTCCCCTTCATTTCCCCTACTTCTTCTTGTCCCTTTCTTTTTTATTTATTTATTTATATATACATATATATATACATATATATATATATATATATTTTTCAGCCATTTTACATCTTTCATGTGAGTTCATCTCCCACCGATCCCAATTAATTTGGGATAAAGTTGATGTTGATGTTGATAAATTTGTGGCGGATAATGTTTTGATACCTTGAGTGAGATTACCACCAAGCAAAAGAGTGATGCAAGGAATTGTCCCATTCCTGCAAAACAGTAAGTTCAGTCAGATAACTGTGTGGTTAGAAAAGAAATAGACAGTGGAGAAGAATTTGGTTTTATAAGCAAAGGAACAAACCCAAGTAATTGAAGCGAGTCTTGGATTACTCTCAGAGGAGCATTGTCTCCAATTATTAGGTTCCTTAACCATGCAACCGCACCAAAGAGGAAACCAAAAAACTGATCATGGAATAAGGAAGTAGTTGAATGTCAAATTGTATTGAAGTAGTAGTAGGAACTAGTTAGAAACTAAAATCCAAGATACAAAATCAAACAAAGCCAAGAGAAAGGAAAGGAAAGAAAGGAACTCACTGAAGCAAGTGCTGGGGGTGACATTAGTTCTGCCAGAAGCTCGGTCAGAACTTCTACCATTTTATGCCAAAACGATTCTTTCCCCTTCTTGGATACACTGGACTGATCTTGGTCCACAATCTGAAAATTCAGATCCATATCCATTTTATTATCTAGTAAATGGTTGAGAATGTTTGATATAGGGGCTATATGCTTTTAGCAGGTGGAAAAAAAAAGAAAGACTTAATACAGTGAGAGGGATAGAAGGATTATACTTTTCAATCATTGTTAATTTGTTAATTGGTAGTTTGTGTGGATACTCACTTTCCCCTGCTTTTTGCAGAGAGACTAATTTTGTGGGGGTGAAGAGTAAATGATTTGGATTATACTTTTCAATCATTGTTAATTTGTTAATTGGTAGTTTGTGTGGATACTCACTTTCATAAAGTCTAATTTTGTGGGGGTGAAGAGTAAATGATTTGCACTTCATTTTAAGCTTCCCACATTTTTTTCTTGTGCTAAGCAAATACAAACTTATTTTAATTAACAAGTATAGCCATAGTCTAGTGCCTGGGATCTTACAATTTGGTATTCAGTGTCTCCAATATAATTAGATGGGGGCAATTCTGACACTGTGTTTTCGTTTTCCTTTTCCTTGGGAAGGAGAGTTTCTGCAATTGGATCAAGATCTTTGTTAGCCTCAAGTGCCTGAAATCTCATAGAACTGCTTCGCATGATCTGATAAGTATATGTCCAGATGAAGATGCCACCAAGCTACAATTAACAAAACAAGAAGAGATAATAAGATACACAATATGCTATAAGCAAATACTTTTTAAGTATAATTAGGATGCCTTACCGCCATAGAGAAAGATGCATAAGAGAAGGCATTATTGTGGCAAACATCACGTGCACCAAATGGGCCTCCTTTCTCATCACATATTGCAGGTATAATCACAAGAGGAAGATTACCCATATTTCCTGATTAAACAAGCACTCATGAAATAAGAAGACTTTAGATAAAGGTTTTCTAAGAAAATTAAGAGAGGTGTTGGAAGGAGTGAAAATGGAAGGATTGAATGAGGATAGAGATAAATTTTACAATGCATCCATGTCTAAACACATTGTCAATTTTCCCACCTTCATCTTCTCCATTCCTTCCAATTTTACTCTTGCCAAGCATACTATGATTATGATGCTATGCTACCTGATGAACATGCAGCAATAATAAGACCTTCCACTTTCAAGTTAGGCTTTAGTAGTTTAACAAGTATCCATCCGAGAATCCCTCCAATTAAGAATGTAAGTCCAACGTTAATGGGCATAAACCACCTGCATAATGAGTAAACAAGATATGGCTTACACAAACATTTGGAAAAAAAAAAAAAAAATACCCTTTTGTGTCCAGAAATTTATATCCTTTCTCTCTTCTTGTACTCTACTCCAATTGAACCTAAATACAAGGCCTTTCTTCTTACAAGCTTTGTTTTAGACATGTAGCAGCACACTTTAACGATCAAGCAGCAATGGCCACAGGTTCAAAATCACCTTGGTTCATTGGGATTTAATTTTTGTGCAATAGCTCTCAACGTTTAGGATAACAAATAAAGGGTTCTAGCCTTGCAGGCAATGTGATCAAATGCAAAGCTCAAAGTTCATTCTTAATTCTGCCTCAATAAGGATGCTCATGTATTATGTAACTACAAAACCCTGTTGTTCTGTTCCTGTAAACATTTTTATAGCTGTTCGGTAAGCTTTTTCATTAAGTTTTTTTTGGAAACATACACTAATTATCTCTTTGAGGCAAATGGACTTCCCTCGTTATCCTCACAACTCACAAGTTTCGACTTTTTGAGCCGGCTATGAGACTAATCCAAAATGCAGGACTAGTCAGGCATAAAGATTTTAAGTCCCTCCCAAAGGTAACACGTGAGAATGAACCAAAGCAAAGCACTTTCCTTTCCACTACTCATTTTCATTACGTTATTGATAGGCATTTTATGAAAGAAAAACAGCTCCAAAAATATACATATATAAAAAAGGAACAAAGTCATGCCAAGTTTCTAGAGTGGAAAATTAATCAATGCGTACCATGATATCATATCTTCAAGTGAAACACTCTTGGCAAAACTGGCAAAAACAAGTGAAGGAGTGAATACGAGGAAGACAACCTGCAAAACAGGTAATCCAAAAAAAAAAAAAAAAAAAAACGAAACAAAGAAAAGGTTACCATTGTATTAGAATCATGTGGAGTGTTATTACTTACTAGCCTAAACTTTTGGGTTAAATTTGTTGAAAGGAATGGATGGGGAAGCATTAAACAAGTCACTAGTGTATATTAATTATAATTAATTTAGGTTTATCATCTATCATTTAACATGACCATAAAAATTTTCCTACACACAATATTTTGTGCAAAAAAAACTCTGGCACGCAAAACGAATCTCTATAACATAACACGATTTTTCTTATAAGATAATTCTTATAAAACTCAATTAATTTAGTTCACATCTGATACCTTATTCAAGGATTTGCGAAAGTCTGATGAAAGAAGATTATCGAAATATTGAGTTGCCATTAAAGCACCCAACGCACTGATAAGTAGGACTTGAATAACTGGCATAGATGCCACCACCAGCAGTTCCAAAAAACCCATCTTCCTTTGCTTTTCTTGCCCCGATCTGCTTCTTCTGTTTGCTGTTCAATATTAATTCTGGACTGATCTTGTTTTCAGTTATATTCTCTAGGATGAACATAAGAGATGAAATGAAACATTAGAAATCAGAACCAAAATTAAGTGCGATGAAGTAGGGACAGAAACCAATGAAAAGATTAGTGTGATTAAGTAGTGACATTAACCAATGAATAATGATTTTAGCGTGATGTCGGGACAGCGACCAATAAGTGACCAATTCAATAAACTTGATAACGTCATATTACAGTGTACGACAGACATGCCTGAGGTGGTGAATGAAACTTTGATTCCTGGGACCCTCCCTCCCCTGTTCTATGAATTCAAATGAGGCGTGCGCTACTCTCCAATTTTAATAATTGTTGGAAAAAATGTTTTTTCACATATTTATCTCCATTTATTCTCAAAAGTGTCATCATTTTATAATTAAAATTTTAAAAAATTATAAATATAAAAACTATTATAACTCTTAAATAAATTAAAATTATAAAAATACCATGATTTTCGTCCCAAAATAACGTCGTATTAGATTAATAAATTATGCAGCAAACCCATTGTTTTAATTCTTATGCCAATACGGGAATTCATTTATGGGAAACATTATATTTATTGTCCTTTTTTTTATTATTATCTCTTATTATCAAATTTTAATAATTGATTTTCGTCAATTTAATAGTTATAATTTATTAAAAATTAATAATTAATTAATAAATATAAATTAATAAATTATAACCGTTAGATTGACGGAAATCAACAGTTAAAATTTAATAGTAAAAAAAATAACAAGTATAACCTTCATCTTCATTTGTAAGACAAAAGTGTGTTATATTTATAAATTTTTTATTTATAAATTCTTACAAATTATATTTTTACTTTTCGGTAATATAATTTGTAGAAATTTGTAAATATATCTTGATATATCAAATATTGTCCAAACAACACAACCGAAACAGCAATGACTTGAAAATATTCAAATTATTAGATACAGTAAAACAGCAACAGCACCAGCTTCGCAACGACTCTAGAAGTTTTAAATGTTCAATTAGCTAAGTATAGATAGGAAAAAGGACTTAGTCCTTCCCGTTTTGTCATTAATCCTTATTTTCAGACAACAGCTTCGTAGATGCATGTTTGTCCTTTCGTAACAATTTCTGCTTTTATTCGCTTTATATAGGACTCTATATAGTTGAGCTGGAGAAGGATCTCGTGTAATCTAACATGTAATGTAGAATGATCTTAATCATTAATAATTAAATTAATAGTGATAATTGTGTAACTTCTTATCCTTATATTTTTTTTCTCTCTTTCCTTATCACCATTAATTCAATTATATTTAATTATGATTGACCCACATGACATAATCATGTTAATTATCACGAGAGAATCCAGAATTGAATTATATTCAGAATATGATAGATATCATTTTCTAACATCATTAATTGCAACAGCTTATTGGTTAGAATACAAGTAGGGGTAGTGACTAAATCACAGCTAAAAAATTTAAAAATTGCAGTTTAAATAATAAATTAAAAAATTAATTCATTTTCAAATATTTTATGCAACTACCAATATATCACATGACAAGCTCTCGTGAATTGTTAATTGGAACACTACGGACACCCTTATATTACACAAACGACAACACTTTGCATTACATGTCAAGTTCTGGTACGTTGCACGCAAACTGATGCACAACAATTTAGATGCAACTAGTTGCATAAAATACTTAAAAATAACATTACTTATGTAATTTATTATTTGAATTGCAATTTTTAATTTTTCTTACCCTAAATCACGTCCCAGATCCCACCTCCACCAAATAAAAAAAGGTTTGTTCCATGTTTTACTTTGCCCCCAAACTTCTAGTGTCGTTTTGCGAAAAGAATTATTCGAAAAAGTGAATGATTGATAGCAACATAAAAAAGGGAAACAAGACGGCAAAGAAATGAAGATATGTCCAAGAACATTATACGGTGCAAAAAAAATCTAATGATTTATAAACAAGAGTTTTCTCTAGACAAGTTGTACCTGAGAACTAGCCTATTTTATTATACATGTGACGCCTAATGAACCAAACGTGTTTGGATAAACATTTTATTTATATTTTAGTAGCCTAGTGTTTACTTATTCTAAGAGTTATATTTGCAACTTGCAAAGTTGTACTCTAAATTGTATTTTATTTTATTTTTAGTAACAAGGGTGGGCTAAGCCCAAAACAAATTGTAGTATTACTATTATAAGAGGAGAGTGCGTAAATTTTTTTGACTTTTGGCGACTACTATTATTTTATGGGTTTTCATTTTATCCTTTAATATAACACAACAAACTTTCCTACACACACAATATTTTATGGGACCCACACATTTAAAAAAAAATATATGGCACGCAAAACGAATCTCTATAACATTACACAATCACTTTTCCTACAACATAATAAACATAAAATCCTTATTTTATTCGTAATATTTTTCATTTCCACTTTATATGAATTTTGTGAATTATTTAAACTGATTTGTGGTTTATATATTTTTATTTATTTATGGCTCATTTATTCTGCAATAGATAAATGACGGAATGGAAATTAAGATATTTTTGTAATTATAATTTATTTTAAAGTTATTATATTAGTTTTTTTCATTATAATTTTTTAATCTTTCAACCCAAAATGACATCATTTTAGAAATAAATATAGATAACTTATCTACATTCCCGGTAGAAACGTTAAAGTCTTTATTTATATTATTAAATTAAAAAAATAATACTCTAGATAATTTATTTGATTAATTAGAATGAGAAGATTAAATAATTTTTAAATAACATTTAAATAAAAACATATAAAATCATTATTATATTATTTATAAACAACAATTCCACCTAAAAGTTTAAGCAAGTAAGTACATGTCCACTAATAATTTTTATATTTCTTTAACAAATTTTCACATGCAATAATTTTTTAGGCTTGAAGCGTGACTGTTATCGTAAAACAATAACAATCATTTCACCAAAAGCTCAAGTGAATGTCCATAAATAATTTTTTATAATTTTTTAACATTATTTATTATGATATTATTTAATTTACGCTTGAGACAACCAAATATTGAATAATTTGTGTTTACTTTTATTTGATTAGTTTAACCTACTTATTTTGTCAATTATTCATGCTACCTAGCCAAATTTGGTATCTTTTGACAATGACGCGTTTGTGTTAAATAAAATTAATTTTATAATATGTCATTCTTAAATCAAATTCCAAAACCATCAAAACTTCAGATTGAATAGAAAAAAGAGAAAATAAAAAAGAAAGAAAGAAATCTATATTTTCTAAACTACTAAATCTTTATTTCATTTTAAGGAAAAGGCACGCACGTAAAACGTATAACGCCTCTCAAGGTCATAACGTATAGTATAAGCTTATACTATCATGCATTATACGTCACACCAAACAGGTCCTTAAAGTTATATATATTTATAAGGATTCACTTTTTTTACAATCAATATAGATAATTTATTTACGTTGAGCTCAAAATGATATCGTTTTGAGGCTGAAATTAAGGTCTTTTGTAATTATAATTTATTACAGGGTTAAAATAGTCTTTTTCATTATACTTTTAAAATTTTTCAATTTAAAACGATGTCATTTTGGGAATAAATATAAATAACTTATCTACATTCACTGTTTAAATATTAAAGCCTAGTTATAAATGGGTTAATGTCTCTTCTTTTACATGAGAGACCAAAATATTCCTACCCAAGTTGAGGTGTGGGTCCCATTGCAAATTTTTTCTCGCACTTTATTCTTTTCTATCTTTCCTCCTTTATTCTCTCTAAAGTAATCCTTATTTCATGTAAAATGAGAAAAATATTACCCATTCATAAATATTATTGTTGAGACTGATTACTTGATTAGTAAGAGGCTTTGAATTTGGTTTTCTTAAACTGTAATTTCGTTTATAATGAAATAAATTATTAACAACGTAGATAGGCACAGGAAGGAAAAGGGTAAGTGGTAAACAAACATGCATGTCCCACCAAAAAAAGAAAGGTAAACAATAAGTGTGACATATGCAAACACAAGCAAAGCATTTTCTAACTAGCTCCCGAAAAATAATCAACGGCAACCAAAGTTTTCTGAGGAAACGAATTAACTTTTTTAATATTGTAAAAGTTATCCGAGAAAAGAAAATATAGAAGCCTTTGAAACTGAAGGGAAATAGAATCAATAAGAATTTCCATCGGAATTAATTACTGGTTAGAAGCCGCTGATATATTTGAAATGAAAAAGATGATTATAATATTTTCTAAATCAAAGACGATATAAAGAATACTAATGAATGAGATAGAAACAGAGGAGATATACAAAGCATGTATGTTGAAAAGAGGGTGACATATGAAACCTGGGAATCAGAGGCTTTGAGCTACAAAAATCTTCCCCAAAAGAACAGAGATTGAGAAGAAGAAGAAGAAGAGTTGGAACTCCTGGGCTTTGGATTATTATGGTTATTTGTATTTTTCATTTTTTTGGTGAATCGGTTATTTGCACTTAATGGATAGAGATTATACGTGCCTTCTCTTCTTTATATATATATACCGAGAGAGATGAAATTATCATGCTGGAAAACTTTTCTTTCTTTCCTCTAACTTTGACCAAAGCCAACGAGTCCACGACGAGATTGATACTATGTATGGTCCCGTTTGTTTGGGATATGGATATTATAATTTAAGACATAAATTTATCATTTATATGGGTTTACATTCATTATTTAACATGACATAAAAAATTTTTCTACACACTCAATATTTTACGGGACCCACACTTTTTGAAGCAAAAAAAAAAAGACTAAGACACGCAAAATGAATCTCTATAATATTACACAATCATTTTTCCTATAACATAACTCTTATAAAACCCCTCTTATATATATATAAAAATGTATTGAATTCATGTGGGTTAATGTAAGGAGAAAAGATATGAAAAAATATAAGGCTCACATATTTTTTTGTGTATAAAAAATAAAATTTATTTCTTATGATAGGATAAGAGAAGGGTTATACTTAAAAATAAAATTTAAAATCTCTTACGACCATATCTTAACACCGTTGATTTCTGCTGATCAACAGTTATGATTTTTATAATTAAATTCATTAATAATTCATAATAAATGATAATCATTGATTGACGGAGATCAATAATATTAAGATATGATTATAAAAGGTTGTAAAAAAATTATAAGTATAACCTTTCTGATAAATATTAATTTTTTTAATATATTTAGAGTTCCAATTCAAATACGAGTCAGAAGTGTTTGTTATCAAGTGGGAGACTAATAACTCTAACAAAGAGTCCATTAGTTCTGAATTCAAAGAATTATTAACAAAAACGCGTATTTATAAATAAAATTTTCAACATGGCTATAAATTTAATACCGACTTAAATATCAAAGGAAACAAAATTCATGAACCACGTTCAGCAGCCATCAAAATTTACTTCAATAAATGAAGAATAAAGATCAATCCCTTAAGTGTCCCCACATTGGTTGTGCTTTGTTGTTGTCAGATTTGGGTCGGAGATCGTGACAGCTAGCAATATGCCAACATCTGTTCAAAACGTATGGAAGAGTTTTGTTGTGAGGAGCCAACTATTTCTGACTTTGGACTGTGATGGATCTAAATTCGTGGCCAAATTTTGTTTCTCATTGGTTCTTTGTATATATATATTAATTTGGGGGAAAATATTTATATTTTTAAATGACATAATATTTTATTCTATCAAAAAAGTGAGACTCATAATTTTATTTTTTTTATCAATTTTTTCCTTATTTATCTATTTATTTATCTTTCTTAAAATGACATAACTTTATATCTTATACAAATTTTTCCCATTAATTTGAGATTATAACATCGAAAAAAATTATTGTACAAAAAATTTGTCTGGCATGAAGTTTTGAGTGAAAAAGAAAGGAAGAGAAAAATATTAAGCTCATTTCTTGGTTGGTTATGTATTTATTCTAAGAATTCATTCTTTTCTCATGAAGATTTTTCTCCTACTCAACTATTAAAATTTCCATGTTTTAATTATTTTTCAAATTTAGTGAGTTCCACCATGTGATGTTTTAGTATGAGAAAATTTTCCTCTCATATTAGATGAGAAACATTAACTCATATTATAATGGAAAAAAATATTCTCATGAGATTAATTTTTCTTCCTATGAATTCTTCAAAAATTATATTGTATTTTTTTAATTAATAGGCCCCACCACCATATATTTATGAACTCTTCTCTTAATATGAGAATATACAATCCCTGGTACAATATCCAAACTCAAATTTTCTGGAGTAGTTTACTCATTCCCATACCCACTTGACAGGATTGTGGTAGTTTGAATCCAAACACACTTGTTTCACATCAAATATCTCTACAAACGAAAATATCTCATGAAGATAGAATTTTTCTTTGTAGCCTAAATTTTCCGCAAAAGAAACTCGGTAGTGATTTTATTTTATAGAAAAGTCTTTGTATGAAAATATTATAAATAAAATCATAACTATGTATAAAATTTACAAAATGTATTGAGTATTACACGCGTATTTTTAATTCTGCCCAATAAAAAATGAAGACTTTATTCGTTTTAGTCATCCATATTAACATTTTTTGTTTGAACTTCATGCCTTAGCTAGTTATAATACCAAATGAATTTTAAGTTAACTCTAGTTACAGAATAACCTAAATTTACATGAGTAGTTTATCTTTTTTTTTATATATATATATCAATGAGTAGAGTTTATCTTAAACAATTCTAACCCTGAAATTACCTTTCATGTAATCTGTAAGTTTCTTAGGGCGCCACCCTTCTTGGTACACTTAAACTAAACCAACTTCTACTCCATAAGAGAGATTTAATATACTACATGGCTAAGCAATGGGGTTATGATTAAGAAATTTAGTGGAAAATGGAGGGACTATAAGGATTACACTGATCTCAATACAATATGTCCTAAAGATTCATACCCAATACCCAACATAGACCAACTCGTGGATAACTCAGTCTGGTTTCGGTTGCTATCGTTTATGAACGTTTATTCCGACCACAATCAAATACCAATGTATCCAAAAGATCAAGAGAAAACGACCTTCATTGCTGAAAAGGCTCATTACTGTTATAATGTAATGTATTACCAATATACTATACCCGCTCTTGTATTTTTGCTCTTGTGTTTTTGGTGGCCAATATACTTTATATAATCACTTGTATTTTTCCTTTTTATGGTTAATTTTCCCACAACACTTCTTCAAGATATGATCCCACTTGAATGAACATGGTGGATGTTGTTTAATGGTATAGATTTCGGTAACTTTCTGGTTGTTGGGTTCCTTCTTCTGCATCATGTTAATGTTAAGAACTTTAGACTATGTTGTAGGTTTGTCAACTGTTTCCTTGCCCAATTACACACATCATACTGGCAAATGAATGTTTTGATAAGCCAGGTTTTTTCTTCATTTACCTTTGTAGGTTGGTTGTTCAAGTTATCATGTTTACTCATACCTCTTCATCCATTTATGATCTTTTACTCTTATCAAGCTACAGAAGCAGATTGAATAGAACATAAATGGTTTGAACTCGATATCACAAATTGAGCACATTAACTACTATGGATGACGATGAGAAACTGAAAAAACAAAGAAAATCTTGGAAAACTTCCGTATTTTTAAATGCGCTTTATACAAGTACCTCAATTCCTATTTAGAATCCTACAACTATACAACTATTGCTCAAGGATAGTAAAAAGTACAAGTGTAGTAAAAATAGTACAAATAAATCACGTGTTAGTTTCACTCAATCATCAGCCTCAGCCGTATAATGAAGTTTATAACCTTCGAATTTCAGTAAATAACAAATCATGCACTTATTAATTCCAATGCATATGAACCATGCCTCTTAAAAAAACCAAAATAAAGAAATTGTGTTAGTACAAGGACAACCAATTCACAGAACGTGCTTTTGATTTTGTGATCTTTGTCAATCTGGGTTTGTATTTTCCTACAGAATTGTCATTATCAGCTGAAAGATCAAAATTGCTAGCATACAACACATCCTGTTCACTAGTTTTGTCTCTGTCTCCCCATTGAGCAACACCACTTGAACCACAATTGGGAGTATCATGGAGTAAACTTTGAGCTTAGATTGTTTAGAGAACTGCAGATTTTGCAGGAAATTTTGAATTCTGAGAAAGATGTAGGCAAGCTTGAGGTCAAAGCTTCTCATAATTTACTACATTAAAAAAAAAGAGCACACTACATTAAAACATGGTATCAAAACCATAACTTACAGCAAATCCACCTCCTTTAATTCAATCTAGAGGAATTTCATTAGTCACAAACAATTCCTGGTTAAAAAAAACACGAATATACATATGAATGTTTCTGGGTGATACAAAAAACTATTGTGCAGAGGCTATTCAGAAGAACCTTTATCTGTTGTAGATGCTCCTTGTTTGAGATCTGAAAATGTATAGCCAACTTGCGTTGAAAAGCCTCAAGAATTTTTCAGCACATCTGATAACACGTTTCCTCTTGCTTGGTCAGAGATTTCCGACAGAAAGTATTGACACAATCCTTGAAACATCTTTCCACTAAGTAAGGTATGTCAGTTCTAACTGCTAGGCTCTTTAACATATGCAGTTCCGAAGTATCAAATTGGAGTGTCCAACCTAAGAAATCAATTAACATGTTAAGGCCGGATTTTTAGCAAAAGCTACTACAAGATAAAACATTTATGCACGTCCTCTTATAATTAGATTCACTACTCCCAAGATTACAAGTATCAACTCTGAAATTCACTAGGATGGAAAAATAAGAACATGACATATATAGAAAGAGCACACCAAACAGTCCAATATTCCAATGATCAACAAAGAGAGCTACATATTCAGAGTTCAGAAATTCATACATTTTCTTCTCCACAGCAAAATGCACGTATTATCAGAAAAAGTTGAGAAACCCATGAAATTGGAAATACAACCCAATATTTAGTTGCTGACCAGTATCAACACATTCTAAATAAAGATTATCATTGGTGACAAGCTGCGCAGCTTGTTCCAAAATTCCATTTGCAATATTTAAATTCTGGAGTGAAGTTCTCAGTTGACTTGATATTGATGCCCGTAAAGGTTCCTAGAAGAAATAGAGATACAATAAGTAGAAGAAAATACTAAAAAGCATATTATCCTAAAAGCATAGACATAAACAAACAGGATAGATCAATGGTTATAATTCAGGGAATTACTTTGCATGTAACATGAGCCAAGCTCCCAGCCAGACTAGCAACCATCAAGTGTGATATAGGTGTCTCATCCGATTCCATGGAATAATCCTGCAAATGAATTAAATAAATTAAAATCAAGCAAACCAAATTGAGTAACAAGCTTTTTCTGTTTAAGGTTTCCAGTTAAAACATGACTGCAGTACAATGAAGCATAAGAGATTCCTTAGCTTCCGGTAATGAATATATTTCCACCTCACTCACCAAATGGAAATACATCAAATTGAGTAACAGAAATAAAAAAAGTTCTGATGTTATAAATTGCTCAGTGGTACTTAGCAAATATTAAATTAGGAAATACATCAAATAATCAAGCAGTTAGAAGTAAGGCTTCACAGCACAAATAGTAGCAACTAGCTCGCCCGCAGGCAAATAAGAGGGTCACATGTCTGAAGCAACATTCCTGACCAGTTGCAAAAGAAGACCCTTGCGCGCTACTCGCCCCAAAACGCAAGAGAGGAGAAGGTGACACCCAAATTTTGCAAGAGAACTACTGAAGTCAAACTTTGATTGAGAACGAAGTTGTCTGTTTGATTACCTCACCTCCCACCACAAGCAACCATTTTGTTCAGTGATGCTTGGGTTTCAAACGAGATAGAACAAGAGTATGTTAAGCACATGGCACAAGCACTTCCATTCCCCATTCTAGAATGTGGTGTGCTTCCTGCTGAAAATGAGGTCTATGGAAACATGTACGAGATCTATAGACAAGCACTTTACACAAATACCACATTGGAAGTGGTTTCGTCAGGGACTTTGCGCTCATTTTTCCATTTAGCTGGTAATCACAAAATACCACATTGGAAGTGGTATTCTTAAACAGTGTTTTTCATCAAAATTTCCATACAAATGACAAATCCTAGGCAAATTATTTTACCGGATTCATTTTTTTAATACTTGTACCAAAGATGGTATCATTAGATACCCACCCCCTCATTTTCCATCAATCCCAAAAGAAACCTCCTAACAAACACCCCTCAAAGGTCTAAGGTCTGCTTGTTCTCTGTAGACTAGTTAGAATTTCTGTTTTCCCATATCTGTGCACATTTAAGGATATTGAGTTGAAGGGTATTCACCTTATGACTTTTTCTTGCTTTGGAAGCGTGAGTGTGGATCATTTATATATTTTTGGTAATGTGATTATATCTTTAGATGATGAGCCTAAAATTGATTTAATTACAGACATACTGAAGTCTTAGATATTGTTGGTCTCATAGCGCGTTTATAGTTTCTTAATTTGTTATTTTCTTCTATTGAAAAAAAAAAAGGTGGGGAAGGAATAAAATCTTTAGATTCTGTTCAAACTTAAGGTATTTTGACTTATGTCTTTATCCTTATTCTCATAACTAGTGGACATTAGTGTAGGTATAATAAGGAATTAAAACATGGGGATGGATGCAATTAAATGATATAATAATAACCTTAACCCAAAAACCAAAAGGAAAAAAGATTTAAATGCTAAAGAAAAACTACATTAAATGGTTGAAGATTTTTCTTGGTGCAGATACGTGGATAGAAGGCATGGGAGGAAGAGACTTCAACACTAGGGTATGAGTTTGCCAGAGGTATGATTCCATTAATGTAATATGTTTTTCTTCAATTTTCCTAAAAAGTTTTATCTTTGAAATACTATTGAATGAAACCTCATGTCTACATTTGGTGTTTACTATTTATATGTACTCAGATGCATGGATAGAAGGCATGGGAGGAAGAGACTTCAACACTAGGGTATGAGTTTGCCAGAGGTATGATTCCATTAATGTAATATATTTTTCTTCAATTTTCCTAAAAACTTTTATCTTTGAAATACTATTGAATGATATCTCATGCCTACATTTGGTGTTTACTATTTATGTGTGCTCAAATGCTTCAAGATTAGGCTTGCTCATGAAACATTATTTGTGAGAGCCCATGCCAATTTCTGGACAAGGATCTCCATCTCCTTCTATGTTGTGAGACTCATCCCATCCTACTAATTTTTTTTACCAATGTCCATGATATTTATGTTGGAAGTTGGAACCATCATTGACATGTAATATTTATTAAAGCAAAAGAAAGGTGGTACTTTAGTGGCATTATTTGAGATATAGCTCGCATAAATTAGATAGAGGTACAATATTGAATTGAATCATTGTGGCAAATTTTGTATATCAAAGAATAATCGAATTCATGTTGTTCTATAATTTCCATTTCTAGTGCTAATTTCAAAATGATGTTGTACAATATTATTTTTCCAATTTTATGGATGTTTCTTTAGGCAATTTTGTAGGTCTGAGTAAGGTTGACTACCAGACTTTGCGTAATGGGTTTATCACTGTGAGTCTTACGCTGCTCAAAGAACATGTGAATTGTGTATTATGTATGGTCCACCTGGCTTCGGGTAGTATATTTAATTTCCAAAAGTATATCAAAAAATCACTAGAATATTTAATTTCCAAGGTGTAGTTGTGGGAGTCACCTCAAAGCAGTCTTTGAAGTAATCTTCTAGTGATCTTTTGATATACTTTTGGAAATTAAATCTACTACCAGAAGCCAGGTGGACCTATACATAATTCACTGTCTAAAAAGAAGGAAGATAAATCCACAGTGTCAAGAACATGTTCTTTGAGCAACGTAAGACTCACAATCATAAACCCTTGCGCAAAGTCTGGTAGTCAACCTTACTCAAGACCTATAAAATTGCCTAAAGAAGCATCAATGAAATTGGAAAAAATCATATTGTATATGACACTTTGAAATTAGTACTAGAAATAAAAGTTATAGAACAATATGAATTTGATTATTCTTTGATATACAAAATTTGCCACAATGGTTCAATTTGATATTGTACCTCACTATCTAATTTATACGAGCTATATCTCAAATAATGCCACTAAAGTACCACCTTTCTTTTGCTTTAATAAATATTACATGTCAATGATGGTTCCAACTTCCAACATAAATCATGGGCATTGGTAAAAAAAAAAAAAAAAAATAGTAGAATGGGATGGGTCATATAACATAGAAGGAGATATAAATCCTTGTTCAGAAACTGGCATAGGCTCTCACGAATGATGTTTCATGAGTAAGCCTGAATATCTTGAAACATCTAAGCACACATAAATAGTAAACACCAAAATATAGGCATGATGTTTAGTTCAATAGTATTTCAAAGATAAAACTTTTTAGGAAAACTGAAGAACTAGTGATTTTATACTAGAAGAAGAAAAACATATTACATTAATGGAACTCGTACATGTGGCGAACTCATACCCCCTTGAGTTGAAGTCTCCTCCTCCCATGCCTTCCATCAACGTATTTGCAGCAAGAAAACTCTTCAACCATTTAATGCAGTTTTTCTTTAGCATTTAAATCATTTTTTCTTTTGGTCTTGGGTTAAGATTATTGTTATATCATTTAATACACAATTGCACCCATATCTAATTCCTTGTTATACTAACACTAATGTCCACTAATTATGGGAATAAGGATAAAGATATAAGCAACCATACCTTAATTTTGAACAAAATCTAAAGATTTTATTCCCTTTCTTTTTTTGACAGTAGAATAAAATAAGAAATAACAAATCAAGAAACTACAAACGCTAATGAGACCAGCAATATTTAAGACTTTCGTATGTTATAATTAAATCAATTTAAGGCTCATCACCTAAAGATATAATCACATTACCAAAAATATATAAATGATCCACACTTACGCTTCCAAAGGTGAATACCCCTCAACTCAATATCCTTAATGTGCACAGATATGGAAAGACAAAAACAAAAATTCTAAGTAGTCTACAAAAAAACAAAAGAACAAGCAGACCTTAAGTCTCCCAAGAAGCCTTGTAATAGCACTATAAAGCACATGGGCAAAAGTCTCCCAAGAAGCCTTGTAATAGCACTATAAAGCACATGGGCAACTGCTAAGAAGAACATGAGAATGTCTAACTCGTGCAATCCATCAACAAATAAAAGTGGCTCATTTCCCTGTAACCATCAACAATTAGATAAGTTGATAATGATAGGAGATAAAATTGCAAATAAAGTCAGACATTGAAAAAAAATTGATATTGTTCTCACATAGATAGGATAAATTAAAATATCATCTGTCTACTAAAAAAAATACCATCTAAACAGAATAGATGGCAATTATAGAGGATTTGTATTTAAAAAGATTGTGAATGTACATTGATAATTACTGGCAAATATATTGTTACCCTACAGCAAGCTTATATTAAAAACTCTTTGAGAACTAAGAGACAAGACAATATATCACCCAAAAGAAAAATAAGAATTAACAAAAAAAAAAAAAAAAACTAACTGACAATTAATTGTTTACAATTTGTCAAATCTACACCTAAAGATGCTGTTTTGAATGAGGAAATATTAAGTATGTCATTCTATGTGCCATAAGTAAATACATACACCTACAGAAAAAATTGATTTTGTTTACCTCAAAGATAAACAAAGTCTCATTAAAACCAAGACATTTCACTGTTTTGCCCTTTATAAAGCCTAGCTTTTCAAGCTCAATAAACCTAAAAACATGAAAAACTATGCAGAGGGGCATGCTAATCTGAGGATACATGATCTATAAAAGCAATTTATTAGTAATAAACAATGTCAAGGATCTTTAAGGTAGTGTGTAAAATATAATTATATCAATCTACATCAAGTATCAACTACTTCTATTTGCAAGTTTAGCTGTCAGAAAATTTTCAAGGCACTTTTCATTTTTCACAAAAGAACATAGCATAGATGTGAGAAGTAAAAAGTCACTGATTTGAATCCAGGAAACAACCTCTTTACAAATATATGAGGGTAAGGCTCTGCAAGGATTGCCCTTACCCCAACCTCGGTAGTCGAGATTTAATAGGGAGTGATTTTTTGTATATACATACATATACTAATCAATTATGCAAGGGTAAGGCTGCATACAAGGATTTCCTCCACCCTACACTCGCTAGTCGGGTTTAACGGGGAGTGTTTTTTTTTTTTTTTTACATACATATACTAATCAATTATAGTAATTTGGTGAAGATAAAGATATGTAAAGAAGAGTATATTGCTGCTTTGCTCTGCCTCTACTTGTGCAAGTCGTCTCATTAGATATAAAACTGTATTCCATAACAGTGACAGATACAATACTGCACAATGAACATGTTAATCGCAGATTTCAGTGCCTCTTTTTTTTTTCCATTGCCAGAAGAGACCATAACATTATGTGAATATGAATGTGCAAATCCAATGTGATAGATAATCTTTGTTGCACGTGATCTGTTTGCAGATATTGCAAACTATTTAGATATTTTCTATTTATGCATATTATTTTTCTGCAGCTGGTAATTTGACTCTCTTCTCTAGAATGTATCAGTTGTTAATTTTAGCATAAATCTCTACTAAGAAGAAATATAAACTATGTTATGCCAATTTGAAACTTACCTGCAGTAACATATATTTGACCTTATCTTGTGTTGCTTTGTAGCATCAAGTGTATATTCAAGACTTGAAACCATGGTACTTTCCTCTGCCATCAAACGCATGCAGTGCCACTCCTGGTTCATTGTTCACACTAATCTTGTTAGAATCAATAACCGTGGAGCCAGATGTATGGTCATTGCAGGTTTAAAGTTCAAACACCAACGCATATGTACATTTATGCGACTAAATCCCAAAAACACAACCAGGAATTGAGGAAGAGCCACAAGACAGGATGAGGATCCCACATTTTTATTTTTATTTTTCATTTTTGAAAAAATATTGAGTAGCTTAACTTATTTAATTCACCAACGCAAGTGACTTGATTGAATTAACTATTTTTTTTTGTCATCATTAGAGTAGGTTGGATTTGAATTAGCTTATTTTAAGTTTAACTCAAGCAGGAGTGTAATATAAGCTCTGACGGCTACATAATACACTTGGGAAGCAAAAAAACTTTTGGTAGATACAGATGTTACGAAAATCTAGTGGAATGTCAGAAAAGTCAATTTATTGGAAGGACTAAACTAACCAAAGGAAAATTGAATGCAATCACACAAGAAATTGGAGAGAGCTGAAGCACGCAGCAGCTACAATTTCTCTTCCGGGCTACTGCCGCACGAAAGCCTTATTTGTCAATTGCCCAAAACAAAACATGTATATGTCTAGCTATGCGAAACAAAAGTATATCCCACGTTTCAAATTACCCATTATTTCCATTTCATTCAATGCATAAAATTCTTTTATATTAACATTTTATACCGGGTCAGCTTATCATTAAAAGATTTATCAATTCCTAACATTAATTACAATATATGTTTAGGACAAGTATATCCGAATTAAATAATTGTTATCTCAAAATAAACAAGAATAGAAATCAAAACCTCGAATTCATAGGATTTGAAGTTACGAATTTATGATGATGAAACTCAGTCAAAAATAAAATAAATAGTTTTCATAATGGAGAAAGGTAAATGGGAAGAAATTTACCTGAGGAAGAGGAAATACAATAAACAAGTCAATAAGAAAATAACCCTTCACAGGTAATGAAGAGCAATTTTCTTTGGTTGATCAACTAAATCTCCAGCTCCAATCACCCTTGATTCAGGAGAAACGTAAGCCAACCTAAACATCAAAGAGGCAACTTGGTAGAGTTATTTAAGTCTTAAATTATGAAAAGGCAACAACCTACACTTAAAACCTTAAGAACCATATATAAGATGAGTTTTATAATTCTCATGTTGAATGAGAATTGAAATCCCATGTTGTAGAGATAAAAAGCTCGTGGGACCATGTGTTAGAAAAAAAATTATGTGGGACCCATATCAGCACGAAGATCGAAGGGTGTGTAGGAAAAATCTAATTCTCATGTTGAATGAGAATTATAAAACCCATATAAGATTCAGGACACATTCACTCTCTTTTTTTCCCTTTTGACCTGAACTACTAAACAATAATAAAGCAAGATATACATCAGTACAGAATGCAACACTACTTAAAACTACAGATAATCTATTTATCATCTGTGAATCATTTCTATTTTATTTTATTCCAGTCTAATCTGTATAACTACATAAGATAGTAGACACTACATGGCTCATTGTCAGTAATTGATAAATGCTCTTCAACAAAAAAAGAAACTCTTGCTGTCATGGAAAAGATTTTTAATGATAAACCAACAACAGTACCATTCTATGAATATATGGATTTGCAAAAGTTAAAAGCAGGGGAAAAAGAGTGGGGTGGGGGCATTTTCAAAGGTAGTTATTGAGAAGTTACATGGAGAAGAATGTTAAAGAAATATATAAAATCATTCAAGCTTCTAACTATAACAAGTGCTTTTGTCAAATTCCAGTTGATAACAATACAATTATAATCCTGCATACAATAAACCGGGGAAATAGTAATGTAAATTTGCAAATAGTAACCGGGAAAGATAAGTGACTAGAACTTGCAAGATTTTGTAATTAAATAAAAGGAAAACAATCATACCTGCTGCACATAGAGTAAGAAGAAAAATAATGGATCCACAAAAATAGCAACCAATCAAAAAATGGCTCATTGTCAGTAATTGATAAACGCCTCATACTCGGCCGCATCTACATAATCCTCTGGATTTCCGACGTACCGTTCCGATTCCGGCACCTGAAGGATGAAGAAAATAGCCATGATTCTAACATGGAAATTACAGCCTACACAGGCGAGGGATACTGATGGCCATAGAGTCTCTAGCTAAAAGATGTCTACAAGTCATCAAAGTGAAGTGATGTGCAAAAGATGCCAACCAATCAGCAAGCATGTTCCCTTCCTTATAAGTGTATGGGAGAGTGGAGACCATGACATTCCAAATATATCTAAATCCAGCTATCCTAGCTTTGACAATTCCTTCAAGAGAACCTCTCAGTTCCGCCACTCGAGAATTCCCGTGACCCAATCTACATGTTACCGTTGTAAATTATCTTCGCTAAAGCAGTTTTTCTATAAAAGAATTGCTCGCTTAAAATTCATTCGATAACTTTTTCCAAAATAAATGCAGTTAAATATGTCACCTATACGACAGACTAGTCCTATCACTATATTGATGGTGCCACGTCAGCGCCATATAGGCAATCCAATTACAGTTAAACTTCGCAAGGCTGACTCGGATATCCAAATCAGATAATTCTTTTTTGATTTCACATAACTTTTCAAGATCTATCCAATAACACCTCATTTGACATATTTTATCTCCCACAAACATAGTTTAAATTTGTAACAATTGTACCACAATCACAAGAGTGGTTATGTTTGTGGGAGGTGTCATTGTGTATATCTCGAAAAGTTATGTGAAATAAAAAAATTCATTTCATTTGGATACCTGAGTCACAAGTTATGACCTTGCGAAGCTTTACATTAATTGGATTGCTTACGTGGCGTTGACGTGACACGAGTCCCGTCAGCATAGGTGATATATTTGACTGCATTACTTTGAAAAAACTTATCCAATCAACTTTAACGAGCAATTAAAAATTCCGGTTTTTAATTCTTTTGCCCAAATTTTTTAAAATGGTGCTTTCCATGTTATCGTCGTAAATTATTCCGGTTTTTTATTTTTTAGTTTAAGAAAAAAAAAATTCTGTTTTTTTTAGAGAAATCACGCTTCAAACTCAATTTGGTGTATTAAAAATGGAAAATAATTATCTTGCATCAGATAATTATATCATGCAACAAAGATAAACTGACGGAGTCCATATTATATTTTCTTTTTTCTTTTTTCAAAATGATGGACACTACTACCTTGTCTACGTTGCACATGAGATAAATATATCCCATTAAAAATTGGCTTTAATATTCTAGAGGGAACATAGAGAAATTATTTATATTTATTCTTAAAATAATATTGTTTTAAATAAAAAATTGAAAAATTAAATAATATATTATTATCGACTCATTTTCAAGTTTAATGTATATAAATTATCTATTAATTACAACAACAAAAAAATGAACCCTTAAAAAATTTATTATACAAGTTCGCCGCTATTTTTATTAAAAAAAACGTCAATTTGACCATGTCGTTCATGATGTTTTTTAACAAAAAAAAAATTAAAAATCATTGGATATTTGTAAATGGTTGATTGAATTAATTACCTTAGTCCGCTGAAATAAATTTTTTTTTAATACCCTCTCCTATATTTGATCTGCATTCTTGACACATGTCTCTTGATATGAGAATTAATTAGTGCAACGTGATCGAGAGGGGATCCGAGATTATTATAAGTCATTTCCCGAAAAAAAAAAAGAAAAAAATTATTATAAGTCAAAAGAAAATGAGAAATTATAACCGCCAACAATAAACTTGCACTATTTTTTTTTAAAAAAAAAAAATTAGTGTTAAGAAAAAGAGAGAATTTTTAATTCTAAATTAGAAGATCCTACAAGATTTTATGACATCTTATAATGATACTGTACATGAGCCAGAACATTTTTCGTGGACATTGTTCGAATTTATTTTGGAACAATCTCTGGTTGACACGAAACTCGTATATTACGTCCATAATTAAGGAAGGTATGCAAAGCTTGTTTTTTTTTTTTTTCCAAATGTATTGAAACTTGTATCTATATTTAGTGTCTCTTTGGATTTTTTTCGTTAAGTTAGAAGTTACTTATAATTTATAAGTATAAGTTATGTCAATCAGGTTTTGGGAAAAGTTCTTTTTTTATAATGAAAAAAAAAATTGAAAACTAAAAGCTCTTATTTTAAACTCTTATCTGTTTCTCTTAAATTGTGTGTTTTTTAAATAAAAAGTGATAAAGATAAAGAGAGAGATAATTTTTTTGAAATATGTGCTTTTAAGTAATTTTTAAACTAAAATTTTTATGTAATTTTTAAACAGCTTTTAGTTACTTTTTTTAAACTCTTTTTTTTTAGTTTTAACTTATAAGTAATTTCTAGTTTAAAAATAAGAGGATCCAAACTGTTTGAAGAATTTTTGTATGTGTATTTGAACCTTGAAAATACATAAGGCATAATTAATAATAATACTAATCATTTGAATCAAAGGTGCTAATAAACTCACATTTATACATCTTACCAAAAAAACTCACATTTATACATTTTTATTAATTTAATATTGATGTGGAACAATAATACGGACAGCAAAGACTATTAACTTCCCACAATACTAAGGTAAAGGCCCACCATGGAATTAGGCAAAAAAATATCCTTAATTAATAATAAATTTTTTTATTTTTTTTGATATAAAAATAAGAAATATTTAAGATGCGCATTCGTGTATCTCACGAAAACGTTTCAGCAGCTCAAAATTGGTTACCGCCTCACTTAATCAATGACAAGATGACATGGATGAGCTTCTAGCTAAGCCTCTAGTGTAACAGGGAAGTTGTAACAGAAAAGAGAGAGAAAGGATTTAGAGAGAGAAAGAGGGATAGAAGAGAGTTGTTGTAATTTTTCATGTCATTTCCTCAGCCCCAAAGTGGCTATTTGTAATACAATGGATGAAAACATAATTAAAAGGTGAATTAATTGAAATAAAGAAAACAGTCAGTGGGCCATTAATACATTCAGCCCACCACATAGTCCTTAAGGTATTTGGGCAACTTCCTTACCCTCACTCCATTGGGTTAGTATTGGGCTTTTTCCCCCAAACCCGTTACATCATCCCACCCTTCCAACAAAGACTTGTCCACAAGTCTAGCATCGTTGGGCTCCATTTGAACGGACGCAGGGTCCATTAGGGGTTGGATGGGCTTGTCGAAAATGGGAAAAGGATTTACACGTGGCTGTTTCCCTTGGTGTGACTTTTGGAGATCCGCGTGTGTTGTACAGCTGTTGTGCACGTTGGACGGCGCCGATGGACAGCTGCGTGAGGAACCAATCACAGCCGTGGGATGAGGGAAGTTGGTGGAGGCCAGCTGGGATCCATTGACAGGGGTGTGTGGTGTAGATTGCACCGACACTTTTGGGTGCATCGTGACCGTTGCACGTGGAGCTGGCTGCTTTGAAGAAAGACAGCCACTTAGGGCACAGTCTTCAGTTGGAAGTGAACCCTCTGCGCGTTCCTCTTCGTTCTTCTCTCCCTCTACTGCCATCTTCTTCCTTGTTACTAAGTTCTCTAGATCTGGAGAACTGACCTTCTTTTCTGCTGCCATGGTTTGTGGCATGGCTAGAGGCCTGCTGTCAAACCATTGTGCACCCACTCCAGAACCCATTGTGGGTTGGTGGCCGTTGCCTTCCACGGTAACTGTTCCTCCCCTTTGCAAATCTATTTCATCTTCCCAAGTAGAGTCTTCCGGGGATAGATCGGCCCACTGGACCAGGACTTGGGGTACCAAAATACCCTTACGCCATATAGTTCTAGATCCGACGACAGCCAACGGTATATGCTTCAAGGGACTCTCGGAAGCTGCTTTCGGAAATGAATGGACTTTAAAACGGTGATCCGAACGAAAAGGACGAAGGAGAGAGATGTGGAACACCGGATGGATCCTTGCTGTGGGAGGGAGCTTCAGACGGTAAGCCACGGCACCAATACGCTCTTCTATGGCAAAAGGGCCATAGTACCGAAGTGCCAGCTTCTGGGACGAACGACGGTGAACCGACAACTGTCGATATGGTTGTAGTCGGACGAGGACTAAGTCACCGATGGT
Source organism: Gastrolobium villosum (assembly GCA_032173675.1). Classification (NCBI taxonomy): domain Eukaryota; kingdom Viridiplantae; phylum Streptophyta; class Magnoliopsida; order Fabales; family Fabaceae; genus Gastrolobium; species Gastrolobium villosum. Next base: position 161,977 of record JAVKPL010009936.1, read on the forward strand.
AAAGTTCCATTCTTTTCTCTTTTTATCGCTTTGAGCCTTCATTATTTGTTGAGATCTGACAAGGTTCTCTTTCAATGTGTGGAGGAGAGACATACGTTCCGTGAGAGTAGCATCCACAGCTTCATTTGTTGAAGCCCCTAAACAATATGCTAGGAGGCTTGGTGGTCGGCGACCGAACATGGCCTGATACGGTGTGATACCTGTGGCGGAGTGGAAGGTGGTGTTGTAATGGTACTCGGCCAAGCTGAGATACTTCGACCATGAAGAGGGATGCTGATGAGAAAAAGCCCTGAGGTAAGTTTCCAAACATCTATTAACTCGTTCCGTCTGACCATCGGATTGGGGATGGTAACTTGAACTAAAATTCAATTTTGTGCCTTGCAGTTTAAATAAAGAACACCAGAAATCACTGAGGAAGATTGGATCTCTATCGGACACGATGGACTCCGGTAAGCCATGGAGTTTGCCAACGAAATCCCAGAAAAACCGAGCAACTGTGGGTGCTGTGTAATGCTTAGGTAGAGGAATGAAATGAGCGGCCTTTGAAAAGCGATCTACAACTACCATGACAGCCGTGTGTTCCTCTGACAGAGGTAAGTGTGTAATGAAGTCCATACTGAGGTGTGACCATAGTGAGTCAGGTATCTGTAAAGGCTGTAAGAGGCCAAGGGGGGGATGGTTTGATGGTTTAATCTTCTGACAAATTTCACAACTCTGTATGTAATGTTTAATATCTTTACGGATCCCTTTCCATGTGAAATTGCTGTTGATTCTGTGCAGAGTGGCGTGGATGCCTGAATGACCGCCCTGAACAGAGGTGTGATACTCATGGAGAATGGTGGAGATTAAAGAAGACTTAGCTGGAATGAATATGTGGTTGCGGTGGAAGAGTAGACCATTGCGGAACCTCCAGTCAGCCAAAGAACTTGGATTGTCTTTGAGTTGTTGTAAAATGGCAGTAGTGTAGACATCTTCTTTGTACTCGGACTGTAAAGTAGTAGTGTGAGTAAGTACGGGGCCAGACATGGCCAAGAAGTGTGGTGCGTGAGCTGAATCATCGCCTTTCGGCACAGGGGAAAGACCATCGGCCACCGTGTTGGTCTTGCCGGTCTTATACGTAATCGTGTAATTAAAACCCAACAACTTTGATAAAAATTGCTGTTGTTCAGGAGTTTGGATGACTTGACTCATCAAGTTATGCAAACTTCTGTGATCCGTCCGAATGGTAAATGGTGAACCAATGAGGTACTGACGCCATTTACTGATGGCGGAAGTAATGGCAAACATTTCTCGCACATACACCGATTGTCCCTGCATAGCTGGTGATAACTTGCGGCTGAAAAATGCCAAAGGTTTCTCATTTTGCAGTAATACCGCACCAATTCCTACACCCGATGCGTCAGTTTCAACCACAAAAGGTTGAGAAAAATCAGGAAGTGCCAATATAGGAGCTGTAACGAGATGTTGTTTCAGCTCACGAAATGCGTTAGCAGCCGCGGGAGTCCAATTGAACCCGTTTTTGGACAGTAGGTCAGTAAGAGGGCCCGCAATTGAGGCATATTGCTTGATGAATTTGCGGTAGTACCCCGAAATACCCAAAAAGGCTCTCACCTGGGTTGTGGTGGAAGGTATAGGCCAATCAACAATAGCGGTCAACTTTTCGGGGTCAGGAGAAATGCCACCTCCTTGTATAATATGTCCCAGATAAGGAATCTCGGAACGACCAAATGAGCACTTCTCTAATTTGGCAAACAGAGAATGGGTCCGTAAAGTGGTGAGTACAGCCAGCAAGTGGGCGAGGTGTTGGTCGAGTGAAGAACTGTACACCAAAATGTCATCAAAGAATATGACAACAAATCGCCGAAGATAATCAGAGAATATATTGTTCATTGTGGCCTGGAAGGTTGAGGGGGCATTGGATAATCCGAAAGGCATCACATTGAACTCAAAATGGCCATGATACGTACGAAACGCCGTTTTATGAATATCCTCAGGATGCATTCTGATCTGGTGATAACCAGAACGCAAATCCAACTTAGAAAAAATTGTGGCCCCATGCAATTCATCCAGTAATTCATCAATGGTAGGAATAGGGAATTTATCCTGTATCGTGATTGCGTTTAAAGCTCTATAATCCACGCAAAAACGCCACGTTCCGTCCTTTTTTTTAACCAATAAAACTGGTGAACTAAAAGCTGAATGGCTGTGTTGAATCACCCCTGTGCGCAACATATCGGACACAAATCTCTCTATCTCGTTCTTTTGGCAGTGTGGATAGCGGTAAGGGCGGACTTGTACTGGTTTTGAATGAGGAAGGAGATGAATATGATGGTTATAGGCTCTATCTGGGGGCAGAGAAGACGGTTCCTCAAACACATCTTCAAACTGTTGTAGTAAAGTAGTCAAGTCCGGAAGGGTATTACTAGCGGTGGTGGCCAAACCGGTGCTGTCTGGTGGAATCGAAAAGCACATCAAACACAAAGAAATAGAGTCATGAGCCATCAGCTTGTTCAATTGGGATGAACTGATGTGGTTGATATGTGTGGGTCGATCACCTTGCAATAACACCTGTTTGTTGTGGTGAGTAAAACACATAGTGAGTGTAGTGTAATCCGTCACAATAGGGCCCAAGGTGGATAACCATTGTACCCCCAAAACAATATCAGCCCCTTTTAAGTCAATTACATAGACATCAATGTGAAATAAATGGTTCTGAATGTGCACCGGAACCACTTGACACGATGCAGAGCACAGCAACGCGTCACCGTTTCCCACCCTTACCTTAAAAGGGGTAATAGCATGCAAAGTTAAATGCAAATGGGAAGCCATGCGAGAGGTAATAAAATTGTGAGTACTACCCCCATCCACCAACAATTGTACTTGTCGACCATTAATGTTACCTGTCATCCGAAATGAATTGGAAGACTGGTGTCCAAATAAAGCATTAAAACTAATTTCGTGAAACACCTCTGGAGATGGATTTGCTGATATCACGTCCCCAGAATCAGTGATTGGTTCGTCAACTGCATCAGGTGGCTCATCCTCTGTGCCCTCGAGATACAATAAAGTAGCCCTGCCTTTACATTTATGTCCCCGAATAAAGATTTCATCACAATTGTAGCATAAGTTTTTGTCCCGGCGAGCTTGCATTTCTGCTGGTGATAATCGCTTAATGGGAATGGGTGGTAAGGATGAGAGTGGTTTACTGGTTAGGAGAGGGGGAACAGTACTAATGGGTGAGGCTAACAGGGGTTGTGAAGATGGAGTGGAGGGCGAACGTGACAGCCACGGTTTAGTGGACCGTGTCTCGGCAAATTGATCCTCATAAATTTGGGCAAAAGCAAAGGCTGAAGTTACATCCAAGGGTCGATGAACCAATACAGCCCTGCGAATCTGGGGTTTTAAGCCAGCTATGAACAAACTCTTGCGCATCAAAGGAGTGAGATCTGGTACTCGACGAGCAATGAGTTCAAAAGCGGTTTGAAACTCGAGGAGAGAGCCCGATTGGTGTAATTTAGCCAGGGACCCCAAAGGATCCTCAAATTCAGATGGTCCAAATCGCTGGTTGATCGATCGAACAAATGAATGCCAATCTGGGAAGTGGCCATGTGCAAACAGCGCCTCAAACCAGCAGGATGCAGGCATGTCCAAATTAAAAGATACCATATCTAAACGATCATGATCTGGAACTTGGTAATAACGAAAATACCTGTCAACCGCGAACAGCCAAGGCCCCGGATCGCCAGATCCGAAACGAGGGAAATCGATTTTCATAGATCTGATCGGTTGAGGGCCACGCGAAGGAGAGGCTCCCAATACGCCAGATTGTGGGTTGATCGTCAGTGTAGTTAACTGCTGCTGCATATTCTGGAGTAGATTGAACATATCCTGGAGTTGCCCCTGAAAATCATCCAGGCGTTGAGTTTGAGACAACTCAAATGCATGCTGCCGATGGTCCAAGGTTCTTTCCAGATTAGAAAATTGTTGCTCATGGCCTTGAATTTGTGCAGCAAGATCTTTGAGTCTCGTGTTTTCCGCCATAGTGCAAGAAAGCTCAATGAAAGCACCAATGTAACAGGGAAGTTGTAACAGAAAAGAGAGAGAAAGGATTTAGAGAGAGAAAGAGGGATAGAAGAGAGTTGTTGTAATTTTTCATGTCATTTCCTCAGCCCCAAAGTGGCTATTTGTAATACAATGGATGAAAACATAATTAGAAGGTGAATTAATTGAAATAAAGAAAACAGTCAGTGGGCCATTAATACATTCAGCCCACCACATAGTCCTTAAGGTATTTGGGCAACTTCCTTACCCTCACTCCATTGGGTTGGTATTGGGCTTTTTCCCCCAAACCCGTTACATCTAGAATCTAGCCCTCCCGAGTCAGAAAACAGTTGAGAAAGCCTCATAAATAAATCAATAAGAAGACATATTAACAAAACCACCTTATATGGAGGTTTTGTTAATAATTAATAATATTATGTGGGAATAATGATTAAAATATCACATTTTGTCAAAAAATTTACCCAAATGTCACGTAAATAGTATTTTTTATCAGATTGTCACGTGTCATAATTCGCTACCAATGGTAGGGAATTTTGTGGCCAATAATTTCGTGACACGTGGTCATATTGCAAATGAAATTCGTTATACAGTGTAGCAAATTATGTCACGTCAATTTTTTCTTGTAAAAGTGTGACACGTGTCAAAAAAATCATTCGCGGACATAATATGCTAGTGAATTACGACCTACTTGACACGTGTCATTTTTGCTGACTGTGCATTCTGATATGACATAATTCGCTACATTGTGTAGCGAATTATTTACAAATATATTTCGCTACATAGTGTAATGAAATATCCCACATGTCATTTTGGGAAAATTCACTGTTGGCGTGTCAGTCTGACAATTTTTTTGATCAAACGTGACAAAATAATCAGTGTTCCTATTATGTGTGAGATTGGGAATATACGTGCAAGTTTAAGATTGATGCCTGATTTTCAAAGAAGGGAAATGGCCGCAAAGCTGGCGATGAAAATGGCTTCCGTATTTGGGGGAGGTAGCGATGGCGAAGAGGAAAATGAGTCGATATAAGATGTTAGCACTACGAGATTCCATTAGAAATGTAAGGATATTTGATAAATGCCATTCTTTTTTATTTTTTGTCGCTGCAGAAAATAAGAAAATGATTTAAGATCAATTTCTTGAATAAATATTTGGTGCTGTACAAAAGATTCAGTACATCTCACCTATAAAATTATTACATGTAGCTAAATTTTTTTTTCTGCCAATTTTTTTTTTCTTTCTTGTGATGTATAATGCTCTCATTAATAAGATGCACTAAATTTGGGTATAATAGTAGCACCAAAAATTTATCCCAATTTCTCATGGCCTGTCATAACTTTTGAACAGCCCATATTTTGTGGAGCAGAACATATTGTAAAAAAACAAAATAACAAAATAAGAATTATATGTCTTGAGCATTTTCATGGCACTTGGATCATTTCACTTGCTCTGTTCTTAATCTGACCTTGACCTGACCCATAAATATTTTCTTCTTTTTTTGGATACATACCCTTTTTTTAATTGGGTTTAAATACTGACCCACCTTATTTTGGTCGGTTTTAGACCTGACTTGTTTTAATAATGACTCATTGACGCATATCCATTATGTGAAAAAAAATAAAAATCACAATTATACTAAAAGAAAAGCTTGAACGTAAAACAATGACGTCAAAATTTTTTATCGAAAATATTTCCATAAAAAAATTTTGCAACTTTTTTTGACTAAAAATATTTTCATCAAAATTTATGACTAAAAACATTTCTGTAAAAAAATTTGACGAAATTTTTTTTTGCTGGATCTAAATTTCGTCAAAATATTTCACAAAAAACATATTCATCAAAAAATTCGACGAAACACATTTCCTTTGAAGTTTTTTGACGGAAAAAAATTTCATCAATATTCTTTACAGAATTCAAATTTTGGCGAAAATTTTTGACAGAAACATTTTCGTTAATTTTTGTGACAAAAACATTTTCGTTAAACTTTTTGACAAAAAAATTTCGGCGAAATTTTCGTTAGAACACATTCCTATCGAAATTTTGAACGAAAAACATTTCGTCAAAATTTTTGACGGAATTTTTTCTCGTTTAAAAATTTTGATGGAGGAAATTATTTTTGTCAAAACTTTTGACGGAAACTAAATTTCGATAGAAAATTTATTGTTGTAAAAATTTTCATTCGAGAAAAAATTCCTTCTCTTTTCGATAAAAAGTATTCCGACGGAAAAAAAAAATTGTGACGTAATTTTCGTCGTTTGCAACGTAGAAATTTCGACGAAATTTTGTGACGAAACCAAATCAAAAACGGGTCAGGTCAGATTTAATCCACTTCAGAAACCAAGTCAGACCCACTTCAGAAAACAAGTCAGGTCAAATCCGACCCGATTTTGAACTAGTTCAAAAAAATCCAAACCAAATCAGACCTGACTTGGATCAAATTAAAGTGGGTCGGGTCAAAATACCTGACCTATTAAAATCAAGTTGAATCGAGTCGGCATAAAAACCTGATCCGACACGACCCATCCAGGACCAAATAACAATTGAGTGTGGATATTTACAATTTTGCCCTATAGTAAAATAATACTTTGGGTGTTTATTTTCTCTGGCCACGGTAAAAAAAACTTGTCTATAGCTGAGACAAATTTAAGTGGGGCCAACTTTTAAAATCAAAAAAATAAAAATAAACAAAAATATATATGTGAGGAAAATAGGAGACAATAATCACATGTGACATAAGACTATAATTACCCTAATACTTTTGGTTGATTACCAAAAAAAATAAAAATACTTTTGGTTTGTAAGTCTTTTTAATTTTCTCTTTAATAAATTGCAGCTTGTGCCCATCCCAGTCTATCAAAAAGTTGTTCGCATCACGAAGTATCTCTTATCTTGTACTTAAGAAGATAAAATCAAACCCCAGTTACAGTGTCAAAGTGGGAAAGAAAGTTACCTATTTTGTGCCAAAAAAAAAAAGTATAACGGATAGATGATGCGATGTAGTGGTATGCAGGCTAAGGTAGGTTGGCTAAGATGCAATGATAGCTTTCCTTTTCAAGGAAACTAGTGAAGAACAACAAATAAATATTAAAAGACATTCAAACTTTGGGTAGAAAGTTTCTAATTAAATTAAGAGGCCATTAGAATTTACCATTACATTACAATAATAAATTATAAGAACATTTAAATGAATATCCTCCTCTATTATGCTACCACCTTGTTTCTTTTTTTCCCCTTCTTCTAACACCATAGTTCTGGCTGTGTTTGCCTACACTTCCCACCCAGCTTCTCTATAACAGAGTCAGGCTACGCTCATATCAACCTTATTTTTCCTCATTATATTTCCAACTTCAATGTTCTTATAAACCAAGAGCATCCCACGAATTAACATCATTAAAAGGAATACTCTAGAACACAAAAATCCTATTCAACACATCCGCATTTTGAATACGTGTCCATTTTAGTTGTGGTCAATGTTGGATTTGAGTCATGAATCATGATTGATGAAACAAAATTTTCTAATGCAACAAAGTCAATAGATCAAACAAAAAGTCAATAAACATAATAAGGTGGCGATAATTAACCATGCAACAAAGTCACGCCATTCTTTACCATTGAAACAATTGATCAAACACATGGCACACAAACTAATATCACCCAAAATTTTCTAATGCACAAAAATCAATAGATCCAAAATCTCCACCAAACCATACTATTTGCACTCAAACAAGAAGGAAAAGCAACGAAAACTACAAAAAGATACCTTAACAAGTGAACAGGACATCAAGCTAAAATCCAAAAACTATTCATTTATGTGCAGAGAATTCGAACGAACTCAAATCGAGAGCTCAATCGAGCTTAGCAATTGAAGGAAACGGTGAAAACAATGTTCCTGAAATATAAAAAAGAAAAAGAAAATAAAAAAAACCATGAATTAGTTTTAAGCTTCACGACACTTAGAATTCGAACAAATATGAAGAAAAAACATATGAAAAAAGGAAAGCTCAGATTCAAGGGTTAAATTCAAAATTCAGATGAAAATTGGATTACGAACTATAGTTTGTGGAGGAATAGAAGAAGAATCGAACAGCATCTGAAGGAGAGAGCGAAACATGTTAGGGAAATTCACACCAATAATCGCATGTCCAGATAAAGAAGGAGCAAGAAAGAGAAATAGTGTCTTGTGGTGAAGGGAAAAGAAATGATGCTAATTTTTTTTTTAAAAAAAAAATAAAGAGCTCATGCTTTACTTAACTCTAGTCATTTGGCTAATCTATACTGGTCATTACATTGGTCATTACTAAATTGCAACGTAGTTTAGTCATTACTAAATTGTCGTGGTAAAACGTCATTTTTGGTGTAGTGGCAATAGATTTTATAAATTTAAAAATACAATACAATATTACTAACATATGATACATAAAGCTGATATAATAATAATATCAAAATAGAATAATTAAATCAAAAAGTAAAATCAATATTGTATAAATTTGTATTAGTTAAACATAATAGAATACTTAAAAAAGATAAAAAATAATAGAATGACTTATAAAAGAAGGGTAAAGTGTGTATCACTTTAAAGGATGTAAAGTTATGTCATGTAAGAGAGAAAGAGATAGATAAAGGAGGAGAGAGAGTTGACAAAAAAATAAAGGTGTGGGTCCCACCTCTTTGTGGGAGTGAAAAGATATAAATTGTGTCATTTAAAATGATAAACACTTTTCCCATAAGGGGGCATTTGGTAGAGGAAATTTTTTTATTTATTTGGGAAACAATTATAATTGGGGAATACATATTTTCTGGAATATTATTAAAAGTTGTTTGGTATGATAAAAATGTCCCTGGATTTTATGGTTAATTTTACTGAACGTGTGATTGGTTAGTTATGGAATATTAATGGGAAAGTGTGAGTATTTTACGAAAATAACCTTTCTCCAAATCGATTTGATGAAACTATTGACAAAAAAAAAAATCAACACAAAATTTATATCAGATTCTACATGCATGCGACGATATCAATATATTCCACCACTTTACCTTTCTCACGTGAAGCTCAATGTAAGTCTCCAAGTGGATGACGAGCGCGGGTCAAGATCTTCTCCAAAGCCAGTTATGAAGTCCCCGAGTTGCTTCAGTGGAAAAAGACACAAATCATACCAAAATAAGGGTTATTTTAGTCAAAAGCTTCGCGCCCCAAATGCTATTTGCCCGAGACCGAAACACTTCCACGTTTTCAATGGACTTTAACAATTGCATTTGGCACTGTACATAACACACAATATAAATTCACGGGATTTCTTTGTACTCGGGAAACCTTTGCTTTTTTGGGTGCTAAACGTGTGTTTAATTTATGTCGAAACTAGCTTACTCGGGTTTGCAAAGAAAGTCAGGTACCAAACAGCCCCTAAAAGAAATGCAAACTCAATGATGAGCTATCTTGTCTTTTCCTCTATTATTTTTAATCTCCCCGTCACTTTGAAATTGTCAAAGGCCAAACCAAACTGCAATCTTTTCATATGTGTAAGTGAAAATGGGGTTTCGTTCTTATACAATCATTTTACCCTTTGATATATATATATATATATATATATCGACATCGGTGTCAAAATTCAAATTTGACACCTCATTTTGAGAGCCGTTAGATGAAAAAAGATCAACAGTGTCACGTGCTTACAAATCAGAGCCGTTGATCTTTTTTGATCTAACGGTTCTCGGATGAGGTGTCAAATTTGAAATTTGACACCTCATTCGAGAGCCGTTAGATCAAAAAAGATCAACAGTGACACATGCTTACAAATCAGAACCGTTGATTTTTTTAATCTAACGGCTCTCATATGAGGTGTCAAACTTCAAATTTGACACTAGTGTCAAAGGATCCTATCTCTCTCTAAAATTAGTAAAACTATTTTCAATGTTTTGTTCTACACTTTTTAACTTTTATATTGAGATTACTTACACTTTTTGCACAAAAATCCACAAATTCATATACATTATACACAAATGTAATAACAATAAAAAAGTGACATAAGAATAATGTTAAAAGAAAGGGAAAAATAAATCTTATGTTGTAAGAGAATTTTAATCTCATGTCATAGATACATTAAGTGTGTGTCTCACCTATTTAAAAAAACAAAAAATTAAAAAAAATGAGTGCACATTTTTTTATGGTGTGTATAGGAAGGATTTATTTTCTCATGTAACATGAGAAAAACAAATGTAACATGAGAAAAACAAATCCCTAAAACAAAACGATAGGCAACAATTAGGATTGTATTATTATAAAGTAAGAAATTGCCCAAATTATGATCTCTGTGACCAACTTCAAGGGATTAAAAAAGTACAAAATAAAAAGAAAACTGCTAATAAAAAAATATAGAGATGTTGGCATTATATTTTCTTATGCCGAATATAAGATATCTCGTATTATACTCATAAATTTATATAAATTTCATTACATAAAAAAGAAAAAATAATTTAAAATAATTCTCACATCTTTTTGAATATTAGAGTCCGTTTGCTACAGGAGAAATTATTTGGTATACCAGAATCTTTAATTCTTGGTATATGATAATAATATGATTTGACTAAAAATGTTAAAATAAATTGTTTCTTCGATCCAAATATTATCAAAAATATTATATTAATTTTTGAATGATTTATCATCTATCATCTAACATGACCACCGAAACTTTCCAACACTCACAACATTTTGTGGGGCCCGCAGCAAAAAAAACAAAAAACTTTGGCATGCAAAACGAATCTCTATAACATAACACAATCACTTTTCCTACAACATAACTCTTATAAAACCCATTTTTGAAATACTACGTTTGGTTAATACTAAATATTGGTGGGGATGTGGTTATAATTTATAAAATTAACCTTCACTTGAAATTTTGAAATTTAAAACTTAATTATTTTGGGTTTTATATTTCTCATATTCAATATGAGAATTGAATTATCATGTTGTAGAGACAAAAAACATGTGGGACCATATATTAGAAAAAATTATATGTAGGACCAACGTTGGCACAAAAATCGAAGAGTGTGTAGAAAAATTCAAATTGTTATATTAAATGAGAATTATAAAACCTAAATTTTTTTCTTTCATCGTTATTCTCATGACCCACTTCTGTCTCCGATTAACAAATTTTTGTTTAAATTTTTGGTTCTGCCATGTTGATGTTGAGGGAGGATTGCTTCTGGCACAATATGATGAGGGCAGACCTTCAATTTTTAAACTTTTTCATTTTCCATTTTCCAACCAATTCGGATTCGTCAAATTCCACATTTTCAAATGCATTCATAATCCCGATTGTTATGTGTTACACAGTTACATGAAATTCTAGGTAAAAAATTTGTCCATCTTTATTTTGCAGATCTGTGTACAAATCAAGATAAAAAAAAAGAGATTTGCATTTATCATTTCACATGACATAAATTTATTTTTTGAGGGTCCTGTATTTAAAAAAACAAAAAACTAATGCACGCAAAACGAATCTCTATAAAATTATATAATAACTTTTCCTGTAAGAGAACTCTTATAAAAAAAATGCAAGTGGGGGATAATTGATATACCCACGTACCAAACGGCCCCAATAAACTTATTTTCCCTTTGTTTTAAGGGAAGAACCCACTGTTAGGGTTACTACATTGTCTTCTCTGGACTTCAAACCGCCATTCCAACGGAGCTTCCATTCATGGTTCTTGCTATGGACTTTCCTACCTACAACCCCCCACCCCAATCCTCTCTCTCTCTATTTTCTTCCTCTGTGTCCAATGTGTACTCAGCAACTGCTACATCTACCACCCCATAAACTCTTATTCTGTTCTTCACCTCCAAATGTTACAAAAAAAATATCTTTTGTGGAACATTGTTGGACCCAGAATGGTAAAAATTGTTATAGCAGAGTAAAGGCAACAACTTTGGATGAACTACCCCAAACGCTCTTAGCAGGAAAAAAGACCCTCAATGGAGAGGAGGCTTCAGCCTTGGAGTTGACTTGGGAATGGCTCGCACTAACCTTGCCCTCAGTAAAGGTTTCTCTATTCACCCTTTAAAGGTAAAAATCCATGCTTTCTTTCTGAATTTTGATGCCCATGTTTCTGTTTCATTTTCAGCATATAATGTTATTATGTTCTGATGTGTTTTTTTACTTCAGATTCTGCGAAATTTGGGTGAAATTTCAGCATATAGTGATCAATTAGACCAATATCAAACATAGTGTAATGTTACTGATCAAATAATAAATGATGATACCCATTAATGCATAAAATTTACATGACATATTAGAGATGGCAGCATCAAAATTAAATTTTACTAATTCTATAAAAGGAGAAGACTGTAGAGTAACTGTAATGCAATGTAGTGGATCTTTCTATAGGGTGAGGCTTAACAAATGAGAAGTCATCTACATTGTTGGTTTCTCCCTCACCATGCTGTGTATCTTCTTCTGCTTGTTGCTCACCATGATCCACTCTTACAATCAAGTTCGTTGATCGCAATGTGCGAGACAACTGATCAATATCAGATTCATATTCATCTTGATCCTCATTGGTTGAGTGGCCAGTAGTATTGAATCGGTGAAGTATGGGTCCGGGGGAGTGCAATGTTGAGCCAACTGAGCTTCCCCATCCATGGTTCATGCTATGGGCTTTCCTAGCTGCACTGCTCCCTGCTTCTTTTTCACAGTGCCATTTTTTTGTAATAAAAGGTGGTCTTACTTTGTATATTTGCAAAAGAATTAGTAAAATTTAATTTTGATGCTGCCATCTCTAATATGTTAATATGTTATGTACATTTTATGCATTAATGGGTATCATCATTTATTATTTGATCATTATAGGTAACATTACACTATTTGTACTTGCAAGCTATGAAAGTTTGATATTGGTGATCACTATCATGCTAAAACAGATGCAGATGGGTTCAAGGATGAAAAGAATCAATATTTGATGAACAAACATCCAAGGATTTAAAGAAATGGCACATGGCTGTGAAAAAGAAGCAGGGAGCAGTGCAGCTAGGAAAGCACATAGCAAGAACCATGGATGGGGAAGCTCAGTTGGCTCAACACTGCACTCCCCCGGACCCATACTTCACCGTTTCAAAACTACTGGCCACTCAACCAATGAGGATCAAGATGAATATGAATCTGATGTTGATCAGTTTTCTCGCACATTGCTATCAACGAACTTGATTGTAAGAGTGGATCATGGTGAGCAACAAGCAGAAGAAGATACACACCATGGTGAGGGAGAAACCAACAATGTAGATGACTTCTCATTTGTTAAGCCTCACCCTATAGAAAGATCCACTACATTGCATTAAAGTTACTCTACATTCTTCTCCTTTTATAAAATTTTAACATGTTCTTGATTATTGTATATTTTAAACTTGAGATGACCACTTTGGTACTTTCTTGTTCAATGTTCATAAATCACTTGTCAGTAATGGAAACTTACCCTCGATTTAAATCCATGATTTTAACGTTGATATTTTTTATCCATGCTGGAGCAAAGGCTCATAATAAGGAGCAAACAGAGGAACTTTTTTTTTTTGATATGTTATGTATCTAATAAAGGGTATTCATAAAGATTTCACCAAAAAAAAAAAAAGGTATTCATAAAGAGCTTATAGTTTGAGGCACTGTTATAATGTAAATTGCATTATCATCTAATTTTGTATTTCATTTAATGTGTTTGATTATGCTGGCATCTCTATTTCTGCATGTGCTTAAATATGCTTCCACAACATGCTAATAGTAGTCATGCCTCATTGCTCCAACGCGTTTCTTCCTTGTAGATTTCCTTGGCTGAAGTGTAACAAATGGACTTGTAGTGATATATCCCTTAGATATCTTGAGCATTTATCCTCACATTTTCCTGTGATCGGCTCTGCCACACACAAATCGGTGAAACCCAAAAAGTGGAATAGGATAGGGAAACGTGATGAAAACACCATCTTAGTCGTGTGTTGAATTTTAAAAACTAAATTGACTTGACATGAGAGGTTTATATTTATGTGTTTTATAATTCTCATTCAACATGAGAATTCAAATTTTCCTACACACTCTTCGATTTCCGTGCTGACATGGGTCCTACATACAATTTTTTCTAACACATGGGTTTTACATGTTTTTTATCTCTATAACATGAGATTTCAATTCTCCTTCAACGTGATAATTATAAAACACTATATTTATACGAAGAAAGCCAAGGTAGGTTTCCCTAAAAAGGCTATTCTTTTTCAATTTCAAAGAAAGCACGTATGTAACTTTGGTGCTACAAGCCACCTAGGATACATGGGAAAAGTGATCAATGTGCCAATTTTTTGCTAATCTGCCGTGCAAATAGTAAAATTTACTAGATTATCATGCGTTGAAGTTCGCTACTACTGATAATGAATTTAATAGCTAATGATTTCTTGACACATGACATACTTTTGTAAAAACAATTGACTTTCATGTGTCCAAGTTTGCTAAAACTTTGGGGTGTTCATCAACCAATCCAAACTGATTCAAACCACGGTAACCGAACCGAAAAATCGAAAATTGAATTAACTGAAAATCGAAAAAAAAAATCATAAAATTCAATTGGATCGGATCGTTTTTTGCATGGATTGGTAAAAACCGATCCAATGATTCCCCAACCTTACCAACTACCTACTTGAGCCTTTCTCCAATCATAGCCCAAAAGTCATATAGCAAATCCAAGACCCATTAACCATCATGTTGGAGAAAGTGGATTGTGCTTGATCTATGTTATATATATATTTTATTTTGGTAAGATATATAATATATTTTGAGGGAAAAAAGTTTCTGCAGATAAGTTATGTGCATTTATTTTCAAAACAACATCGTTTTGGTATTGAAATCTTAAAAAATTATAAATATAAAGACTATTATAACCCTGAAATAAATTAAAATAAACACCATGATTTCTATCCTAAAATGACGTCGTATTGGGCTTACTACAGATAACTTCTCTGCAGTAATTGCAAGAAAAATGAACCCATATTTTTATTACATAGGTTGTTGTTATATAGCAGCTCATCTATAGGATGAAAACCTGGATTACTTCGTATCTCAGACAACCATATTATAAATTTTGTTGGAAGTAAAAGATGATAATTTAACTTTTTGTTGTACAATGCTTCTAGATTGTACAATAATCATCATACAAACTTTACAAAGTCAATACATACATAAGATATTTTATTAGCACAATAATTATCATACAAATCTTAAGTTTTTCAAAAAATCGATCCAATCCAAATTGAATAAAATTGGATTGGATCGGATCGGATTTGAAAAAAAATTCAAACCCAATGGATGATTATATGATTAAATCGAAGGGATTGCATCAGATGATTTTTTACTTCCAAAACTGATTCAATCTAGACCATGAATATCCTCCCTCCTACTACGACCGATAGCGAACTTGATAGTCAATGATTTCGTGACATGTGACACACTTTCGCAGGAAAAGCTGACTAGACTAAGTTCGTCAAGGATAGCGAATTTGGTGCGTTATGTGGCACAATCTCATTCTCCAATTAGAATTAATGTACTAATCACAATAAAAAAAATGAAAAAAAAGACTATTTAATTAATGTACCAATCACAATTAATCTACCACAATTAATCTACCAATTACAATTAATTTTGATTGGTACATTAATTGTGCTCGGTACCATTGTTACATTTTAAATTTATGTTTGATTCAAATTTTTTATTATGATTTAATCCTATATTTTTATATTAATAAAAGTATTTAATGAATTAGACAGTATTCATGTTATCTTGTCAACTTTTGCATTGGATATCAATTTCTGGTGAAGTAATTTTTATTTCTGCTGATTTTCATATAAGAAAAAAAGATGAATATGTGAACTATTTTGCACCAGAATTGCCCGCGTAGAAACAAGAGTCCCTCTCGCACAGCAAAATTAGCTCGGTTCTTACATGTATTTAACGTTTGTGTGGCGTGTTATGTTTAAATTGGATGAATATAGTACTCGCCCATTACATAGAAAATTACTTGTGTAACCTGTTGTGAATAAATACATACAGGCCCAGATAATCATCTACGTTTGCTGCAACCAACTTGTGAGAACTAACAAGTTCATATAGAATAGATTCAATGATCCAAAAGCAATTTGTGGACTTGCAACTGGGGTGAAATTGGGCCGGCCGGCCTACAGGGCCTTCCGGTTCGGCCTACGTTAGGTCAGACTTGATCTAGTATATTTCGTAAAATAGGTCGGACTTGGGCCTTGAAAAAGTCTGTTTAATAAAAAGGCCGTAAGCCCATTTTCACAAGGCCTGACCTATAAGTCCAACAGGCCGGCCTATATTGTACTATTTATTTTAAATAAAATAAAATACAATGAGTATGCTTTGAAGAAAAAATAAGAGATATAAATTTAATCAATTACAATTATTTATAACTTACTTATATTCGATTATATTTTAATAGAAATCTGACTTTATTTCTTATGTAGGAGGAATTAACATCTTAGCATGTTAAATTGTGTATATGAATATATTAAAAGGTTTTTGGGAGAGGTTATACTTATCACAAGCATCATGATGTGTTTGTTGGATTCATGTAATTATTTTAATTTACATAATATGCATTTGTTTGTTGGATCTGATGAGATATATGTTATTTAGTTTGAGCATTATGCTTTTGAAAGTGACTTAAATGCAGATTGTATTAGTTTTGTTGTGATTCATGATTCTGTTTGGACTTTGATATTATGATTTTTGGTTTAGCAACAGAATTTGAGTATTTTGTAAAGTTGATTAATGATTCTGTTTGGAAGTTAAAAATTAACAGACAAATGGGCTAGGCTATGCCATTTGTTTTTTATAAACAGGTCAAACCAGGCTAAAAGTTAGACTCATAATAAGCTTGGGCCAGACCAAATTGAATTTTTTTGACGTAAGTTTGGGCTTTTCTAGGCAAAGCTTGGCCCAACCCAGCCTACTTTCACCCCTACTTGCAACTTTGAGTAGATGACAACATTTTTTTTTTATTTGTGGAATTCAACGTCAATTTCAGCCAAGAACCAGGAATATGCCAGATTTGATGCTGTCAATTTCCTAAAACCAACAAAAAAATATCTATAAACAATTAAACATTAAAAAAACAAATAGATAATTCTTATAAGCAAAATTCACTCGTAAAACTTAAAATCCCATAACTAAAGATAATATTTCTTGACCACCAAAAAAAGGTGAGAAATTGTGCTTAAATATCCTCAAATCATTTATTATATGGAAGCTCCAACTTCTTCCGAGCTAGATGCAGGTTCCTTTGGGTCTTCATCTGTCCACAA
Source organism: Gastrolobium villosum (assembly GCA_032173675.1). NCBI lineage: Eukaryota > Viridiplantae > Streptophyta > Magnoliopsida > Fabales > Fabaceae > Gastrolobium > Gastrolobium villosum. Next base: position 179,382 of record JAVKPL010009936.1, read on the forward strand.
TTGTGAAGAAACACCATCTAAGGCAGAATTCAGCTGTGCTATTTTCTTAGATAGCACCTTGCGAGTCCTCTGTTTCAATCACAGAAGAAAATATAAGGAATTTCAATAAGGTTATATTTGTATAGCAAAATGACAGGACAATATGCACAGTGCTAAAAAAAAAATCTTTACTCAAAAGATTGGGGAAGACATCAGAAGTATAAATTTAAAAATCGAATGTTGCCCTCAAAACCAAGTTACATAAAGGAATTCATCTCAATGCTACTGTAAAACAGATCAAGTGCAACAATTAATCATAATTAAACCCTGTTAGCTTATACTGTTGTACTTTTATATTTAAATTTGAATATTTTACAAATAGTTACTCTTATGTGTCAGTATTGTCCTTACTCATCTTGACCCACTACCTAATTTTTCTGGATACATCACTACCAGTATAGACCATGTTCACAGCTGAAATTCTTGTATTTTGGATAACTGACGTCAATTTCAGGGTAAACTTCGATGGGGTTATACTAAAAACCATTTTTTTATTCTTTTTTTGTTCAGACACCATTAATGGGCATGGTTTCAAATAAATGGTAACTGCACGTATAATTCCTGACCTCTAGAGCTTTTTCTTCATCATACATAAATTTTGGAAGTTTCCTCATAAAATCTTTACTGTCAGCTCCAGTTCCAGCTATTGCCTTGCTTATCTGGAAAATTAATAACATACAAGTCAAAGATAATCTCTTTTTGACCTTTGAACTCATTAAAAAAATGTTAACAACATATAAAAAGCGGCTCTATGTGCAAAAATCAGCAGTTCATAAACCTTAAAGAAAAAAGTTTAAAAACAAGTAAATTCATATCATCCAGCTCTCTGTTGTCAAGCATATGCACAGTATCCAGTATGTTGAGATATATAAAACCATTTGTCAAGAACCAATTCAACCCAAAAGCTTAAGCTTAATTGGTTCTTTACATGGTATCAGAGCCTCGTGTTCCGGGTTCGATCCTCGCCACCCCCCACTTTGTTTCAAGTGGAATTTCTTTGTTCGCACAGGTAGGTGGGCCTGTGCATTGTCCACCCTTCAAGTCCAATGGGCTCTCGTGTGAGGGGACTTGTTGAGATATATAAAATCATTAATGTAACCTCACCCAACAGCTTAAGCTTTTGGGTTGAAGTGGTTCTTTACACTATTAAAAAGCCCTCACCCACCAGCTTAAGCTTTTGGGTTGAATTGGTTCTTTAAGCCGGTGGGTGAGGGCTTTTTAATGTTTTTATATATCTCAACACAGTAAAAGCAGTAGCCGATGGAAATAAAAACAGCATATGAACAAACAGCAAGATCAATCTATGAAAACGAACCCTGATAGATCAATTGTTGAAAAATAACATATATATGATGATTCATCATTAGAGAGAAAAGGAGAAAATGTCACGCAAACAATGAAGTGGAAGTAGTTTTTATGATACCAAAGAGCTGTGTCAATAGAAAATGAAGAAATATTGAAATTTGATGCATGTGTACGTATTGAGGGGAAGTATCTTACAACTTTATAGGAGTAAAGTGATGGAAATTAATACAGAAAGCCATTACTGAGTGATGTGTTAAGAATTAAGATTAGATTCACATCTGATTTGAACAAAACTAAACTTTGGCCAAAGTAGAAAGAACTAATGTGTATTTTCCCATGACTAATTTTAGAAGAAAATATTCCACAATATGAATAACTGATACACCTAAAAAAAAGGTAATACCCACTTGTGAGTGTTTCACAAGCCTTACCCCCGTTTTTGCGGAGAGGCCGAGTCGAAGCCGGGACCTTGACATCAGGGGTAGCCAAGCCGGCGAATAACTGATACACCTAAAAAAAAAAAAAGGTAAACCTCGGTCACAAGACTCCCCGACTTGCGAGGGTAGGGACGATAGTCGATTATACACAGTCTCACCCTTACATATTTTACAAAGAAGTTGTTTCCAAGACTTGAACCCATGAACTTTCGATCAGAAGGAGCAATCTTACTGTTGCTCCAAGGCTCATCCTGAACTTATACACCTAAAACTGACAATAAATTAAAGAAACGAGAAAGAAGGGACCTTCTGCCCCGCCACATGAAAAGGAAAAATATAAAAGTGGACAAGGCTGGCTCTGCAGACATACCTGAGGTGCATATACACAACCTAATGCACCAACAATTAGTCCTCCCAATACAAAGCCACCAACAAAGACACTTCCACTACTTGGTCTTCCACCGTCCCCACTGTACTAGCAGAGAGATTAAAAACACAAAAACGTTAGCATAATCCCGAAAGGTGTACCAACTTGTTCAAATTATCTTATTCTTGTTTCGAGATTTTAGACAAGCAAATGACTTAAAAGTAAGCTAAAATCGACAATCACGCCATAAAATCCAATTAGAATAACAAAATGAAACCAGAACAAGAATAGCCGTCGGTGTACTATTTGTTGAAGCCAAACCAATTTTTAGGCTTATACACTAAATAGGCATGCACAAAAAAAATTAATGCACCAGAAATTTTATTTCCAACTCCTACCTTGCTCGAACTATAAGTGGCAGGTTACGTGTTGCTTTTGCCCTAACAGAGGAACCTGGAAAGTGTTCACTGGAGCTTATTTTCAAGAAGCATTTATCCATCGGCTTCAACAGGGAACCTGACATTAAATAATCTGAATATTAGACATCCTGGAAAATCACTAGAAATGGGGGGCTGTTAATACAGTAGCAAGGATCAATCAAAATATTTTATTCCCATGAATCCAGCCCAAAAATGTTATCATTGAGTTATCTTCCACCTATTTATACAAGGAGAACGATCCGTTTACAAATTTTTTTTACAAATTTTTGCAAATTACGTTATTTACTCCCGGAAGTACATAGTGTAGTTTGTAAACAAAAAGTTTGTAAATATAACCCTCCCCTTTATACAAATATAAAAATCTTTAAAACTTCAAAGACCACATCTCCTAACATCAGTATTATATGGCTCCACAATTACATTAACATGCGACCCCCAACAATGTGGCCTACACTAACTAAGACACACACACACACACACACACACACACACATATATATATTATAAGAGGCAGCATACGTGTATCAACATCCTCCTCAAAATGAGACCCAAAAAAACGAAAAAAAAAAAGAAAAAGAAAAAGAAAAACATAAGTTGGGTAGTTTATATCACAAAGACCCACAAGAAGACCAACATGGTTGCATAGTTAGAGCACTGTTGAGTAGTTGAAGGAGTTACAACAGAACCAAGTTGAGTTTAGTTAATTACAAGATAGTCATTGTAGTTAGCCATTGTATAATCAGTTGTAGAAGGCAGTTATGAGACATAGATCACATGTAATAGCAGTCTATTAATACCGTTCTTGTAAGTGAATTCTATTTGCGCAAGGAATGAATGAATCATTTTCTCTTCTTGAGTTTACTCTGTTTTCTTTCATTGTTTCCATTCTCTCTAAGGATCTGCTATCCTAACAGGTACATAGCCATTTTTTCACATTCTAATTTTCCACCTTTTCATTCTCACCCACATTTTCACATTAGCCATTGTTCCCTTCCCATCAATAATTGAAATCAAAACCTAGCTGCACAATGAGATCGATCATTAACTTTTTAAGGCAATCCAACCAAATGGTATGAATCTGATTAAGCTTCCCCATGACCAAGGAACCAAACACTGTAGGAAGCTAAAGTCACGAAACAACAAAAACAAAAAATTGGAATAACCCAGAATTAGACATGCACGACCACAATAAAAGATACAAACTTGAACGACATAGAAACGCATTCACGATCGAAGAAAGAGCAACGTGTGGTGCAACCTAGAGGGGGGGAAAAGAAGGAAGAATTTTCACTTTTGAGTGTGCCCTTTTGGGCAATGGCGATGATGAAAGTGATAGAAGTAATGACCTGATAGAAAGTGGTTCTCTGGATTCATGGGCATAGCAATGGAGGTTGATAGAGCAGCCATTTCTTCAGAGCGAAACTGAAAAACTCTGTAAACTTTTTCTTCTTCTGTTAATTGTTACTTTGTTAGTTTGTTTGTTTCCTCGTAGAAAACGAAAAAGGTTGGAGTTTTGTTGATCTTCACTTCGATAATATCGATCGATCGCGTTTTTGTTTCGGTACGATGCATCCAATTCAACTTGGGCTCACTTCTTGGGCTTCTCCTATACCCATTTAGCCCATTTCAGTTTTCACAAACCAAATAAATTATTTGATTAATTTGTTCTTTGTAAAAAAAATCTTATTAATTGAGGTTCTCTTTCGATTGCTGTTAGGAACTGAATTCAAATATTCCTTATTTTTTTTTATAAATTATTAATTTGAACCTTGCATGAAACATTTGCGTCAGTACCATTTTTTAAATAAAGTCTAAAATATATAACGTGTGAAACCTCTTAAATACAATTTTCTAGGGTTTATATTTTGTTAGTTTCTATTGTAATAGGAGATAAAATTATCTAAATCGACCTCAAAACTATATTATTTTGAGAGTTGAGAAAATTACTTAATGATATTTTAATAAGATTTATATAAATAAAATTCCTAAAATATGTTTCATTAATTCTATCAATTCCTAAAACAATATAGTTTTAAAATTTTATCCCAAAATAAAATTCCTAAAAGCTAATGCAATTCCTCCCAAAATATAATTTTGAAATATATTATAATAAAAATATAATGTTTAAGGGAAATAATTGTTCATCTGACTTTGAGCATCAATTGAGAGAAACAAATTATTTTAAGAAGACAACTTTTAATCGGGCTCAAATTCTTTCATCTCTCTACATATTCTTTCCGACATACTGTAAGTCCGTTCTTAATTTTCTATTGCACTTTGTTTAAATGATTAATTCTTTATTTTTTTATAAACAATTCCTATTTCTACTATCATACTCATATTCGAATCTATAGGTTTCATCCACTGTATTTTATAACAATACTTACAACGTGCTTAATATTTCTAATATATATAGCAGATTATTATTATTTTTTGGTAAGCTTTATAGCAGACTTATTTTACTTTGACTTTGACTGTTTTATTTTGTATGAAATTTATTTTGTTAAGAAAAGCAAATCACTCTCAACCTAGTCATGCAACTATAATAATAATAATAGTATATATCATTGTCACAGTTGATAGAAAATGTCTCCAGCTTATTAAAGAAATACATAATCAAAGTTTGAACGGAATTTTCAAAACTAATATCAACATTAATGGAATTAAAAAATACATTTGATTCATGACGGATTAAAGACCCCGTTTGAGTCTATTAATTTTTTTAAAACATTATTGTATGAAATTATTTTTATATTTATTCCACTGAATAAAAAAATATCAAAAAATGTGTTTGGTAAGTTTTATTTTAGAATTGAATTTAAGATAAAATCTTTTAGTTTTTTTCAAAACAAAAATTTTGTTTAAAAAACATTAACTAAACAGGCCCATAATCTTTCGTCTCCTGTTCTTGTTTTTTTTAATATCTCTAATTAAATAATAATAGTTCAGCAAATGCTTTTTTTTTTGGTAAATAAGCAAATGCTTTTTAATTGCATGAATTTCTCTTTTTTTATATATATATATATATATATATATATATATATATATATATATATATATATATGCGGCTGCAGAAATCATTTTGCTATATATATATATATATATATATATATATATATATATATATATATATATAAAGGTAGGTCCCACACCTTCAAATTTCAAGAAAAACCGGTGTCAAATTTCAAATTTGACATCTTATCTGAGAGCCGTTAGATCAAAAAGATCAACGGTTCTGATTTGTAAGCATGAGACACCGTTGATCTTTTTTGATCTAATATATATATATATATATATATATATATATATATATATATATATATATATATATACCATAATTTCTGATTTGATAAGTGGATAGTTGATGTAAATTAAGTCACGGAATCAAGGGAGGAAATCCAAGTTCGAATTGTTATAAGAGCTAGAGACAAAAATCAAAGAAGTTATTAATAGATTGATTTAAAAAATAAAAATAAAAAATTGATTTCAAACAAATTTATAACCCATCAAGCACGATCCATGCTTTCAAGAAATTTGTAAGTTGACGGTTGACATTTTGAGGGTTACCATTTTGAGACTTTGATGGATTGTTAAGTTTTCTTTTGTAATTTTTTTCTTAATTGTTAGAATTAATTTAACTTTAATTACTTTCTTATAATGTTGATTGATTTAAAATTGATTTTCTTTATTTCAAGAAATTTTTAGTCATTATTAAAATATTTCTTTTCTTTCCAAAGAGCTTAATTGTAATTTTTCTATTAAGAGGCATAAATTAATGAAGAGAGAAAATGAATGATATTTTATTCTCTGAAATTTGAAGATATTTTATTAGTTGAACTTAGTTTTGGTATTTGCTATCCCAAAATGGGAGTGAATATTAGTTAATATGATCATATCGTGTGCGCTTATCCTAATGATTTTTAAGTAAATTAATGATGATGATCTTGTCACTCCCTATTCTAATATATTTTTTCTCATTCCCCAACATTATTGATTTGCCCATGAATAATTTGGATCTTATCATATTAAATAACACACGGGAAAATCTATTCCTATCGATAAACAAAAATATTATTAACGAGCTTAGCTGTGATGAAGAATTTAAGACATTAATTTAGGTTACTTTTGTGACCAAGATCAATGTAACAATAATAATATTGACATATTATATTTAGAGTAAAGTATTTTTTGAGTTCGTAACAGATATTATGATGTCTATTTTAATCTCATTGAAAAGAAAAGTCGACTTGTGACAAAATAGTTTCAGTTAATTGAAATCGTAGTTTCTCTTAAATTCAAAGAAAATCCACATTACTCCTTTTCTGAAATTCAAAAAAAAATCGCTTGAGTCGCTTGGGTCTTCTTTGAATTTCAGAGGAATCATGAGTCAACTTTTTATTCTTCCTAAGGAATTAAATTGGGTCCATAATATTGATTAAGGACCAAAAAAAATACTTTACTCTAATATTTATCACAAAGATGAGAGTGGTTGATTTCTATTGAATCAAAGGATAAAAAAATGGTAGTAAAAATAGTAAAATTACCGAGGTTGTAAGTATAATGTGTCTCCTAATAATAATTTTTGTTCGGGAAAAAATGTTTCTTCTATCACGAGATAAAATTTAGCTTTTATTTTTTCATAAACCAAGAATCTTAGTTTTAAAAAAAAAATATTAATTTTTTTTACTTTGTTTAAATTATAATAAAAAACATACATAAAGTGAAAAACACTTTTATTTTTTTAAAAAATAGCTTCCAGGAAAAAATAATATTCTCAATAGCACACTTGAAAAAAAAAAATGTAGATAAAGTACAAGAACTCTTGTCTTCTAGCGGGATGATATTGGTGATGTGATGCTTCCAACTGGATGATTATTATTTTTATTTTTCTGGTGAAACTCAACTCGACGATTTAACTAGGACAAAAGAAGTGAGTTTCTGTGAGACACTTTCATACTCAAATTAGTATTGCTTATGATATTGCTCCATAACATAGTTACTCAATCCAATGACTACCACAAACCACAAACACTAAAGAGCATGAACTACTACTATTTTTGTTTTTGCTCTGTTGTACGTACTCTACCCTTTCCCTTCCATCCAACCAGAGTTATGTTATGATATTGCTCCATAACTTGTGGCTGCCTCAAAATTGCATCCATGTCAAAGTTCGAAATGCTATTTGTATGTCTGTTATTTCCATGACTTTATTTTGGAGGTTTGGTTGTGGCAGCAAGTGGAAGTAGCAACAATTCCAGAGACCTTGATCAGAGAATAACGTGGGCTATTGTTGTTGTATGCACTGTTTTCATATCCCCATTGTCTAGAATGTGCATAATTGTTTTTTCTGTTCAACAAATTTTTGTCATTAACTTTTACAAGACAAACAAGTTGATGTCTTTTCCCGTGCATCGCATGGTAATACACTAGTATATTTTTGTTATAAAATATTTCAAAACATATATTTATCAATTAATAGTATTTTCTCAATTACAATACAAATAAGTTGTACTTTCTTCTCTCTTTCTCTTCTATCCAACCAGAGATAGGTTATGATATTGCTCCATAGCACATTGCTGCATAACTTGTGACTGCCTCAAAAGGCGACATCTTTTCCATCCACTTCTATTTCAAAGTTCAAAATTCTCTTTGTATGTCTGTTTTCTTCATGGCTTTACTTTGGAGGTTTGGCCATGGCAACAAGTGAAAGTAGTAGGTTTTCCAGAGACCTTGATCAGACAACAACGTGGGTTGTTGCTGCTGTATGCACTGTTTTCATATCCTCATTATCCATAATGTGCAGAATTATTTTTTCAGTTCAACAAGTTTTTGTCATTAACTTTTACAAGACAAACAAGCTGATTTTTTTCCCAGTGCATCACATGGATAATACACTAGTATATTTTTATTAAAAAATAATTCAAAGCAGACATTTATTAATTAATAGTATTTTATTAATTACAAGACAAAAAAGTCGTACTTACTCTGCTATTTCTCTTCCATCCAACTAGAGTTGTGATATTGCTCCATCACACATTGCTGCATAACTTGTGCCTGCCACTAAAGGTGACATCTTTTCCATCCATGTCTAGTTCAAAATTCAAAATGCTCTTTGTATGTCTGTTTTCTGCATGGCTTTACTTTGGAGGCTTGGCCATGGCAACAAGTGGAAGTAGCAGGTTTTCCAGAGACCTTGATCAGACAACAACGTGTGCTGTTGCTGTTGTATGCACTTTTTCATATCCCCATTGTCTAGAATGTGCATAATTGTTTTTTCACTTTAACAAGATTTTGTCATTGACTTTTACAAGACAAACAAGCTGATTTTTTTACCCAAGCATGTTGCCTTAGTGGAGGACGTGAGGTAATGAACTTTCATTTTCTGCATAAATGACAAATCACAAAGTAGTAATTGTAAAATTTGAACAGAAAATAAACAAAAAAGGATGTTGTCTAGTATGCTAGTTTAAAATGATGTGAATCTAGAGAAGTTGATAATTGTCTTGATTATAATAATTAGGTACTGCTTGATGCACTTACAGTTGGCTCATTGCACATGACCCGACTATTGATTCAGGAAGCCCAGAGTCAACCAAAATAAATATGTCCAAATTATTAAAAGAAGCAGTAATTTGAAATATAACAAATTACAATCAAACCCAAGTCTAAATGAAGCATCGGATATGATTGTGATTTTTTTGACAAGAAAAGGAAAATAACACATTTAGCATGATCTGAGATATAAGGTTTGGGAAGTATTTTGAATGATTTAATTGTAATTATTTATTTATTTTTAGAGGTTAGTTGTCGTTATGCTTAATTTAAGCATTTCCTTATTTTCAGAATTTTGAATTTTGAATCAATTTGTAATTAGTCTATAAAAGGGTGCTTATGACCCTTATTCTAGGAGTTGAATTTTGGTATTTGAAAATTAGAAATTGAGAATCGGAGGGTTACTCTCTTGTGAAATCCCAACTTTCTGTTTAACAACTTTTCTATGCGCTTTCAGCATCATTAATGATGCACCTGGGTGACTCGCTTGGATTGGGTTTTTTCATAATTTATTTCTTTATTTAGGGATTTTAATAATTATTAGTTATTTCCTTTTTGTTATTTAAGATTATGTTTGAGTGTGCGTTGATTGTGCGTTATCTCCTTTGATTGCGCATGATTATAGTTATTTACTTTTTTTGTTATTTTATTTTTGCTTATTTAAAGCTTGGAGAACCCTATTGTTATTTGGTTGTTTTTGGTTAATAAAAATTAAGAAAATAGAAATATTATTTTCTCACAATTCTTATGTTCATTCTTATTTCTGTTTAGCCAATTGGTTACTGCTTCGGCATTATTTGGTAATCAGAGCTCTGGCTGTCACTTAAATGGCTGAACAGAACAATGGCGGTCGAGGTCGTGGACGACGGGGTCGAGGCGACGGCGGCGGTAGAGGGCGTGGTAACACCCTTTATGATGACGGCGAACAACCACACATCGACGCGCGAGACGCCACAATGGTAGAAAAGGCTACTACAATGGCAGAACAAAGTAGACGAATTCAGGAGCTCGAACAACGGTTAACCCAAACTATGAAGCACCGACACTTCAAAAACTCTAACCTGTCGTGTCCGACACTTCCCGACACTCTTGGACACTCCGACACTCCCCGACACTTCAACACGCGTTATAGAAATTCAAAAAAAGGTTTAAATGTTGCATTGCTTGGGGATCTTAGTTCTAACATTAGATTCGTTAGATTACGATTACCATTTTATTGAGTTTAATATAAATATTTGGGATATCTTATGTTTCTTTGCAAAATTTATGAATATTATAAGTTTAGATCCATTTTTTTGTTAAATTTTTGAATATTAAACATAATATACACTACATAAATTAAAAATACTATTTAATATCAAAACGTGTCCTAACGTGTCGAAATCTAACATTTTATAGAATTTACGTGTCGGAGTGTCGTGTCGTATCGTGTACCGTGTCGATGTCGGTGCTTCATAGAGCCCAAACACAGTTGGACGAGTTAAATGTGTTGGACAAGTGGCTTCAATACTCAAGAGGGGTGTGAATTGAGTTTAACAAAATCTTTTCGCAAAGTACCTCCTTTGATGTTTTAAAGACTACTTCTTCAATAAAGCGATTTAATAGGAAATAATCTAAGCGTAGGAGCAAGAAAAAAGAATAGCAAAGTAATCAAGCTAGTATGCAAAGACAATCTAAGAAGGCAATTTCAATACGTAAATAAAGAGATCAGGGTTAGAGAAATTGCAAACTAGATGTATCCTGGTTCGGTCACCACTATTGTGACCTACGTCCAGACTGAAGCAGCTCGATCAATTCTTTTCACTCACTATCAAGCTTGAGGGTACTTGACAAACCACTACACCTTTTCAAGAATTCGGGCTCTTGATGCCTTACAACTTTTCACTCCAAATTTTCTTAGGAATTTGGTGACCTTTCAAGTGTATAGGGTTCACTCCCCTAACTACTCAATAAATCAAATGAAGGTGTTTAACAATGGCTAAGTACTCTCAAAGTACAAATAATACAAGTTGAAGAACAATGGTATATGACACTCTTACAAGAATAAAGCTCAAAGAGATTTTATGATATGAAGACAAGAATAATGCAAATAGGATGAGAATTAATGAGCAACAATGATCAAGAAGTGTGTCCCATCAATGGGAACAGTAGCCTCTATTTATAGAGGGCCCCCAATGTCTATTTCTTATCCATTTTCGCAAACTAGCCATTTTATAGCCGTTATTTTTGTCTCTGTACAGTGGGTAATCGATTACCATTGGTTGGGTAATCGATTACCATGAAGGGTAATCGATTACCATAGTTTGGTAATCGATTACCAACCTGTCAACAGGTTGGATTTCACCCTCAAATGGTTTTCTCTTGATTTAAAGACAGTTTCAAATAATATTTAAACAGTTTATGAATATTGAAAATATATTTTCATGTTTAGAAATGTATTTCAATGTTGATCGATGATTTAATGCATGTACTTTAAAAATACTTTGAGCTTTGTTCATGTAAGGAATCAACTTACAAATAATCCTAAGTCCTATATATTATTTTGAGTTTAGACTTAGAGACTTCTCTTGAAGCTTGAGTCTTGATCTTGTTTGGACTTCTTTTTGATGGTTGCACGATGAGACTTTCTTTCCATGCTTGTTTGTTATCATCAAAATCGTTGAACCTTTATGTTCTTTTCGTTGAGTGCATTGGTTCCACAAAATGAAGGAAGGGAATCTGAAAGATCATCTCATGAGGAGGAAAGGAACGAAAACCCATTATGGGACTGGAACCAGAAGCGACGAGGACGAAGCCAACCTGGAAATCAATCCTTTTTTGCCAATATTGGGGTGAAGTTTGAGATCCCAGAATTTGAGGGCACCACTCATCCCGATGAGTTCATCGACTGGTTACACACCTTCGAAAGAGCCTTTGATATCAGAGACTTGACAGAAGACCAGAAGGTCAAACTGGTTGCTATCAAACTGAGGAAGCATGCCTCAATTTGGAGGGAACATATTAAGAAGCAGCGAAACAAAGAAGGGAAGTCAAAGATCAGGAGTTGAGATAAGATGAAGAAACTGTTACAACAAAAATTCTTACCCGTTCGTTACCGGCTGGAGGCATTTATTGAGTACCATAATCTCAAGCAGTGAGACCTATCTTTGATCGTTACAGATGCGCTGTGATATATTCAGAGGAGGAAGAACAACTGGTTGCTCGTTACCTAGGAGTAGGGGTGTTAACGGACCGAGCCGAGCCGAGCTTTGGTCTTAAAAGGCTAAGCCTGTGTTTAAATGTGTCAGCCTGACAAAGCCATTACCTGTTATACATATAACCATTGGCCTGTGGCCTGGCTTATTTACAAAAAATAAAAGCCTTGTTTAGCCTATTAGCCTGTTTAAAAAAATAAGATAACATAAATTTATCCAAACATATTATACAATCAACAACATTAGTAATTCCATAAATATTTATAAATTCAATTTATATCCAAACAACATAATATATAACAAAATCATTCAAAAAGTTTGTTTAACCAATAAAATGGGGTGAAATGGATTGAGGAGAAAAATAGGGCTATTACAAGTAGTATAAAAAATTAAAATATAAATAAAAAATAATATACTAGGCCAGCCTGGGAGGCTTTTTGGCCGAGCTTTTGAATTGGAGTCTGAGGCCTTTTTATTAAATGAGCTTTTATATAAGTCCACGCCTGGTACCAAAAATCAATTTTAGACATGTAAGCTCAGGCCTTCACGAGGCGAGGCAAAGGCCCTGGTTTGTTTAGCATCCCTACCTAGGAGGACTGCGAACTAAGATCTCAGATGTTGTATACTTGCAATAATATTGGTCATATAAAGACGTATGTCGACTAGTTTTGAAGGTAGAGGAGCAGTGTAAGAGAAGGGGAGGTACTTCAAAATTCCAACCCAGATTTGTGACAAAGGGCAGTTATCAAGCTCGACAGCCAACACTAGTGCGGGGATGGAAACTTCTAACCCGAAACTAATGAGCAAGGAGGGAGCGATCAATGGTGAAGCAAGCAAGACAAGGACTACGACAAATAGGTGTTTCAAGTGTCAGGGATTAGGACACTTCGCTGCTGATTGTCCAAACCGGCAGCATGCTACTCTTGCGGATACTCAAGCCCATGATATAGGTCCCACCTATGATGAGTATGAAGAACATGAGGTGGATGGAAGGTCTGAAGAATGTGAGATTATTTTCGGAGATTCAGGAGAAGCCTTGGTTGTCCGAAGGGTGTTGAATGTTGACATCATTGATGATGAGTCGTGGCTTCGACACAATATATTCCGCACCAAGTGCACCAGCGGCGGTAAGGTATGTAATATGATCATTGATGGAGGGAGCTGCGAGAATGCAGTCTCTAATACCATGGTCGAGAAGCTAGGATTGAAAACAGAGGAACACCCACAACCATACAAGCTTGCTTGGCTGAAGAAAGGAAGTGAGGTGAAAGTGAATAAGAGGTGTCTCGTACAGTTTTCTATCGGCAAAAGGTACACTTATGAGGTGTGGTGCGACGTGATTCCGATGGATGTGTTTCATATCTTGTTGGGGAGGCCGTGGCAATTTGATAGGAAGACGAAGCACAATGGTTTCAAAAATACTTACACTTTCAAGAAGGATGAACTAACTATTACCTTGGATCCATCTGAATTGAAGGAGGAGGCGAAGAACACTATGTTGTCCAGAGTATGTTCCCAAGAGGAATCTACCAAAGCCATTGAGATATTTCCTTATGTAGCGATGGAACAAAATTCTGGTGTTTCTCACATTCCTCTGTAGGTTAAGTTATTGCTAGAGGATTTTGTTGATGTGGTTCCTGAGGAGATGCCATTGAAATTGCCACCAAAATAAATATCCAGTATTTATTGACCTTGTGAAGCAGTTATTTGACAAAGCTACGCAAATTACAATCAGGAGCAAAAGGAGTTACATTCACAATGATTGTGATCATGTTTGACAAGCAAAATGAAAGTAACACATTTGACATGACAATTGAGAGATAAGCCATTTTCAAGGAAGTATTTTGAATGATTTAATTGTAATTATTTATTTATTTTTAGAGGTTAGTTGTTATTATGCTTAATTTAAGCATTTCCTTATTTTCAGAATTTTGAATTTTGAATCAATTTATAATTAGTTTATAAAAGAGTGCAAATACAATATTTCTAGTATTTTCAATTTTGTTATTCCTTATCAGGATGATGAAGAGGGTTACATAACATGTGAAATAACCCAACTTTCTAGATTCGAGGACCATCTTTTTTGGCAGGGGAGAATGATGCACCTGGGTGACTCGCTTGAATTGGGCTTTTTCATAATTTATTTCTTTATTTAGAGATTTTAATAATTATTAGTTATTTCCCTTTTGTTATTTAAGATTTTGTTTGAGTATGCATTGATTGTGCGTTATCTCCTTTGATTGCGCATGATTATAGTTATTTACTTTTTTGTTATTTTATTTTTGCCTATTTAAAGTTTGGAGAACCCTATTGTTATTTGGTTAATAAAAATTAAGAAAAAAGAAATAGTATTTTCTCAGAATCCTTATGTTCAATCTTATTTCTGTTTAGCCACAATTGGTTACTGTTTCGACATTACTAACTTTACGGAGTAAAACATACTTGCATCAGAGGAGCCATTTATTTTATAATTTGTGAAATTCTAGTAATAAGTGAAGACTTTTATCATCTTATGCATTTTTCTCTTAACAATATCATGTCATTTGCTGTCTCACTTTGTCAATTTCTATATCTTTTTTATATTTTTATATAATGTGATTTCTGATTCGTTACCTCATGCATCAATCCTAATTGTAGGTGAGTACAAGCAGTAGCCAGGGAGGTTTCAAAGTTCTAGAGAATGCGAAGGGCTTGCCAACCATTCGTAAGTGCAGAACCCACTGAGCTCTAAGTCTCCCTCTTTTGATTCATTAGCCTAAGGCTTTACTTTGGAGGTTTGGTCATGGCAGCAAGTGGAAGTAGCAGCAATTCCAAAAACCTTCATCAAACACCAACATGGGTTGTTGCTACTGTGTGCATTGTTTTTATATCCCCATTGTCCGCAATGTGTAGAATTGTTTTTCCACTTCAACATAATTTTGTTATTAACTTTTACAAGACAAAAAAAAAAAAAACATTTTTTTCCTTGCATCCCATGAGTAATATAATAGTATATTTTTATTATAAAATATTTTAAAACAGAGATTTATTAATTAATAGTATTTTATCGATTATAATTAATCAATTTGTTTAAATTTTGTGTAAATATATTATGATTGGATTTACAAATCATAATTTGATGAAAACATTATATGAGTTTTCTCCCTCTTTTCGTTTCATTTGATGAAAATGTTAATGGGATGTCACTTGCTGCTCTTAATTTCTCTCAGAACAAACCCGTGGTTGTTTTGCTGTATTTATCCCCCATTTAATTTAATTTTGTATGATTTACGCTTAGCTATGTGAATAGTCGTGTGTATGCTGTTTTTCTTTTTCTCCCCTTGTTTTGAACTCCAGAGGCAGTTTTTAAGAGTATTTTTTGGATTAAATTTTAAGAGTATTTTATAAAGCTTATTTGAAGTTATTAGATTATCTTTTTGTTCATTATTAAAATTCCGGCACAATATTTCAGGTCTTAGAAATATGATGAGTCTTTACTGGGATTATCTTGTGTTCTCATCCGTTGAAATTTTCTTTAGTGGTTAGGAGATAGGCAAAATAAGGCTTTATACTTGATGCTCTTGAGAAGGTCAAGGCTGGTAAGGATTAAGTCAAAGTATGTCTAATTTGGAAGTTAATTAAGAAAAAGCTACTTTACTTCTGGAGTTAATTTTCATTTTTTCTCTCTGCTTTATGTGAAATAAATAATTATTTGTCATATTTTTATCTTTTTATTTTATATTTGCAGAGTTAATGATTTTTATTTTATATTTGCATAGTTAATGATTTTAAGTTTCATTTCACTGGACCCGCCCCGAATCGGATTAATTGTGAAACAATGAATCGATTGGAATATTTCAACAACAAAAAAAAAAACTTCATTTCACTGTTTTTGACTTTTGGGTAAAGTTAAATTGTCAAAATATGAATTCCTAGGAAGATTGCAAACAAAATGTTGCCATGTCCATATAATGATAAATATAAGTAGTGAAGAAGAACATATACTACCTCATTCAAATGTAGCAAGGAGGTAACTATGTTTCTTTTTTTCTCTTTTTCTTTTCTCATTTAGAAATGAAACTTGAGTTGTTTACTTCTCACATCTATGCTGTGTTCTTTTGTGAAAAATGAAAAGTGGCTTGAAAATTGTCTGAGGGCTAAACTTGCAAATAGAAGTAGTTGATGTAGATTGATATAATTATATTTTACACTCTACCTTAAAGATCCTTGGCATTGTTTATTACTAATAAATTGCTTTTATAGACCATGTATCCTCAGATTAGCATGCCCCCCTGCATAGTTTTTCATGTTTTTCGGTTTCTTGAGCTTGAAAAGCTAGGCTTTATAAAAGGCAAAACAGTGAAATGTCTTGGTTTTAATGAGATTTTGTTTGTTTATCTTTGAGGTAAACAAAATCAATTTTTTTTTTTTTTTGTAGGTGCGTGTATTTACTTATGGCACATTGAATGACATACTTAATATTTCCTCATTCAAAACACCATCTTTAGGTGTAGATGGACAAATTGGAAACAATTAATTGTTAGTTAGTTTTTTTTTCTCTTAATTCTTATTTTTCTTTTGGGTGATATATTGTCTTGTCTCTTAGTTCTCAAAGAGTTTTTAATATAAGCTTCCTGTAGGATAACAATATATTTCCCAGTGATTATCAATGTATATTCAAAATACTTTTAAATGCAATCCTCTATAATTGTCATCTATTCTGTTTAGATGGTATATTTCTTTTAGTAGACCTTGATGAGACACCAATGTAGGCTGTTGCTGCTATATGCATTGTTTTCATATTCATGTGCATAATTGTTTTTCAAGTTGAACAAATTTTTGTCATTAACTTTCACAAGAAAAATAAATTGATTTTTTTTTTGTGTGTCGTACTGGTAATACACTAGTTATACTTTTATTATAATATATTTCAAAAACAGAGATTTATTAATTAATAATATTTTATCAATTATGATTAATCAATTCGTTTAAATTTTGCATAAATAAATTATGATTGGATTTATAAATCAATTATAATCAATTAATATATGTATACAACATTTTCCATGATGGATTTGCACAACTCAAGCTACAAAAAAGATATGGAAAATGACGTGCGAAAAAAAAAAAAACTGAAAATTAGTTAGAATTCATAATTATTATTAATTAAGAATTACATCAAAAGAGATTGATTCAAGTGATACATGCTTAATTCTGCTTAAATAATATCTTGAATTCAGTCCTTATTTCGAGAGTTAGCTCGCACGAGAGATAATCTTTTTCTGAATTAGGAATATTCATATTGACTACCCTTCCCCAATGATGACTGTTTCCTTTTTCCTCAATCCAAAACGATAAAAGTTTACTAAAATCCATCCATTTTAAACTTTCAATTACTAAACATGCATTCCCAAAATAGATTGGAACAACCTTTATGAATTTAATATTTCAGGCCACATTACGTAAATTTTATTAGTTAGTCTATTGATTCTCCATTTCATTTTATATTTTGAGGACAGGCAACATGAAATGCAATTTTTAGTAGTTTTTGGAGAAAATAAAGATTTAAAATATACATGAAGTATTAACAAGGTATCCGTATAATAATAAATATGCTTAGTTGATAGGAACCCCACAAGCTAGGAATCTACATGGTGGGTCTACAGATATTCCATAATTATGAATAGTTGATATCACGCGCGGTTAATGACAGGTAAACAAAATTGTAGCAAATAGGTTGACCCGTAATTGTTGCCGCAATCTACTAGTGGGTGAGGTGGTGCCTAGTTAAGCATTGGCGAAAACTGAAATTTGAGCTTTGAGGATCCCAAATTCCTACATCGGTTGTTTTATTCTTAATTGAGGTTGACCATGAAGAGTGTGAAATCACAGAAATGTTATTTGTCCACACTTTCTTTCAGCTATCCGTATCGCTGAATTGAGATAATATTTGTTTTTTTTAATATATAATTGTTGGAATTTTAATCATTGATTACACACTTACATAATCATATGAATTTGTATTAAATAGATTAATTTTCTTATTTGCAGTTGAATGACATAATCATAGGAGATTTGTATTAAATAAAAATAGTAACAGGTTATTTCATTTTCCTATTCATAGCTGATTGACAACTAATTTGTAATAGACCTAGAGTCCTCATTTATGTATATAATTATCCCAATAAAGGAAAAATAGATATGCAAAAATATTCATAAGATGACACCATTGTTTTGACATGGTATCAGAGCATTTCTGATCTAGGAACCTATTTTCATTAAATCTCCCACATCGTATTGATCAATTTGCCTAACTCAAATTTCTTTTTCTGTTACCCATTTCGAATTTCTATTTTCCCATGAACAATACCAAAACCTCCTCTGAATCTTCGACCCTGCTGGCCCATAATTCTCGCACCGGACAAGTTCATAAGTTCAAAAATTCTCGCACGAAGCATCTCTCTAGTTGCAGTTTCTCCTTGGTTTGCTCTCATTGTAGTGATTCTGTTCATTCTAAACATATGTGTTATGAGCTGATTGGGTATCCTAAATGTTGAAATTTCAATAAACGTCCCCGGAAGAAAATACCTGCCAAAGCCATTACCATTGTCTCAGCTAGAGATTCTCCTATCCTTGCTGCCAATTTTACTCAATCCGATATTTTGGGTAAATCTCTTGCTTTCTATACATTGTCTAGGAATAATATTTAGATAATTGACACAGGTGTTTCTGATCATATGATTAAAATTCTTTCCAGTTGTTCAATCTCTGTAATTCTTCCTAATCCGTTATTTCCACTGCCAATGGGGGTACCTAAAAAATTACTGGTCAATGATTCTTAACCCTTTCTGATAGCTTATTTCTAGACTTTGTGTTGGTTGTACCCTCTCTTGGATACAACTTACTCTCTGTGAGCCAATTAACTTCAAAGCTTAATTGTTCAGTAACCTTTTTTTCCTCTCACTTGTTTTTCAGGACATCCCCACTTGGACTACTCTTGGTTATGGTGTTAGATGTGGCCAGCTTTACTTATTGGAGGTCCCCAATCCTAGCCATCCTTCTTTGGCTACTACATGTGCAACAACCGGTCCAGAATAGTCCCGTGCTACCATTTGGCTTTGGCATCGAAGACTTGGTCACCTTTCCTTTAGTTATCTGAAAAAGTTATTTCCTCGGTTGTTTTCTCATTTTATTAATGTTGATTTCAAATGCAGCACTTGTGAATTGGCCAAGAGTCACAAAGTTCCTTATTTTTCTAATACTAATAAAAGTTTTATTCCATTTCAAGTTGTTCATTCCGATGTTTGGGGCCCTGCAATGGTGCCTTCTTTCTCAAAAGCTTACTATTATGTGACTTTTATTGATGAATGTACCCGGATGACTTGGTTTTCATTGTTAAGACACAAAAGTGATGTCTTTGATGCCTTCAAAAAATTTTACAGCATGGTCCAAACCCAATATCAGTCTAAAGTTCAAGTTCTACGATCTGATAATGGCATAGAATATTTAGATGGCTATTTTATTGATTTCTTGAGCACACAAGGGATCCGACACCAAACCTCTTGCCCTTATACACCCCAACAGAACGGCCTAGCTGAACGAAAAAATAGACAACTACTAGAAGTGGTTCGTGCCTCCCTTTTTGGTATGAATTTTCCTAAAACATATTGGGGTGAAGTTGTTGTTTCTGCTGCCTACCTCATCAACCGTACTCCATCCGGCGCCCTTCACTTTAAAACTCCACAACAGACACTAGAATCTTATTTCTCCATTCCTCACATTTCCAACCTTGACCTCTTGTTTTTTGGTGCACGGTGTATGTCCATATCCCCAAGGTAACAAATTGGATCCTTGTGCTAAAAAATGTGTATTTGTGGGTTACTCTGATGTACAAAAAGGTTACAGGTGTTATGATCCCATTCTCCACAAAATGCATGTCACTATGGAAGTGTCTTTTCGAGAATTGGAACCATATTATTTAGGGGGAGATTGTGTTACTTCTTTTCAGGGGAAGATACCTACTACTAGAGAAGAAATTATAACTCTTCAACATACTCCTGAGCCGGATGTTACCCCTCCCACGAATGATTTTGCTACGCGTCTAACACCTATAACTGAGGCATCGTCCCTGGATATTCCTGAATTCATACCTGAGGTAAACACTAATCCTACTCCTATTTCTTCAAATGGACCTTCTATAACTAGCATAGATGGTCCCATCTTACCTGTTATTGTGTCACAAAGACCAAATTAAGGTGTACCAAAAGAGCTATATGAACCAGATCCAAACTCTAAGGTCAAATACCCTATCGGTAACTACATGTCCAATCATAGGTTGTCAGAATCATATATCGCAACTGTTAATCAATTGTCTAGTATGTTTGTTCCTAACAATGTGCATGATGCTTTGGATGATCCAGATTGGAAGGAAGCCATGAATATAGAAATGAAGGCCTTACAAAAAAACTCAACGTGGGACCTGGTTCCTTTACCAGCCGGGAAGAAACTAATTGGATGCAAATGAGTTTTTACTGTGAAGCTTAAAGCAGATGACAACATTGACAGATATAAAGCCAGATTAGTTGCTAAGGGATACACACAAAAATATGAGGTTGATTACCAAGAAACATTTGCACCACTAGCAAAACTAAACACAATTCGTATTCTGATTTATATAGCAGCTAACGGGACCGGTCACTCAAGCAATTTGATGTAAAGAATGCATTTTTAAATAGAGACTTAGAAGAAGAAGTGTATATGGAAATTCCTTCAGGCGCCAAATATGCCAACTTGAGGGAAATGAAGTGTGTAGATTAAAAAAATCACTATACGGCCTCAAGCAATCACCTAGTGCTTGGTTTGGCAGGTTCTCTTTAGTCATGAAGAAGTTTGGATACAAACAAAGTAATGCAGACCACACCTTATTCATAAAATATAATGGAGAAAAGGTAACAGTGTTAATAGTGTATGTTGATGATATGGTTTTGACTGGTGATGATTTATTTGAAATGGAGTTATTGGAAAAACATTTAGCAAATGAGTTTGAAATGAAAGATCTAGGATCATTAAAGTACTTTCTTGGAATTGAAATTGCTAGATCAAATTAGGGAATTTTTTGTACTTTCTTGGAATTGAAATTGCTAGATCAAATTAGGGAATTTTTTGTCACAAAAAAGTACATTTTAGATCTACTTGCAGAAACAGGAATGACAACATGTAAACCAGCATAAACACCAATCGAAATGAATCATGTATTGGGTTTATATCCTAATCAAGTACAGACTGATGCTGGCAGATATCAAAGGCTAGTAGGGAGGCTAATTTATTTATCACATACTAGGCCAGACATTGCTTATGCGGTTAGTATTATGAGCATATTTATGCTCAACCCAAGTGAGGATCACATGGCTGTCGTGCATCGAATATTGAGGTATTTAAAAGGGTGTCCAGGGAAAGGTCTGCTTTACTCAAAAAATAATAGTCCTGGAATTAAAGGCTACACAGATTCAGATTGGGCCGGAGATAAAACTACCAGACAGTCAACTTCGGGATATTTTACTTTTGTTGAAGGCAATGTAGTTACTTGGAAGAGTAAGAAGCAGAAAGTTGAAGCTAGATCGAGTGCTGAAGCAGAGTTTAGAGGAATGACACATGGAGTGTGTGAATTGTTGTGGATTAAGAGCATCCTACAAGACTTAGGAATCTGCTACAATCAGCCTATGGAGTTACATTGTGATAATAAAACCGCTATTGAAATTGCCCATAATCCAGTTCAACATGATAGAACCAAGCATGTAGAAGTGGATAGACATTTTATCAAGGAAAAGTTAGATCAAAAAATTATTCAATTTCTCTACATCAAATCTGAAGATCAGTTAGCCGACATCTTGACAAAGATTGTATCATGAAAAGTGTTTGAAGAAGCAATTAGCAAGTTGGGCATGATTGATATCTATGCACCAACTTGAGGGGAGTGTTGAAATGAGATAATATTTGTTGAGTTGTACAATTGTTGGAATTTTAATCATTGCTTACACAGTTATATAATCATATGATATTTGTATTAAATATATTAATTTTTTCATTTGCAGTTAATTGACATAATCATAGGAGATTTGTATTAAATAGAAATAGTAACAGATTATTTCATTTTCTTATTCATAGCTGATTGACAATTAATTTGTAATAGGCTTAGAGTCCTCAATTATATATATAATTATTTCGGTAGAAAAAGAATAAATATGCAAAAATATTTATAACATGGCACCATTATTTTGCACATGTTGTCCTTGCTCCATTACCATGTGAAGTGTGAATATGAAATCATGACCAGCGACTTTCCCTGCCTATAGGTCTCAGGCTTTTGCTATCCTCCATGCATAGCAAATAAACACAACATAGAATTCTATTATTTTCCCTTGTTTCACACTTCTGGCCGTAGGAAATATGTTGGAGTGGAGAAGGTACAAAAAAAAAAAAAAAACTTTTAAGTAAGAAAAAAATTATATTAGAATAAAAAATATTTTTATAAATAAAATTACTAAAAAAATATGTACGCATGTTTAGATTTTGGGAGGATTGCATTAGCCTTTATTTTTTAGAAACCAAGAATCTTAGTTTAAAAAAAAAACAAAAACTATCTTTTTTTTACTTTGTTTAAATTTTAACCAAAAACATACATAAAGTGGATAATATTTTTATTTTAAAAAAAATAGCTTCCAGGAAAAAAAATATTATTCTCAATAGCATACTTGAAAAAAAGACGTAGATAAAGGTTTTGTGAAACTTGATTTGCATTTCGTTTCATTCTTATCAATTTCAATTTGTAGTACTTAAAAGCTTGTTTGGACTAGAGTTTAAAAGAAAAAACTACTCTTAAAAAAAATCGATGATAAAAAAACTGATGATGGAAAAATTTATTCTTAAAAGTAATTTTACAATAATTATTTTTTTAATTAGTTAATTAAAACCACTTTTAAATATTTGAATGGTCCCACACAAATTGGATCTAATCACATATAGTTGAGTCTAGTACAAATTTATAAAGTTTAGTTTTGTTATTTGTAAGTATGAGAACTCTTGGTCTTCTAACGAGATGATATCACAGGTTGGTGATATGATGTTTGAAATTGGTCAAATATTGGATGATTTGACTGGACATGAGGAATGACTTCCTGCTAGGCATTTCCATACTCAAATCAAGTATTTTGAGCGAATATGTATTGTATATATTGTATGGTTTGATTTGCTTGTAAATGAGTTCTTACGAGACACTTCCATACTCAAATGTGCATCTTAAATATTTCTTATTAATTAAGGATATTTTTGTTCCACATCAATATTAAATTAATAAAAATATAAAATGTGAGTTTAACACCTTTGATTCAAATTATTAGTATTATTATTAAGGAAATAGTTTTCTTATATTGTAGAAAAAAAATTATCCCATGTAATAGAAACAAACCCCCTCAAAAAAGTGAGGGTAATAGGGTTTTTTTTTGAAGATGAGTCCACATCAATATTAAATTAATAAAAATATAAAAAGTGGGACCCACATGTAAGAGGGGAAGGAAAAAATAGAAGTGAGACTCATCCCTCTTTCGTGTGTGTAGGAAATTGACTTATCTCATGTAACATAGGATAAATATAACCTTATTATTAATTATGCCTTACGTATTTTCAAAGTTCAAATACACATACGAAAAACTCTCCAAATAGTCCAAAAGACACCATAGGACTGTAAGTATAGGTAGGAGTTTCAATACATAGTGGGAAACAAAAAGAGGATATTAAAAAAAAAAAATTCATTTCAGCTGATAAGGTAATTAATTTAGTCAACCATTTACAAGTTCAAATATTGATGAGACTAGTAAATGATTTTTTTTTGTTAAAAAAATCATGAACGACCAATGCACTAAAGTTATGGTCAAATTGACGTTTTCTTAACAAAAATAGCTGCGAATCTTATATGATTATTTAAACTTCATTCTTAAATTTTTAATACACCAACTTGATTTTGAAGCGTGATTTGATTTCTCTAATAAAAAACAGAAACATTTTTTTCTTAAACTAAAAAAAGGAAGAAAAAAAAGCTGGAACTATTTAGATATGAACCTGCGAATATTTCAGCACCACTTGGACTTTTTCTCCACTCGTTCTGGAGACCCAGTTAGAAACGACACAGATTGTATACAAAAAGATGTTTCTTTTATTTGTTTCACAAGGAACCCATATACATATATAATTGGAAAACTTGCAATCTGTTTCTTAGAACCCAATTTTCAGTGTTTTTTTTTTCCTTTGTTGTTTTGAGTATTTTCTTTTGTTCCTTGTGGCTGCGTCAAAAGGCTGTGTTCTTTTCCATCCATGTCTAGTTCAAAGTTCAAAATACTTTTTTTATGTCTGTTTTCTTCATGGCTTTACTTTGGAGGTTTGGCCATGGCAGCAAGTGAAAGTAGCAGTAATCCCAGAGACCTTGATCAGACGCCAACTTGGGCTGTTGCTGCTGTATGCACTGTTTTCATCTTGATATCCATAACTCTGGAGAAGAGTCTTAACAAAGTGGGAACGGTATGCTACTAAAACATAAAACTTTCTGTTTTTTTTTTTTTTTTTTGTTTTTTGGTTGTAATTACTAGCACTAACTTTCTGTTTGTGCGTTTCCCAATGAAGTTAACTGTTCCTTCTATATGAGTTTTCTCTCTCTCTCTCTTCGGTTCGTTTGATGAAAACGTTACTGGGTTGTCACTAGCTGATCTTTTCTCCCAGAACAAATCCAGGGTTTTTTTTGCTCTATTTATGTCCCCTTTAATTTAATTTGGCATATCAAAGTAATTTCCTTTTTGTAGAGCTGTGTGATTTAGGCTTAACTGTGATAATATGTGAATAGTCAAGTGTTTACTGTTTTTCTTTTTTATTTTATCCTTGTTTTGAACTCCAGAGGCAGATTTTAAGAGTATTTTATAAGGATTCATTTAATCCTATATTGAACGAGTGGTGGCACCCGTCATTTAAAGGAAAAAAAATTGAATGTCACGTTTTTTTAATGGGTGTGTAAGAGATAAAACTACTTTTATGCAACATAAGAGTAGTTTTTCCCATTTTATAAAGTTTATTTGAAGTTATTAGAGTATCTTTTTGTTCATTATTAAAATTCCGGTACAATATTTGAAGTCTTGGAAATATGTTGTGTACTCTTTCAAATATGATGATTCTTTACTGGGATTATCTTGTGTACTCTCTCACCCGTTGAAATTTTCTTTAGTGGTTAGGAGATAGGCAAAAGAATGCTTTGCTTGAAGCTCTGGAGAAGGTCAAGGCAGGTAAGGATTAAGTCAAAGGATGACTAATTTTTATGTTAATTAAGTAAATGCTACATTACTTTCTGAAGTTAATTTTCCATTTTTTCCCCTCTCTTTTTGAGCTTTACGTGGAATAAATAATTATTTGTCATATTTTTGTCTCTTTTTTGTTTTGTGCAGAGTTGATGATTTTAGGTTTCATTTCACTGCTTTTGACTTTTGGGCAGACTTACATTGTCAAAATATGTATTCCTGCAAAGGTTGCAAGCAAAATGTTGCCATGTCCATATAAATATAAAGATACCAAAAATGCATTAAGTAGTGAAGAACATCGTAGGAACCTTCTGTCTTATGAACGTAGATATTTAGCTGCTGATACTACCTCATTCAAATGCAGCAAGGAGGTAACTATGTTTCTTTTTTTATTTAGAAATGAGACTTGAGTTGTTTACTTCTCAGTTCTCACATCTATGCTATGTTCTTTAATTTTGTGAAGAATGAAAAGTGCCTTCAAATTTGTCTGACAGCTGATATTGCAATTAAGTGGAAGTCGTTGATGTAGATTGATATAATTATATTCTACACTCTACCTTAAAGATTGTTTAATATAAGCTTGCTGTAGGATAACAATATATTTGACAATGATTATCAATGTTTATTCATAATGTTTTTAAATGCAAATCCTCTATAATTGTCATCCCTTCTGTTTAGATGGTATTTTAATTTATCCTATTTATTTATGTGAGAACAATATCAAAAATTTCTTTTCCACTGCCCGACTTTATTTACAATTTTATCTCCTATCATTAACTGCTTATCTAATTGTTGATGGTTACAGGGAAATGAGCCACTTTTATCTGTCGATGGATTGCACCAGTTACACATTCTCATATTCTTCTTAGCGGTCGTTCATGTGCTTTACAGTGCTGTCACAATGCTTCTTGGCAGACTAAAGGTCTGCTTATTCTTTTGTTTTTTGTTTTCCCATATCTATGCACATTAAGGATATTGAATTTAGGGATATTCACCTCATGACTTTTTCTTGCTTTGGAAGCGTGAGTGTGGATCATTTATATATTTTTGGTAATGTGATTATATCTTTAGGTGATGAGCCTAAAATTGATTTAATTATGGACATACTGAAGTATTAAATATTGCTGGTCTCATTAGCGTTTGTAGTTTCTTAATTTGTTATTTCTTATTTTCTTCTACTGAAAAAAAAAGGGGAATAAAATCTTCATATTTTTTTCAAACTTAAGGTATGTGGGCTTATATTTTTATCCTTATTCGCATAATTAGTGGACATTAATGTTAGTATAACAAGGAATTAGAACATGGGTATGCATGGATGCAATTGTGTATTAAATGATATAATAATAACCTTAACCCAAAATCGAAAGAAAAACGATTTAAATGCTAAAGAAAAATTGCATTAAATAGTTGAAGATTTTTCTTGTTACAGATACGTGGATGGAAGGCATGGGAGGAGGAGACTTCAACTCACGGGTATGAGTTCGCCACGGGTATGAGTTCCATTAATGTATATGTTTTTCTTCTTCTAGTGTAAAATAACTAGGTCTTCAGTTTTACTAATAAGTTTCATCTTTGAAATACTATTGAATGAAACCTCATGCTTTATTTGGTGTTTACCATTTATGCCTGTAGATGCTTCAAGATTCAGGCTTACTCATGAAACATCATTCGTCAGAGCCCATGACAATTTTTGGACAAGGATCTCTATCTTCTTCTATATTGTGAGACCCATCTCATCCTACTATTTTTTTTTTCACCAATGCCCATGATTTAGGTTGGAAGTTGGAACCATCATAGACATGTAATATTTATTAAAGCAAAAGAAAGGTGATACTTTAGTGACATTATTTGAGTTATATCTCGCATAAATTAGATATTGAGGTATAATATCGAATTGAACCATTGTGGCAAATTTTGTATATCAGAGAATAATTGAATTCATGTTGTTCTATATTTTCTATTTCGAATGCTAATTTCAAAGTGACGATGAACAATATTATTTTTCCAATTTCAGGGATGTTTCTTTAGGCAATTTTATAGGTCTGTGCGTAAGGTTGACTACCAGACTTTGCGCAATGGATTTATCACTGTGAGTCTTACACTTCTCAAAGAACATGTTCTTGACATTGTGGATTTATCTTCCTTCTTTTTTGATAGAGAATTATGTATAGGTCCACCTGGCTTCTGGTAGTAGATTTAATTTCCAAAAATATATCAAAAGATCATTAGAAGATGACTTCAAGGTAGTTGTGGGAGTCAGGTAACAAACAGTCTTTGACACAATGTATTTGCATCATCATATTATGCATGGTTTTTCTGGTATAACTAGTTTGAAATGTGCGCTCACTCTAGTCCACAATGTTGTTAACAGTCCTGTCCTTTGGGCATCAGTTGTTGTTTTCCTGCTTCTAAATGTTAATGGTGAGCAAACTATATTCTTAGTGGGGTCTTATGAAATTTATTAATTCAACAGTTGAAAATTCAATTAATTATGACACTTGGTTAATCTCATATAATTTTCAGGTTGGCATACTGCAATATGGGCATCCTTAATTCCTGTTGTTGTAAGTATTCTGTTCTACGTATGAAATTTTCAAGTTGGTTGAGATCCACAATTATAATTCATTTAATTGGTTGCAGATAATTTTGGCTGTTGGAACAGAACTTCAAGCCACATTGGCAAAGATGGCTCTTGTAATCACAGATAGACATGCAGTTGTGCAAGGAATTCCTCTTGTTCAAGGTTCAGACAAATACTTTTGGTTTGGTCGGCCCCAGTTAGTTCTTCATCTTATCCATTTTGCTTTGTTCCAGGTATTCAATGGGTTTCCTTTTAGCCGAATCTAGAACAAATATTTTGATATGTAACATGCAATGTAAAACTACTAAGATTTAAAGTTGAATCAAGCCTTACCTTGAGGCAAATGAACATTGCTAATGATATATAACACTAATGTTGCTTCTACATTCTACAATACAGAAGATAACATATGCTTACCTTGAAAACTAGTCTGTCTATTTAGGCAAATCTTGTTCTTTTTGGTAAACTTTTCTGGTCGCTTGAATCTGTAAAATTTAAATTTATAGTATCCAATTAAGATAGTTTGCTAGATCTTCTATTAAAAAAATGATGTGAAACTGCCTATATTAACCTTTGTACTTGTGAGGGTTAAAGAGTTTTATTTTAATTTTTATTGAAGTAAAGCAACTAATTGATTTGTCCTATGCTCGCAGAATTCGTTCCAAGTGACCTATATCTTGTGGACATGGGTACTTACCATTTCATCTTAATCTTGAATATTGACTAATGTCTTTTTTTTGTCTATATTCCTGAATAATAAAAGAATAATTTCTTTATTTGCAGTATTCTTTTGGACTAGAAAACTGTTTCCATCTTGACTACGAGCTTGCAATTCTAAAAGTAGCTTTAGGGTAAGTCTTTGATCAGAAAAAATAGTGCACTTCGTACTTTGGTTTAACTGGTTCCTTTATATGAATATGTAGTTGGTTGAGGCTATCTCTGCTTTTGAAAACAATAGTATTGGGGGAGGGTTATAGAAGCAACCAGCATTAGAATGACTGAAACCTCTGATAATACCATAAAGTAATCTGATTAATTCTCATGGGTTTGCAGGATTGTGATGTTATGCATCTGCTGCTACATCACCCTACCATTATATGCTCTTGTAACTCAGGTACCTAATGTTTTTACTTCCTGACTTTCTGCTATATGATTTGAGACATTCTCCTGCAAGGTTTGATTGATGATTTCATTAATAACTCTTGGGCTAGCATGAACTTAACTTAGACCAAGTGTATTGTTTATCGAATATAATTTCAAATGCTATTAAGAACTTCAGCATATAAACACACCTTTTATAATCTATTTCAATCAAACCATTCATATGAAAAAAAAAAAAAAAATACTTCTCATTAAACCTCGACTAGTGAGGGTTGGGGTGAGAGCAATC
Source organism: Gastrolobium villosum (assembly GCA_032173675.1). Classification (NCBI taxonomy): domain Eukaryota; kingdom Viridiplantae; phylum Streptophyta; class Magnoliopsida; order Fabales; family Fabaceae; genus Gastrolobium; species Gastrolobium villosum. Next base: position 209,000 of record JAVKPL010009936.1, read on the forward strand.
CTTTGTACGCAGTTTTACTCTTGCATATTTGCAAAGAGTTAGTAAAATTTAATTTTGATGCTGTCATCTCTAATATGTCATGCACATTTTATGCATTAATAGGTATCATAATTTATTATTTGATCATTATCTATAACATTACACTATTTGTACTTGCAAACTATAAACGTTTGAAATTGGTCTAATTGACCACTATCATGCTAAAACACATGCAGATGGGTTCAAGGATGAAAAAATCAATATTTGATGAACAAACATCCAAGGCTTTAAAGAAATGGCACATGACTGTTAAAAAGAAGCAGGGAGCAGTGCAGCTAGGAAAGTCCACAGCAAGTACCATGGATGGAAGCACTGTTGGCTCAACATTGCACTCCCCCGGACCCATACTTCATCGTTTCAAAACTACTGGCCACTCAACTAATGAGGATCAAGATGATGAATATGAATCTGATAGTGATCAGTTGTCTCCCACATTGATGGTAAGAGTGGATCATGGTGAGCAACAAGCGGAAGAAGATACACATCATGATGAGGGAGAAACCAACAATGTAGCTGACTTCTCATTTGTTAAGCCTCACCCTGTAGAAAGATCCACTACATTGCATTAAATTTACACTAAATTCTTCTCCTTTTATAAAATCTTAACATTTTCTTGATTATTGTATATTTTAAACTTGAGATGACCACTTTGGTACATTCTTGTTCAATGTTCATAAAGCAGTCGTCAGTAATGGAAACTTTACCCTCGCTTTAAATCCATGATTTTAACGTTGATATTTTTTATCCATGCTGGAGCAAAGGCTCATAATAAGGAGCAAACAGAGGAACTGTTTTTTTTTTTTTTTTTTTGATATGTTATGTATCTAATAAAGGTATTCATAAAGAGCTTATAGTTTGATGCACTGTTATAATGTAAATTGCGTTATCATCTAATTTTGTATTTCATTTAATGTGTTTGATTATGCTGGCATCTCTATTTCTGCATGTGCTTAAATATGCTTCCACAAAATGCTAATAGTTGTCATGCCTCATTGCTCCAATGCTAATATTCTTCCTCGTAGATTTCCTTGGCTGACGTGTAACAAATGGACTTGTAGTGATATATCCCTTAGATATCTTGAGCATTTGTGCGATCAATGCCTGTGATAGTTTCTGCCACACTGATAGGACAAAATATTTAGAGTTGAAACTGAGAAAGAAGAAAATGTATTACCAACGGCAATTAAAAGGTTGCCGGCAACTCCAGAAGGTTTTACAAGAGAGAAAGGAGAAAGTTGTTACAAGATATTTAGCTAAAAAACCCCTTCATCCCTACCTGACTATTTGTAATAAAAATGAATGTAATTATTGAAGGAAATTATACTATTGGGCTTAGGTAAGCCAGCCCATGTAATTTATTTAGCAACTTCTTAACAAACTCAATTGGGCCACTATTCAGCCCAAACCCATTACCCACTTGGTTCACTATTCAGCCCAATACCATTACCCCACTTCCCTACTCAGTTACGTGTCATTTCCCAGAAGTCTTTGAGCCACGCAGGTGTCTTCTTCATCCTCTTCTCTCTTCTTCTTTCTCCACGTTGATTCTTGTCCCTCTCGAGCTCCACAGGTATGTCCTCCCTTCCTTGATCCGAGCCATCTGCTATATGTATGGGATCTGTGGATGGGGATCTATCATCTCCCTCCCTCCTTGAAGACCAGATCTTGTCCTCAAGATCGAAACCCGGAAATGCCTGACAAAACTCGTTGTAGGAGACCCAAGTTGCATCCTCCAACGGCAATCCTTCCCACTGAACCAAAAGTTGTAAACTTTCTGTCGTTCCCTGTTGTATGGCGCGGGTTCTGAGTACCGCCACCGGTTTAGTGACCGGATGATTATCCCAGCTCACCGGAGGAAGAGGCGTCGAGTGAAAAGACGGATTTTGTCGGTACAACTTAAGGAGAGACACATGGAACACTAGATGGATTCTTGACTCCGCCGGAAGGTCCAATCTGTAAGCCACTTGTCCGATCCGTGTAGTGATGGTAAAAGGCCCATAGAAGCGGCGCCGGAGCTTGGAAAAGGTATGATTTCGTACTGATCTCTGTCTGTATGGTTGGAGCTTAACGAGTACGAGATTTCCCACATCAAATTGCACATCCCTTCTTTTTTTATCTGCTTGTATTTTCATTCGTTGCCTTGTTCTATGCAAGGTCTCTCTGAGTTGCCTAATCATGGCATCCCTGCGGGTCAGTAGCTCGTCCACGGCTTCAATGGGAGTTGTTGAACCTTCATATGGTGGGATGGTGGGAGGAGATCTCCCATAAACAATCTGAAAGGGAGAAGCCCCAATTGAAGAATGGTATGCGGAGTTGTAAGAAAACTCTGCCCATGGTAGGTAGTGAACCCATTGCTTTGGTGCCTCCATTGCGTAGCAACGTAAATACTGTTCTAATCCTCTATTTGTAACCTCTGTTTGTCCATCGGTTTCAGGGTGGTTAGCAGTGCTGTAGCATAGTTTTGTGCCGCTCAATCTCGCTAATTCGGCCCAAAACTTACTTACAAAGATGTTGTCTCTGTCTGACATAATGGAATGAGGAATCCCATGTAATCGGCAGATGTTCTCTACGAATACTGAGGCTACCTTAGTAGCAGTGAAATTTGGGGGTAGAGCTATAAAATGCGCATACTTGGAAAGGCGGTCTACCACTACCAAAATTGCTGTTTTCCCTTCGGAGTTGGGCAGTCCAACAATGAAATCCATTGATAAATCCTCCCAGATAGCCATAGGTATAGTGAGTGGTTGAAGTAAGCCAGCCGGTGATAATGGCTGATACTTTGTTGCTTGACAAACAGGACATGTTCTAACAAATTCTTGAACATCTTTTTTCAGGTTGGGCCAGTAATAGCTAGGGAGTATCCGTTGAAGGGTTTTCTTCACTCCGCCATGACCTCCAATCAAAGATGAATGGAACTCATGTAAAATGACAGTCCTGAGTTCGGAATTAGATGCTATGGTAACCCTCCCCTTGTATAATATCAGTTCATCCCGCAAGCTGTAATTCTCATACCCTTCAGCACCTTTTTCAATTTTATTTTTTAATTGAAGTAACTCTGTATTGGTGTGACCTTCTGCCTTGATGTTTTCAATCAGGTTATGTGTTACCTGTGTGAGGACCATTGCGCATACATCTGTTGGAGTGACCGTGGGTTCTGTTTCAGATTTGCGGGATAAAGCATCGGCCACCTTATTAACAGCCCCAGGATAATACTCTATAGTATAGTCAAACCCCAATAGCTTAACTAGAAATCTCTGTTGTTCAGGGGTTTGTATAACCTGCCCCATCATATCCTTTAAACTCTTCTGATCAGTTCTAATAGTGAAAGGTCCCCCAAGTAAATACTGCCTCCATTTTGAAACCCCTTCAGTGATGGCGAACATCTCCCTGACATAGGTAGAAGCCTGTTGCATCTTAGGATTGAGTTTCTTGCTGAAATAGGCTAGGGGTCGATTGTCCTGACTTAATACTGCACACACTCCAATGCCTGAAGCGTCAGTAGTCAAAACAAACCTTTTAGTGAAATCTGGTAGTGCCAGAATTGGTGGGTTAGATAAAGCCCTTTTTAGTTCGGCCATAGCTTGTTCAGCCTTGTCACTCCAATTAAAAGCATCCTTGTGCAATAGGGCAGTTAAGGGTGCTGCAATTTGGGAGAACCCACGTACAAATTTTCGGTAGTAACCGGCTAGGCCAAGGAACCCACGTAGTTGTTTGAGGTTGGTTGGGTTGCCCCAATCCATAATGGCTTGGATTTTACCCAGATCTGGACGTACCCCTTTGGCATCCACCACATGGCCCAAGTATTCTACTTCTTCTTGAGCAAATGCGCATTTGGACCTTTTGGCATATAACTGATTTTGTCTAAGACACTCCATAACCTTCTGTAAGTGCTCCACATGCTCCCATATTGTCTTACTGTAGATTAATATGTCATCAAAGAACACGATGACAAATTTGCGCAAATATTCCTTTAGAACCGAGTTCATAATCCCTTGAAAAATAGCTGGGGCATTAGTGAGCCCAAAGGGCATCACAATAAACTCGTAGTGCCCTTGATGTGTCCTAAAGGCTATTTTATATATATCCTCTGGGACCATTCTGATCTGGTGGTATCCTGAGCGTAGGTCCATCTTTGAAAAAATGACTGCCCCTGCTAACTCGTCTAACATCTCGTCCACTGTAGGAATGGGAAAACGGTTGGGTATGGTAACTTGGTTCAAAGCTCTATAATCAACACAGAACCTCCAAGTTCCATCTTTCTTCTTGACCAACAAGGCAGGTGAGGAGAAAGGGCTCAAGCTGGGTCTAATAACTCCGGTATCTAACATTTCTTTAACCATTTTTTCAATTTCTGATTTCTGGAAATAAGAATACTTGTATGGTCTGACATTTATTGCTTTGGTTCCAGGTTCTAGATGAATTCGGTGATCTTCGAGACGTGTGGGTGGCAGCTGTGTGGGTGTTGCAAAGAGGTCTTCATAGTCCTGTAAAACTGCTTGTATTAGTGGGTTGCAACTCTGCTCATTGTTCGGCTCTTTGGTGTACTGGTGGTCAATGGTTTGTAATTGGAAATAGGTTGCTATAGCATCTGAATGAGTTAGTCTGCGAAGTTGATGCAGCTCTATTGGTTCCACCTGCACTCGGCTTTCTCCCTGTAGCTCAATCCACCTACCCTCCTTGCCAAACTTCAGAGTGAGTTGTTTATAGTTAGTAGTAACATCCCCAAATTCTGATAGCCATTGCACTCCTAACACCACTTCAGCCCCTTGGATAGGTAAAACAAATAAATCTGGAAAAAATTTATACCCTTGCATTTCCAATTCCACCTTTTAACAGACTCCCTTGCACCTTAAATGGGCTCCATTCCCCACTAGCACTTGAAATTGACTGATTGGCTTAACCTCTAACCCAAGAAATTTAACCACTCTTTCCTGCACAAAGTTGTGAGTTGATCCACCGTCCACCAGCACTTGAACAGGTTGTTTGTTGATGAACCCTTTTAAACGCAGTGTACTAGAAGAGTATTGGTCATCCATAGCATGCAAGCTAATGCCAGGTAATTCCTCATCACCTCCTTTTTTTTCATTTGTCACCTCCAATTCTTCCTCCTTTGCCTCCTCTTCCCCTTCTTGAACAAGCATTAACAACATTTTTCCTTTGCAGACATGGTTTCTGTGGAATTTTTCCTCACTGTAATAGCAAAGACCCTTTTCTCTCTTGGCCATCATTTCTGCAGCAGATAGACGCCTGATCGGCACGATTTCCTTTGATGATCCAGCAAGGTTGACCGGTCCCTTTGTTGGAGTAGGCAGCAAGCCTGGCTGGGACTTACCCGCATAAGTGCTGGAAAAATTTTTCTGATACCCGATCCGTGCAGGAGTCCGATCACTCATCTTATCTTCCACCACCTTAGCTAACTCAATTGCATTCTGCAACGACTCATGAAGGTGCATCCGAACCTCCTTTCGGATTTCAGATCTGAGGCCGTTCTCAAAATAACTTTGCAAGGTAATGTCATCAATACCTATGATCTGATTGGATAACCTCTCGAATTCCTTCTGATAATTCTCCACTGTTGTATCTTGCACCAATCTTCCCAATTCACCTATGAGATCCCTGTACTTGGAAGGACCAAAACGGGATCGTAATGCCACTACGAAGGCATCCCAGGTGGTCAATCGATGGCTTCTCTCCATCCAATGAAACCATTCCTCAGCATCCCCGTCCATTTGGAAGGACGTCAAAGTGAGTTTATCCTCATCGTTCAAGTGATGGAACCCATGAAATTGTTGGATCTTATGGATCCAAGGTTCTGGATTACCGCCTGTAAATCTCGGCACTGAGAATTTCACTGATTTATATGCATTATTTCCAAAGAAGGTGTTCAACCCAGCTTCATTACTACTGCCTCCTTTAACTTCTGATTTATTTTTTTGATTCTGATCTAACTTGGCTTCCATCAATGTTAACTTCAGGTTCATGCTCTTGAGTAAATCCCCGAAGGCATTGAACTGCTTTTCATGGCGAGCAAGTTTGGTAATGCAGTCCTCCAGCATGTTCGATTTCACCGTAGATCGAGTTCCTTCCATCATTTTTTTGGAAGTTGCCTCTCAATGAAAATAGCACCAAGTGATCGATGATAAACCCATATATATATATATATATATATATATATATATATATATATATATATATATATATATATATATAGGGGTAAACATTTCTACAGCATATGTAGCACCGATACCGACACGTGACACGATACGACACGACACTCCGACACGTTAATTCTAAAAAATGTCAGATTTCGACACGTTAGGACACGTTTTGATATTAAATAATATTTTTAATTTATATAGTGTATATTGTATTTAATATTCACTAATTTAATAAAAAAAATGAATCTAAACTTATATTATTCATAAATTTTGCAAAGAAACATAAGATATCCCAAATATTTATATTAAATTTAATAAAATGGTAATCGTAATCTAACAAATCTAATAGTTGGAACTAAAAACTCAACGCAACGCAACCTTTGAACCTTTTTTTGAATTTCTATAATGCGTATTGGAGTGTCGGGAAGTGTCGGAGTGTCGGAGAGTGTCGGACACGACACGCCAGAGTTTTTGAAGTGTCGGTGCTTCATAGTCTACAGCCACTTTAGATAAACTTATCTACAGCTAGCCCCAAAACTACGTCGTTTTGATTAGTGAAGGGTGTTTACGTAATTTTTGGTGAACTACTGAAGAGTGTTTTAGTAAAATGTATATGATAGAAAAATAAATAAAATTACAAAAACACCCTTCATTAATTCACCTGAAATTACGTAAACACCATCCATTAATCAAAACGACGTAGTTTTGGGGTTAGCTGTAGATAAGCTTATCTAAAGTGGCTGTAGAAATATTTTTTCCATATATATATATATGAGGTAGGATCATTTGACACCAGTGTCAAATTTTAAATTTGACACCTCATCTGATAGTCGTTAGATCAAAAAAGATCAATTGTGTCACATTACTTGCAAATCAGGGTATTTGTTGAAATTTGACACTGGTGTCAAAGGATCATATATATATATATATATATATATATATATATATATATATATATGGAAAAATATTTCTGCAGTTAATACAGTTATCTGCATTTATTCCAAAACGACGTCGTTTTGGTATTGAAATCTTAAAAAATTATAAATATAAAGATATTATAACCTGTTGTAACCAAAAAAAGAAAGATATTATAACCTGAAATAAATTAAAATTACAAAAATACTATGATTTCCGCCCCAAAATGACGTCGTATTGACTTACTGCAGATAACTTATATGCAGTAACTGCAGATAAAGCGAACCCATATATATATAGAGAGAGATAGAGAGAGGTAGGATCCTTTGACACCGGTGTCAAATTTGAATTTTGACACCTCATGTGAGAGCCATTAGATCAAAAAAGATCAATGGTGTCACATGCTTACAAATCAGAGCCGTTGATCTTTTTTGATCCAATGGCTATCACATGAGGTGTCAAAATTCAAATTTGACACCGGTGTCAAAGGATCCTACCTATATATATATATATATATATATATATATATATATATATATCATTTTAAAGGATGTAAAGTTGTGTCATTTTAAGAGAGAGAAAGAAATAGATAAAGGAGGAGAGAAAGTTGACAAAAAAAAATAAAGATGTGGGTCTCACCTCTTTGTGGAAGTTAAATGATATAAGTTGTGTCATTTAAATGGATAAATATTTTTCCATAATATATATATATATATATATATATATAACAGTTACCACATGGACCTACATCTTTCCCGCATGGTAGTTGCTTTTATGATTCAACTTAGTTGTGATAATTAAATTGATGTAATGATGTTTTAACTCTTGTAAGTTAAAATTGAAGGGCATTTATAATTTCACCAAAAAAAAAAGGGCATTTATAAATTAATTAATGGACATGATTACGAAAATTCTTTATTGATATTGGTGCATAATTAAAGCGTTGCGGGAATTGCTTCTTATATTCTTCATATTAATTTCGTGGAGTTAGTGAAATTGCTACAAGGATAACGTAAAAACGTTTCAGCTTCCAGCTTTACTGCTTTAGTGATCTTGATTGGTGGAATGGAAATTGTCGAACATTGAAGTACGGGTGCGTTTACTTGGAGAACCACGTTTGGGGAAAACTGATCCACGTGGATTTCGTAAAATGTTGACTAGTGTCTTCACCCTTACTTGCTTCATATGTACCACCGACATCGATACGGGACACGATATGACACGACACTCCGACACGTTAATCCTAAAAATATTAGATTTTGACACGTTAGGACACATTTTGATATTAAATAATATTTTTAATTTATGTAATGTATATTGTATTTAATATTCAATAATTTACAGAAAAATGAATATAAACTTATAATATTCATAAGTTTTTCAAAGAAACATAACATATTCAAATATTTATATTAAACTCAATAAAATAGTAATCGTAATCCAACAAATCTAATAGTTGGAAATAAAAACTCAACGCAACACAACTTTTACATCTTTTTTTGAATTTTTATAACACGTGTTGGAGTATCGGAGAGTGTCGGAGTGTTCGAGAGTGTCGAGAAGTGTCGGACACGACACGTCAGGATTTTTGAAGTGTCGGTGTTTCATAGCTTGCTTCTACGTGTTACTCCTAACAAATTTTTATTTTAATTTTTTTTAAGGGGAAGACACTGTTTCAAAAAAACAACGCCGTTTTAAAAAGTAGTTTTCTTAAATCAATCTTACTTTTTTATGTGATAATACGAGAAACAATCGACTTAATCCGACAAACCTTTTATTTTGCTTTATGTGTGGAATATATTAATCTGAGTATCTGACACACTTTCATGAGTAGGACGGTACACAAATCAGTTTGGTTCGGTTTTTAAAAGAAAAAAAATACACAAACCAATCAAAATTAATTGCTTTGTTTGGTACGATTTTGCGAATTTTTTTGTAAAAGTCGAAGCAAGCCCACATGATTAAAAAGTAAATTGGTTTGGTTTGGGTAATTAAATTTATCTTATTCTTTTTTTAACCCTAGAAAGAAATCACCTACAGAGACATGTTACATAACTTAGTGAATAATTATAATAGCCCCTCTTGCTTGGGATTGAAACGTTGTTTCTTTTCTCTTTTAAAGGAAAAGTTATAGAGATTTTCAAAAAAAAAAAAAAAAAAAAAAGGAAAAGTTATAGCAACATGTTGGAGGTTTTACCTCCCTTTGTCTGTCCTCACCAGATACTTGGGTTATTCTATGCATGCTTCATATATATATATATATATATATATATATATATATATATATATATATATATATGTGTGTGTGTGACTATTTAACAAAAAGTGTATAACCTTTTTTCTACAAATTGGTTTGCAACATATGTTGGATAATGCAAACAAACGAAGTACTACAAGAAATAAAATATAAATACACACTACACAGTTCTACTTGGTATTATAATAAATAAGCAAATTTAATTTTGTGGTTTTTTAAAAAGTTATTTTGCTATAAAGGACACATGGGGAGCACATAGAATGGTGAAACCGATTCTTTTTTCTGCAGTGTCACCTTTCCACTGCCAGATAGAGATAGAAGAGGGGGAGAGGGAGTCACAGTTTGCTTTAATCACTATCAATCATTGATTTGGAGATTCGAACATGGAAATAGATCTTCCTATAATTTAACATGATGATGCGGAAATTTTAATCATTAATAATTAAATCAACGGTAATAATTATGTAACTTATTATTCTTATATTTTTTTCTCTCTCCTCTCTTATCATCATTAATTTACCTATCTATGATGGTTATGATTGTCCCACATGGCATGATCATGTTAATTAACACACGAGAGGATTACTGTATTGCAACATTAACCATTGTTATTTAAACTGAAAAGGGGTTGAGACCCTGCACTACATTGCTAGACAGTGGCACATGTTGAATGAGCCTTGGTGGCTCACCACTTATAATTGTGGGAAAAGGCTATGCTTTGGTGCATTAATACTCTCCTCTTGCCCCCTTTATTTCTTGTCACTGCACATAAATTTCGTTATTTTATGGGACATTATGATATGACCCATACGTTATATAATTTGCATAACATATAGAACCCATTATGGGGACATTTTTATGTGCAATAAATTCCATCCATCATTTAAAGTTTTTTCTTCCTTTGTTTATCCCACCAAAAAGGAATAAGGAGGCCTTGAAAGAGAAAAACTGAATTTGGCTGAAGAGATGGGCTAAATTAATCTTTAGATTAGACAACTCTCTACTTGCAGAAACAAAACACTCTAGTTTGAGGTGGTGACATTTACATCAACTTTTCATAAGGTGGTGTTTGGTTTGGAGGGAAAGGCTTTAGAAACAATGTTGCAGGAAGTATGGATTTATGACAAACAATCCGCACTATTCAAAAACCCAATTTGAAGGTGGGATTTTCGGAAAACTGGTTATCTCACCTTTAATGCAATGTTGATTTCATAAAGCTACCTAATTTTCCCAATAAAGTTTTTCCCTACCAAACAACTTTTTTTTACATTTTTCTATCTATTTCACTTTATCCATTTTTCCAATCATTTCTCTATCTATTACATTTTCCTACTATTCTAAAAAAAAATTTCATACCAAACACCCCCTAAAGGCTTTCAAGTTGCATCAAGAATCCATGGGCTCGTTTATTTTCACTTTTCCTTAAACACAAAATAAAATTAAAAAAAAAAATCATGAAAAGTTGAACATTGCATTTTACATTTCAGTATTGTTTTTAATATTATTTATCGATTCATCGATTACTCAATTAGTTAAACTTCATATCCCTTATCAGTTGATTTACGTGCTCAATAAAAAAAATTACCATGTACATGGAGGGTAAACGTGAAATATCAAGTGTCTAAACCTATGGGCTATGTATAATCAATTGCATTTGTTTTCTTCCGAGAAACACGAAAGGGGTAGTGCAACTTGCTACTCTTGGTTATTTTAAATTATCAACAATGCTACTTGTTGTTTTATTTTTTTTATACAACTTGTTGTTTTGTTTTTGGGCGCATGTAAGTTGACAACAAAATCAAGGCTGGTAAGATACTGCAGCAGACACAAAACTTCAAACTTAGCGGCACAATTGGTTTCAAATTAATATATCTTCTTGGTAACTAATATTCCTTTCCATTTAGCATTTAAAATGCCCAAACTAGTGGAGATTCCCAGATGGTTTTGAAATTCAGTTCCTGTCTTGAATATTGCTGAGCTTGTAAGAGTAGTCTAATGCTAATATTCTCGTTTCTTGCAATTGAATTTATGATTAAAATAGAGAAAAAACTTGTTAGGCACTTATAATTTTATGTGATGTTTAAGTTTCCTCCCATATGATAAAACCTACTTTTTCTTCTTCACGTCTTTTATACCTCTCTTATCTCGTATTCTCTAGAACTCACTAAAATTTCTTTGACTTATATTTGCTTTGATAGGGACTTGCAATTATCTACTACTTAAAAAATCAAACCACTTTACATTTGAAAAAAATAAATAAATACTGGCTGCTGTGTTGAAAATGGGAAAACAACAAAACCAAAATAAATTATTTTATCAAAGAAAAAACAGTTAATTACTCATTATTATGATTATTGGTGTAATGGTATTATAATATAGACCTTACCAGATAAGGTTAGAAATAATAATTTAGGAAACTTGAAAGCAAAAAGAGATTTTGGCCATGTTCAATTTTGTCCCTTAGCTCCCTACCCACTTGCCTTCATAAAGGGATACTCTATTGTACCTACCAAAGCAAATACCTCCTTCAATTCACCTTTCTCTCTCTAACTCATCACAGTCTCAATCTCACTCTTCTCTTCTCTGTTTCTATACCTTCTAGTCATTATCATCTTGACTCTTAAGTCTTCTTCTCCAAACCCATTAACCCTTATCCTCAAACGCACTAAGCTCAATTTTTCCCAATCAAATTCATCATCAAAATCAAATCTTTCTTTCAACCTATTTTATACCTACCTCAATTATTTAACCTCCCAATTCCAACCAAACGAACCAAAACCTAAAAGCCCAAAACCCTCTTTACTCTCTTTTCTCTCTGTTTTCTGACTCTGTTCCTCACACAACTCATACAACAATACCTCGAGATGACACGCACGCTGAGAATTCTCAAATCCACGGACAACGCCACAGCCATGATAGCGGCGGCGCCACCGCCGGAGGCCGTGGCTTTGGAGTCAGATTTCGTGGTGATTCTGGCAGCCCTTCTCTGCGCCCTCATATGTGTAGTGGGGCTTGTCGCCGTCGCACGCTGCGCGTGGCTCCGGCGAGGTACCGGCGCCGGCGGAAGCTCTCCTCGGCAAGCTTTGGCGAACAAGGGCCTGAAGAAGAAGGTGCTCCAGTCGCTGCCGAAGTTCGCTTACGTCGACAGCAACCCGAGCAAGTGGGTGGCCACGCCGGAATGCGCGATTTGCTTGTCGGATTTCGCCGCCGGCGACGAGATCCGGGTGCTGCCGCAGTGTGGGCATGGGTTTCACGTGGGCTGCATAGACACGTGGCTTGGGTCCCACTCGTCGTGCCCTTCCTGTCGGCAGGTTCTGGTGGGTGTGACGAGGTGCCAGAAGTGTGGGCGTTTGCCGGCGGCGAGCGGCGGAGCCACCAGAGTGGCGGTTAGTGAACCGGAATTCAAGTCCAGAGAAGACAATGCTGCTGGCAGTAATAATAATATTAACAGCGGTAGTTGTAGTAACAGTAACAGTGGGTTCTTGCCTTGAAACAAAACAACTCTAGTTGTTTTTTTTTTTTTTTTGTATTTATTAGTAGTTTTTATTTTAATTTTGTACTTTTTTTAATCCCTTGAAGTTGGTCAGAGAGAATGGAATTTGGACAATTTCTCACTTTATAATAATACAATCCTAATTGTTGCGTATCGTTTTGTTTTAAAATTATTATGTCACATTTTTATTGTTATTACATTTGAGTATAATGTATATATTTTTGTGGATTTTTGTGCAGAAAGTGTGAGTAATCGCAATATTAAAGTTAAAAAGTGCAGAAGACAAACTTTGGAAATAGTTTTACTAAATTTAGAGTAAGGGGTTTGTTTTACTTTATTCTATTAAATATAAGCTAAATATCTATAAATTAAGAAAATAAAAGTATTATGTAACATGATAGAGTTTGTATCATATTATGGACACGTATACATTATGATCTCATTGAACAGAAAAAGAAAAAAAAAAATGAAGCGGGCCCATATCCTTTTAAGTAAGTAGGAAAAAAAAATTATGTCATTACTTCTATTTTCTATTAATCAATCAAAGGGCAAAATGATTGTGTAAGAATGAAAACCCCATTTTTACTTACGCAGATGAAATGAATGCAGTTTGGCCTTTGACGATTACAAAGGGACGGGGAAATTAAAATATTAGGAGAAAAGACAAGTTTGCTCATGATTGAGTTTGCATTTCTTTTGTTGGTTTTATGTTTATCTTTTAACAATATAATTTCAATTTCTTACACAGATATAAAGAGATAGGATCACATGTTTTTTTTTTTTCTCTTTCATCATTTCATTTTCTCTCTCTTCCATTTTAATGTGAGAGTTGGAAATAACACACTTACATTATGTTACATAATACTAATAAAATCTTTTCTTTTATCAGTCATTCTATTATGTTTAACTAATACAAATTTATACAATATTGATATTACTTTTAAATTTATATTATTATTATATCAGCTTTATGTATCACATGTTAGTAATATTGTATTGTATTTTAAATTTTTTAAAATTTAATGCATTTACATGCTAATATTATACCTTGCATCAGTATTAATATCTGTTGAAAAAAAAAGAAAGATAACAATAATAATAATTTAATCAAGTTATCGTGTTAGGGAGAAATAAGAATAGGGAACTATCTAACTAGATAATGATGCTACATATCAACGCACAATTTTTTTTTTAGTATTAGATAAAGAAATGGAAAGAAAACTCATAAACAACTAAAATAATTTGCTTGCGTGAGCTTTTATGTTTAGTTGGTCTGTACAACTAACATCATTTAATAAGATTTATGAAAAAAAAAATTGTTTCTCGCATATTCTTTAATATCACATTTTTTTATATTTGGAATAAGTGATGAAATTTAAATAAAGATATATATAAATGGAATAAATTTATTTGTAATTAAATGCAATTTGTATAAATATAAAATAACACGCGTGCAATTATATACCATTAAAACCACTCAAGTATCATCATTTTTTAATTCTCAACTGTCACGCGATTATTTATGAAAATGAAAATAATATTTTGGTGTAGGTATGTCATATCAATGACATTAAAAGCAATCACATCTCATTAGTAATTACATGCTCAGTCACGACTCACGGGTTTTACAAACTTGTTATAATGTTATATGAAAAGCAAAGCTTGCATTGTATGTTAGCCAACCAAACTTAGCCAGCAACCCCTACATTGCATTTATCCAAACAACCAGCGCAGTGGTTTTTCGAACTTCCTGTGTGTGTTTCTGCCCTCTTTGTTTGGACCCTCCCCTTGTTTTTTGTGTTGCACGTGAATAAATCTTGGATACTATTTTTGTATCAAAGATTCAATCCATTTCATTAATATAAATATTACATGTCAATTAATATTTTTTTTCCTCTGTTAAATTTTTTTTTCTGTTAAATTTTTTTTCTCCTCTGATGTGTAATGCTCTCATTAGTAAGGGCGGATCTACATTGGGGGAGTGCATGGGCGGCCGCCCCCTCTAAAATCTGAAAAAATATTTACATCCCAAAAAATATATAGTATGTTTCATTTTTCATAACTGGTGAGTTACTTTAACAAAACTAGCATTGTGTGCCCTTTGGATCTGAAATGAGTTGCATTGATTCATCTTGTTGATGATCGGTACAATGTTTTTTATTCAAAACTTTCGATTTCACTTTCTGAGTCTCATTCTTTTGCTTCATTTGATACCCAAAATCTGTTAGTATGAAAAAGAAGCTTGATACTCATTTTCATGTTGTGAGTATTTTCACTTTCTGTTTGTAAAGTTTTGATCTTTTTGTAGTTTCATGTTGTTCCAATGCTCAAAAATCAGAAGAAAGTGAAAGAAAAAAATGGGTATAAATACTTGTAGTTTGCAATAATTTTGGAAATTTATTTGTTTAGCTTTATGTGCTTGATAATTGAAGTAGATGAGTCTGTAATGGTGTGGGGATTATGAAACCTTATGATGTTAGTTTTAGGTGCTTGCCTAATTTGTGTTCCTCGAGCTTCACCCTCTTTTTGGATTCATTTTAGTTATGTGATTATATTTATTATTAAAATTATTTAATGGATGCATCTCTTGAGATCGTTGTGCATGTTTTTTGGTCTAAGATTATGATTCTCCTACTTTTCATCGTTGACATGGCATATGGCAATGAAATAATCTATGTTAAATTCGTCAATTTAATATACTTATTAAATTATATTTTATTTAAAATTCTATAAGTTGAATGTATTAAAATTTTCGCCCCCTTCATATAATTTTCTGGATCCACTACTGCTCATTAATAAGATGTATGAATCATTAGCATTAAAAATTTATTCTCCCTAAACAAAACTTCTTTTCTTTTTTGTTGCGTACTAACCATTATTACCTAGAATGTACTAGTAGCATTTGTGCCTATAAATCATTGAACGAGAATCCCGTTAACAACTTTAGTCAAAGGGAATCAATAGTAAGCTGTATTATTCACTCTCAACTCTCAAGTGCTAACCATCAATGGTTAAACTAGCACGCAACCTTCTACATCAAGTTTGATTTCCACTATCCGTGATTCCTCAGCTCATCTTCAATTTTAGCAAAAAGAAATACTTTGATGGGGCAAAATCAAAATAAAATAAAATTTAAAAGGCAAGATAGGACAAAAGAGGGACATATATAATATATATAATGGTAGTGTATATGTTTATTTTATGAGGTTAAAAGAAAAAATAAAGTTTGAGATGCCCTTTGGCAATATGGTCCTTTTCCGCATCTATGCAAATTCCCCCATCTACTGAAAATCTCTCTAATGTGGGACTATATGAGTTTGGACACACCATTTATGCCAATATAAAAAAAAAAAAAAAAAGCTTATAATTGATGGCATCTTCTACTCTTTACTTTTTGGTAAGACGTGTGACTTGTTAGGCCCCACCCACCATTTATCTTCCGAGGTTATCCTCTGTAGTCTGTTCTCTTCTCTAGTGTGAAGTGTAAAGAACTCATCAACAAAGTTGAAAGTGAAACTTGAAAAAGCAATAGCCGATATTTCCCCCTAATCCTCAAGATACATGATTTGACATCACTATGGTGGCCAGAGATTACATCCAGTTGTAACTCTTTATTGCACCACCCCAAGCTTTTCCATCGAAAATATTTTCTCATGTTAGGTGAAAATTCAACTCTCATATTAGTGACCTTTTAATTTGTGTGTAAAACTTTTTTTTTTAATAAATATGAGACCTACCACTAATTAAGTCACAACATAAAAATTGAAATGCAACACGAGAAAATCAAATCCCTTTCTATATTGTTTGTTTTCAACCAAGTTGAGGTGAGGACTCATAACTTGCAACTTTGCCTACTTTTTTTTTTTTTTTTCTACTTTTCCCAAACCTTTTCTTTAGCATGTGACTCATCAGAACATGACATCTCCGTGGGCAACTTTGTTTGAATGTTACCTACAATTTCTCCTGCGATTGCCTAAAGAAGTACTAGTCAAAGTTCAAACTATATAACCCATTTTAAGTATCCAACATGACTAATACCTAAATTGATGATAGCTTCTTGGCAGTGCCTTTCTACCACGCCTTCTACTATCTAAATGTGACACTAGCAAATCGAGAAAGACACGTTTTAAGCATGAACATAATAGGTAACTTTCTTTCCCACTTTGACACTGTTACTACTGGGGTTTGATTTTATCTTCTTAAGAATAACTTACAAGATAAGAGATACTTAGTGATGCGAACAACTTTTTGATAGACTGGGATGTGGGCACACGCTGCAATTTATTAAAGAGAAAATTAAAAAGACGTATAAACCAAAAGTATTATTTTACTATAGGACAAAATAGCAAATATCCAGAGTTATTTTTTGGTCCTTATTGATAAGTAAGTTGGTATACATTTACATGTTTTTGTTTTTATTGCTCCTTTTATTAAATGAAGTGATCTAAGTGCTATGAAAATGATCAAACATAGGAAAAACATTTTCTCATGTTGCATGAGAATTCAATTCTCATGTTGTGACCCTTCAATTTGCGTGCAAAGCTTTTTTTTTTTTAATAATTGTGAGGCCCATCATGCAACATGAGAAAATTAAATCCCCAAGACATATACTTCTTATTTTGTTTTTTGTTTTTTAACAATATGGGCTGTTAAACAGTTATGACAGGCGCCATGAGAAATTGATCTTAAATCATGTTCTCATTTTCTGCAGCGACAAAGAGTAACAAAGAATGGCATTCATTAAGTATCCTTACATTTCTAATGGAATCTCGTAGTGCTAACACCTTATATCGACTCATTTTCCTCTTCACCATCACTACCTCCCCCAAATACAGAAGCCATTTTCATAGCCAGCTTTGCAGCCATTTCCCTTCTTTGAAAATCAGGCATCAATCTTAAACTTGCACGCATATTCCCAATCTCAGACATCATCTGTTCCAAATCCTCTAAGTCAAGAAATTTGCCCCTATCTGCCTTTTCATCTTCAAGATCATCGATATTCGGTGCTACTTCCTTGTCACTTTCGACTTGCAATGCGGTGCTTGAGGTTGAGGGTTGGAATGCTTTATCAGATTTGATTCCATCCTCATGTTCACATTCTGTGTTGGGGTTGTTATGAGGAGCTGATCCTCCTGCATCCAAGGAAGTTGCAGAAACCCATTCTTGTTCTGCATCACCCCACGGATCAGCTGAACCAGCTGATAAAACTTCATACTCCAATTCATAATCAGATTCTTCTGAAGACAACTCTAAATAAAAACAAGATAAACCAAAATTAGTGCTTAACCTTTATTCTTCATTACTGAAAGTAGAATGCTTCAGAGAACAAGAAAAACTAAGGGAAGAAAATAACCTTTTTTCTCAGGCAACGATGGTTCACTTATTCTATCACCAGATTTTAATATCATTCCAGGCCACATATGAGCAGAAAGAGCACCATAGAGCCGTTCAACTCCTTGTAAATCACCATCTACAGACAAGCCTGTCAACAGCAGCAGTTCTTTTATCTCAAAGATCAAATACATGTATGGAAATTGCATAAATGGAAAATATTTGTCTTGAGCATGTAGTATAACTCATTAGTATATAAAACTGAGCATTTGTCAGAGCGAAAAATCAGAGCAATATGCAATGAGTCATATTATTGACTTGTGGACAGCTCATTACAACAGCTAGGAAAGGATTACATTTGTCAAAATCGGCATTTGAAGCACAAGCCTCAATGAACTCGATGTTGTGATCAGTGCACCATTCCAAGCAGGATCTTCTGATATTCCTTGATGGTTCTTCATCCCCCAATAAACTAGTTCCTTCAGATTCAGATATTCCATACCCAGTGAGCTCCGAATAAGGGTCAACAGCAGAATCTTCAAGCTTCAGCGATCGTCTTCTATACTCAGCATGAACTGGATGATCTGGAATCAGGTCCACTTTGTTTCCAATACATAATAGTATCTCAAAGTTTTGAATATCAGTGCGCGATACCCAATCTTGAAGTGCAGTTAGGGAAGATAGCTGCACATAATAAGAAAAAAATAAAGGTATATCACATGAAAATGTCACTGCAAAGGCATAATTCTGCACAAAATTTTCCTGATGGATTAAATCATTAGCAATATAACAAATTAAAGAAGAGTCAAGTGAAGAATGCTGACATCACTCATGTCAAAAACCATCACCAAAGCATCCAACCGTTGAAATATGGGTAGGTTTCCAACAGAAAAATCATCATGAAGATTAGCCGTCCATACAGAAATATCAGCAGTATAGTACTTAGTTGTAATATTCCACCTGTTCAATCCATCAAAGACACACAGAGGAAACTTGGAAGAAGAAAAAGAGTTTAATCAATCACATGGAGAAAATGATTCACGGTAAACATACCCATAGACGTTCACTTCAGATGCTGCTGAATCAGAAGCATCTTCAAAGTCAATAGAGAGCAATCCTGGAGTATATCAAATCTAATTTAGCACATGAAAAACCAAATCAAGAAATGATACTAGAAATATTAAGATAAGATAATAGTGAATTAACATGATTACCAGCGCAATAATACCTTTGGTTAAAATCCAAAACGTTAAAAGAAACCTTTATCCAAGCCATCAAAAGAAAATGATATATTCAAGATGAAAATGTGATTTTTAAAACAGTTAAATCAGATATCAGAATCCGAAGCTAAACAAGGGACAACACTCTTCTATTTACTCACTGAGCTAAAATTAAAACCTTAGAACAACAGCAACCAGGCTTTATGGATCAATAACCAAAAAGGAAAAATTAAAGGACTTTACTAAAAACCTGAGCTTTCAATAAAATCCAACAAAAGTAACTACAATTTTCATATTTGGAAAAACCCAATTCATGACCCACAAAAAAAAACTTACGGGATAGGAGGGTCCGTTTACCGACGTTGCAGGATCCGATAATGAAAATTCCGGGTCGATTCTCCAGAGCGATCGGATCCTTTGGCGACTGGTTAGCATTCATTATTAGTTGCAAGCTTCAATTTTGGTCTTTGAGAAACGTTTAATTTCGATTTTAATTTATTTTTCTTTCTGAAACCCTAATTATGGACATAGTCGTCGTCTCCTTCGAGGTGCAGCCTTGCAGTTATCTCCTCCGCTGGTCCTCACGCAAGTAATGGTGTGCGTTATCCATCCACCACTCCTGTTACGCCACGTTGTTCCTTAGTAGTTCTTATTTATTGGAATAAAATTAAAATATTAATATTTTAATAAATAATCTTAACCGTTGATTTCTGTCAATCTAACGGTTATAATTTATTAAAAATTAATAATTAATTAATAAATGTGATCCAATAAATCATAACCATTCGATTGACGGAAACCAACGGTTAAGATTTGGTAGTAAGAAAAAAAAGTAGTAAGTATAACTTATCCCTTAAATAAAAAATTACCGATAGGTGGCAGTTTGAAAACTATTTTCGAAGTCATTCATTATTTTCGAAGTCATTCACTATATTCGAAGTCATTCAAGCCAAAAAAAGGGCGGATTCACGCCCAAAATAGGCATGACTAATCACGCCCCATATGGGCATGAATCAACCCCCTCTACTACCCAAAATAGGCGTGACTAATCACGCCCCATATGGGCATGAATCAACCCCCTCTACTACCCATTCTAGGCATGAATGGCTCCGATTTTCCTTAAATAAACACCTACCATCTCCACATTCATCACAACTCTTCTACATCTTAACTTCTTAATCTTTGATACAATCTCACTTGCTCATGCATAATTTGTTTTGTGTTTTTTTGTTAATATAGTTAAGAATGAGTTCACATTCTGATTTTGTTCGTGTTGTTTTATATTATAATGGTAGAAAAATGGAAGGTCGACGTGGTGTCGTTTTTTGAATGCGAGAAAAGGCCAACACGTATCATGCGGAACTCAACAGTTAACGAACTACATCAAAAAATTCGTCAAAAGTTAGCGCTTGAAGGTAAGCAATCTATCAATATGGTCCTTGCAAGAATATGGTGTGAATCACAATACATTAGTATGCAAGTTGTTGACGATGAAGACGTAGAAATGGTAATCGGGGAGTTTTTCAACCAGTCAAGGAAAGAATTTTTAGAGTTATACGTGGATATTGCCGAAGCAGAGGATGTTGCTTTACCCATAAGGTCAGTTGATTTAGATTTTGCATATAATGCATCATCAGCTGCTACTCCAATTGTTAATATGTCTGTCGAAGGAGAAAATGACCCTACATGGGTTATGGAAGATGATGGTGTGATGATGACGATGATGATGAAAATATTGTAATGGAAGATCAACTTCTTAGCATCCCAATGCGCATAATGTCTATCTAAGTATGAGAGCTTAACATCCTCGTACGGCAGCTTTGAACCGAGAGGGGCGTGACCAAGCACCTCCTGGCACAGGACCCGCCAGTCCGTAGATGTAACACCCGTAACCACTCTCCCATCAGTTGACGAACCCAATATAGCCGCAAGCCCGCAACATCATGCAACGTAATGGTCATCTCGCCCTGGGTCATGTGGAAGGTATGTGTCTCTGGTCTCCACCTCTCCACCAGAGCACTCATCAGCATGGGATCAATCTGAAACAAATGTAGACAAACTATCAAAATAAACAAGCTTATAAAGTACACTACATTTTTCACATTTATTATTAAATAAAAAGTTTCATAACTAGTACTTTCTTATATGCTTACCTGAATATGTCGCATGCGTGCGACATGTAGGAAGCCAGCCTGCTGCAGGTAGTCTGCCATAATTTCAGGAATAGCATCAAGAGATGCCCCCTGCATCTTACCACGTCTAGTCTTGCACCGGCGACACTTCTCCTCATTCCACACAAGCTGCAAAACATGCGTGCGCCTCCTAAGTACGTCCCAACTGTATGGTCCTGGAAGCGGAAGCACGTGTGTCCTGGGATCACCAGGCTTGGCCCGAGCCTTAGTATCGGATGTAGACCGAGGTGACTCGGACGATGACGAGTCAGCCGTAATAATGTACTATACACAATAACAAATTAATTGGTTTCGTTAATATATTCAAAAGTCATTATGTTAATTACATGTGTTACAAAGAAATATTACTAAATTACATGTGTTACGAGAAGTATTAAATTACATGTGTTACAAAAAAATATTAATTTACATGTGTTACAACAAATATTATTAAATTACATGTGTTACAAAAAGTATTAAATTACATGTGTTACAAAAAGTATTAAATTACATGTATACAATATTCCTACGTCACTAATATATTCCTACGTCACTAATATATTCCTAGGGTTTAAGACACTACTTTAACATATTTCTAGATCACTATGATAACAGTTATATGCGCAACACCCTAAATTACTATTATAACATGTATACTATTATATTTAAAAAATTGATAAAGCAGATATGAAGACTTATTTGTTCGACAGGACTCCGCCGCGCAAAATACTCCACAAATAATCTAGAGAGAAGTCAGACCAACTTTAGAGAGAAGGTGTGAGATGAAAAAGTGAAAATTTGTGGGGCTTTATAAGTCAAGGCATTCACACCTGTCCTGGGCGTGAATTGTCACGCTTATTTTGGACGTGAATTATTCACGCCTAACTTTAGCGTGAGTTGTCCCGCCCATTTTGGGCGTGAGTAAATGGCTAAATGTTACATATTTGAAAATAATATCTAAACTGCCACCTATCCATAATTATTTATTAAAATAGTATATTTTAATTTTTTTTTGCCCTTATTTATTTTTCTGACGTATTCTAAGCTGGAAAAGTTAGTATTTAACGTTGCTTTCTCACTATTCAATATTTTCCCACTTGATCGTCAATCTTTATCCATAGCAAAATAAAATCCTACCTAATACTAAAACTACTTTCCTTTAAAACGTCACTGGTGTGTCAAATTATAATTTTTCTTAAAAAATAATGATGATAATAATAACAAATAAAGAGGACGTGTTATGGTAGTAATTTATTCAACTGGAAAAGTCTTTTCATTATCTCAAATTAAATGCTGCGTTTAGAATATAGGTTTAGACAATTATCTCGAACATAAAGTGCAATCTCATCAGATTTGAGTAATACTTCAATCTTTTTAAAGCAAAATCTTTTCAAGGCCAAAATAAAAAGTCTCTAAAAAAGAAATTTGAAATCTCTAATTATTTTCATCTCACGAAAGAAGATACTCATACTTTGTTTTTCATTATTACCCCCTTGGGGTGTATATGCAAACCCCACTCATAAAAGTAAAAGTACAACAATCCAAATTTTGTACGAGGCAAATTGGCTTAATTTGCTGCTATTCTGACTCTCTATAATTTAACCTGTTCAGATTTCACTTAGGGAACGTTTGGTACGGGAGAAATTTTTATTTGTCCGGGAATCTCAATTTTTAAAAATATGATTTTTACATCCAGTTTATGATAATATCCAGAAATTCAAAATTTAGAAAAATTCAGTTTCCCGAAGAACGCCACATACCAAACGGCCCCTTAAGGTCATAGTTGTAATGTAAAAATATTTTTTTAATATATCGACCCCAGTTGGGGGTAAGCTTGCTTGCCGTGGTGTGTCAGGTCGTGGGTTCGAATCAGCCTCTCTGCAAAAAGCAGGGGAAAGGCTGCCTAGAGTATTCCCTTCCCCAGACACTCACGAAGTGGGTATTTGAACTGGGTCGGCCCTTATATCGACCCCAGTTACTTCTTTAAAACAAGTCAATCCTTAAATATCTCAATAAACTTTAAATTTTAGAGCCGACTATGAGACTAATTTCAAATTAAGCTTAATCATAATTGAAATTCTTTGTCCCTCCCTGTTCTGGATGGCCCAACTGCCCCAGCAGGCCAACCGCCCCAGCGGCCCAACTTCTCTGGCCCAGCTCCCAGTCCAGTCCCACGTTAGCCCTAAGGGCTGACGTGGACCCTCGCATCCACCAAGGCTGCAACACACCCGTGAGATACACCAAAATGTTTTACCTTGGGACGCAGGTATCACAAAGGGAAACTCTCCCTTTGCCCAATACTGGCGTCGCCAGTCGCAGGAGGTGCAGCGCTGCCACAACGTCAGCGCCAAAACCGCCCAACACTACTATCATAAGAGTGTATCCCAAGGAGAGTTGACCTCCCTCCCTTACTAACCCACACCATGATCCTTATAAATAGCTCCCATGGGGCACAACAGAAGGTATGTTATGTATCGTTATTTAACCTATCACTTGAATTCTCTTATAGCTTTAACCTTGTATTGATTATCTGCTTATACTTGGGATAGTATCTCTTGGCCTGGTCTTTACCAAAGCCAAAGGTATCGCCCACACAGTGATCATACCCCCTTAAAGGGAACATAATGGGCTTATAAATTCCAACTGTACACCCCAAAAATATATTTAATGAAAATCAAACTCAAGTTTTCTCCTCACATATTCAACTTGTGTTGCCAATTGAGTTACTCTCATTGGATAGTATAGAGAAATTTTGATTCTAGGGTCTTTAGTCTGAAACGTTTATCGAAGAATACAACTAATTAATTATAGTGATAACCTTTTCAGACCTCAAATGTCAGTAAATCACATCACCTCTTGCAAAGCATGGCTAAAAATCAAATGCCAGGGAATGAAAAAGAAAATAACACAAGGAATACTCTAAACATGAATCATACTCATATTATGTGTAAATAAATTACTAGATTATATTCATTTCTCCTCAAAATACAACCAAAAAAATAGATAACTTGATGCTGGTATGTGTTCAAACGCCAAATAGTTTCAATCTTCCACCAAATCTTTCCAACCCACTTTTGAGGGAATCAAAACCAACTAAACTTCCAAATTTAACAATGATCAATAATGCTGCTTCTTCTTATGATGACGACGACAACGATGATCATATCACTAAGACAGGTCAGACTTTAATTCCTATTGTGGCAGGATCAGTACCAGGCTTTGCACCAATAGCAAAAAACTCAATAATGACTTCTAAAGGCATGCCCTTTGTTTCAGGAACTTTCAAGTAGACAAATATCCACGAAATGATGCAGCCAGCAACAAATAATCCAAAGACACCAGTAAGACCAAGAAGCTGGAGCAAATAGGGGAATGTTAAAGTGATGATCAGTGTGCAAAACCAATATGTAAGGGAACACATAGAAATGCAGATTCCGCGGACACTAGTTGGGAATATTTCTGCACATATGATGTTGGGAATTACACCAAAGCCCATGCAGAAGCAACTTTCGTAGACAATAACACTAATAGCAGTGATTGCTGCATTGAGGACAGAACTCATGTTAAATAACTCCCGGAGTACTAGTACCAGGAGACAAACTATCAAAATGGGTATTGTGTACAGCATGATTGACCTGCCATGAGAAAACATATAATGTCATTGTCGCGGCAAAGAAGAGATAGAGGCGCCCACACGAGAATTTTATAGGGACAAATAAGTTAAGCAAATCATGCATTAATAGGAGACTAATTAGATTTTAAAAATGGTTTCCATCTGTTAAGAACCTTGAGATACACCACCCAAAAGCTAGCTCAAGGGGTGGGAGTGCTCAAGTCCTTATAAACTCCACATTAGTTGCTCATACAACTAATGTGGGACTATATATCTCAACACGCCCCCTCACGCAAGAGCCCTTTAGGCTAGAAGCGTGGAAATTGCACAGGCCCAATTTTTGGTTTACCTTTTTGTGCTTTTGTTTTAATTCCACTTTAAAGTGGGGGATGGTGAGGCTCTGATACCATGTTAAGAACCTTGAGATACCATCAAATGCCAACTGAAATAGTATGGCAATGCAAAAAGAGATGAAACAAGGGTAATGTTTTAATATGGCTAAGGCTCCATACATGAAACTCGGACCAAGTCAATGTTTAAACATACCTCCTTCCAGCAATATCCATCAGCCTTATGGAAATAGCTATACAAGGAAGCATACAGAATGTTGTAATGATATTAACAAGAAAAGAAGCAGATGTTGAACTAATGCCCAAATTAGATAAAAGAGCCCCTACTCCTGCCTCCTCAAGAATCTGGGGAGCATAGTATAGAAATCCATTTATGCCAGCAGCCTGCAATATACATATTATATTTTCAGAATCGGATAAGAAAGAAGATTTTATATGCAAGTGAGTGTTCATCATGAATATCCTTTGCTTCAGCTAATTTTAAATTGTGAGGAAAAGAACACCTGAAAACAACATTATGTAGTACTTAGCATATATGGCCAAGAATTTGTCAAAATTGTCAGGAAGATGAGATGAGGAAAAAGAAAGTAGAGAATAGGGTCGTGTACAGCAACTGCAAAGCAAGAGGAGACTATAGTTATGCATATTAAAGGATAGGATTGGATACACCTCCCATCCTAGAGTTAAAGTGGGTAAAGTAAAGATACCCATTAGAAGAAGAATTGTAATTGTGAAATGATCAAATCAACATCCTTATCTTAAGCTCACCGTTAATTATCTTCACGATCATTAATCCTTTATAACTAAGAGACTGATAAAATACGTGATAAAGTACAACCGAGGGTAAAGAAAAACTTCATAACAATCCAACTTTAAGATGAATGCATGGGATATCAATTATAGCAGGATACAATATAGTCAAGTGATATAATACTAATACAATGCCAACTAATTGTACCTGTTGAAGAATTTGAAGTCCTATTCCAACAATTAGTGCACGCTTGACCCCTGGCTCTAGCAGACCTCTCCAATTTGGACCTTTTGCAACAGCTTCTGGCATATGCAACATATCACTAGTACCTAGAACTGACCTGCTGACTAGAGCGGCAGCCTGAAAAGTTTCACCATCGTCTATAGGTATGTCATAACCAGAAGTTGAAACAAATGAAACATGTTGAGAGTGAGATATTGCGGCAGGATCTGCGTGCAAATAAACCCTTTGGAGTCCTTCTCCTTTCCCATCCCCGGCACCATCAGCTGATTTATAAACCAATTGCCAGCCTCCACCAATGTTTGTACTTCTAGGTGTTCCGACAGCATTCCCATGAACCAAACTGCTATTACTTCTCAGGCTGCTAGTGCTCCTCATACCTAACATGTCCTTGGATCCATAAGCCTTCTCAGCAGCAGCACCTCCAAATGACATTAGCGGAGCGCGCAGGTTGTCACTGGTACCAAAGGGGCTGGCCGGTGGATCTCCTGTACTAAAGATACTATTAGCATTATGAATTAGCATACTGCGTGAACCTCCACTCTCAGGTAGAGTATTCTCATGCAAACTTCCAAAGAGAGTGACAATAGGATCCTTAAGACCAGCAGCAGCCTGAGATGCAAAGCTTCCTTGCTGGGACAACATGCTGCGAGATGCAAAGCTACCCTGTCCATTCACTGGTTGGGCAACCATTGTAACTTCCTCATTGGGTCCATATAGCTTTATATAATCTTTCCCTGCTTCCTGGTTAACAAGGAGCTCACTGGCTGGGGCAACTACATACTCTTCTAAGGAAGTGGCTTCACCTCCAGGACTGAGACCCTCCGCCAACAAAGCCAACTCTCCTATAAAATCAAAGTTGACTCCTAATCAGTAGAAAATGATAAAGACCAGACCACTCCCCGTTAAACCCGACTAGCGAGTGTGGGGTGGAGGAAATCCTTGTACGCAGCCTTACCCTTGCATAATTGCAAAGAGGTTGTTTCCTGGATTCGAACCCATGACCTTTCAGTCATGAAGGAACAGTTTTATCACTGCTCCGGTTCGCCCCCTTTTAATCAGTAGAAAA
Source organism: Gastrolobium villosum (assembly GCA_032173675.1). Taxonomy (NCBI): domain Eukaryota; kingdom Viridiplantae; phylum Streptophyta; class Magnoliopsida; order Fabales; family Fabaceae; genus Gastrolobium; species Gastrolobium villosum. The sequence goes on from JAVKPL010009936.1 coordinate 236,607, forward strand.
TGATGATGCTAAAAAATTTAAAACCAAGAATTACTACAAATTCAGTGTCACCTGAAACATCTTCAGCACCACGAAGTCTTTGCAGAACTTTTTCAGCCTCATGGATTCGACCTTTGCTCACAAGCCACCGAGGAGATTCGGGAAGGTAAAACATAGCAAGAAGAAAATAAGCAACAGAAAGAATTGAAATAACGCCAAGCATGATTCTCCAATTAGGTGAGTACATGAAGGACATTGAGAAGACAAGGATGTAAGCCAAAAACATTCCACTAGAACAAGAAAACTGTGTAAGAGTGGTCAATTGGCCTCTGATATTAGCTGGTGCTGTCTCAGATATGTAGAGAGGAGTAAGAGTAACAGCAAGAGAATTTCCAACCCCAACAAGCATCCTAGAAACGAGAACAACAACAACACTAGGAGCCCACAAAATCACCAAACCACTAAAAAAATACATAATAGAAGCTGCTATCAACATAGGACGTCTTCCAACCAAATCAGAGATTGTCCCAGAGAATATTGTCACAATAGTACCCGTTATAAACGACATGGACACGATTAGCCCTTCAAGTGTTGGATCCTCTTCCAAGTTGAATTCTTGCTTTATGTAGGTTATGCCCCCTGCAATAGGGTACCAAACATGTTTATTTAACTTTAGTAACGAGATCTAATACACCCTTTGCAGCATTACCCTCAAATCAAAACACTAGAAAGAAGCAAGATATGGAAGAATAAATCAAAACCTAGAATCTATTATCATACATACCATTAGATTTTCAGATAAGTAGACGTACATGCACACATGTATATATAGAACTGAACAATTAATAGACAAAACATAAATAGATGATGATAAAGGAGTGATTGATAAAAGAAAAAAACCAACCTGCAATGGTTGAACTATCCCATCCTATGAGTAGATTCCCAAGTGTAGCAGCAACTGCAACAATCACAACCTCCATCATTTTTTTTTTCCCTCTTTAATATAGAGAAAGTAACCCAAAATCCAAACCCAATCACTTGCAACTCAAGTTGAAAGAGCTTTGGAACACTTTTCAGATTTTCTTTCACCCGGAATGTTAAAGGCCAGAACTTGAATGGGAATTAGAGTTCCCAGGATAAATAGTTGTCATCATCCAATGACACTGAACATGTTGGACTATTGGTTTCAGATGTTTGCGGTTTTCATGAATATGTCCGAATCTTGTTTTTTTTTTTTTTATCTATCTAATTCAAATCATATCTAAGTCCCTAGGCTTAGCTGTACGAGTGGATTTTTTTTTTATATTATTTTATTTATCGTCACATGATTCAATTAATTAACAAAAAAAGTCAAAATAATCATGTTGTCCCACATGTTACGGAGGATTAGGCTTGCATTTCGTGATAAGCACATGAAAATGAAGATTGCTTGTGATTGTGAAGCCACCACGATAGCATTTCCCATGTAGCTATGACTCAAAAGTGTTTAAGTACGAGTAAATAAAAAAAATATTTACTATTTAAGAATTCATATATTTTTATTTATATTCTTTTCAAAAACCTACATGAAAAGATTTTTTTTAAAAAAATTTATACAAAAACTAATTTTTGTTGACAACGGGAGATTTTGAACCCGTTTCGAAATATAAATTTTTGATTTTCATATAAAAAATATTTGATAAGATTATTTATAAAAAAAGCTTTAAAATTTGTAATCATTTTAAAAAAAAAGTCAAATTTAGAAAATATATCTATTTTTTTGTATTTTGACTTTTATCTTTTAAAATAAAAAATAAAAAATAAAAATAAAAAATAAAAAATAAAAAATTTACTTCATTAACTATTCTACAAAATATTTAAAAAAAAAAAAAATTAAACACAATCAAACAGGCTCTTAATTTTTCAAAATAAAGTTGATACCATAATTTCAGCAATCAGGATTTTGAGGTAATTATGTTAGGGGTTTGTATTTGTCATTTAACATGACACAATAAACTTTCCTACACATAATATTTTGTGGGACCCACATTTTTTAAAGAAAAAAAATCATGGCACGCAAAATGAATCTTTATAACATTACACAATCATTTTTTCTACGATATAACTCTTAAAACCCTCTTAATGTTAAGCATTTATTTAAATTGATATTCTTGAGAAGTATCAATTAAAAATAATATTAGTTATATATATAGGATTTTTTTTTTATGCAGTGTACATAGGTCATAGGATATCTAATTAAGTGTAAACAATTTATTTTCTTATTATTTTATGATCTCTTATTTAGTATAGATAAGAATTATTATTTGCCTTTTGAATCACATAGTATCTTTGATGCATCTCGGTGAGTCGCTTGGATTGGACTTTTTTATTATTTATTTCTTTATTTAATGAATTTTAACAATTGTTAGTTATTTTCTTTTTGCTATTTTAGATTCTATCGAGTGTGAGTTGATTATACGTCATTTTTTTTGATTGCGCATAATTATAATTACTTATTTTTTGTTATTTTATTTTTTTGTCTATTTAAGACTTAAAGAACCGTATTGCTATTACATTATTTTTGGTTAAATAAAATTAAAAAAAAAGAAATAATATTTTCTTGCAATACTTATGTTCATTCTTATGTTTAGGCAATTAAATAGTGTTTCCGCATTAATCTTATTACATTATTTTATTAAATTTTGTCTGCTATCCATCTCCTTCGTTCCATTATATCCTGATTTCTATTATTTCAATAATTTTTTACATTTAAATAATATCATGCCAGCAATCCAGCATCCGTTAAACATCTTCCCGTCCTTTGTATTGATTAGTCAATTTATATGATTTTATTCACGGAAAACGTTTTGCCTTTTAAAAGAATTAAGTTTTAATTATTTTATTTTCTTACAACTATATATTTTGAAGAGTACATAATTATATAAGGGAAAAATATTTTTGACTCGAGAGTAAGATTTTCAAGTCTTACTCCCCATCTCAACCGTTGATGGATGGAAATCAACGGTTATCATTTATAGTGTAATTAATAATTAATTAATATAACTTCCTAAACTATAACCGTTGGATTGACAGAAATCAACGGTTAAGATGAAGAGTAAGAATTATAAATCTTACTCTAGAGTCAAATGATCCATTTCCATAATTATAATATTAATGTTATATTTTTTTTACTCTTTATGTCAACCAATAATTTTTGAATAGAGGAAAAAAGTATAATTTTAATATTATAATTATATATTCTATGAAATATATAATTATAAAAAGATAAAAGAATATAACTTAAATCCTTTAAAAGATAAACTATTTTTCATTTTATCTAAATCAGGTTACACACAAATTAAAATGGCACAATTTACTCCACACACACAAAAAAAGGCTCAGTTTGAATTAATAAAACAAATAATAAAAAATGGAAGATATTTTATTACTAGTCACCATCTCTTCGAAAGTTCAAATTCAAAGTACATAGAAAGGAGAAAGGAACCACATATGCGACAACATAATCCAGCCACGTGTTTCATAGTCATATAATAATCACATTTCATAGAAGAAATTACTAATTAATCCGTACGGGAATTTTAAAAAATGTAATAAAAATTATGCTAAATTAATAGTTTAGATAAAAATTTACTAAAATTAAATAATATTTGAATTATACAAAATATAAAATTGAATTTAGAATAACTTAAATTCAAATAGTTAAAAAATTAAAATTAAATGTGTTATTTTTTGAAAAAAATATATATATGCTAATAGATTGAGTCACTTTTAAAATCTGTATTCTATTTTTTTTTTCTTTGTGGTAAATAATCTGTACTCTAATTTAGTATAGAATTATTAATTATTTATTAATTGGACTGATATGATATCTACTTCAATTTAAAACTTAAAAATATTTTATGTAAAAAATGAAAAATTTAAACGTGAAACAAATAAAAAAATAGAAAATAAAAATTATAATAAATCCGAATATTCCACTTAAATTACAATTATGCTTGAAATTAGTTAAATTCAAATTATTAAAAAGGGTCGGATTAAATATAAAAATAATAAATGTTATATTAAATCTTAATTGTAGATTTTCGTACATAAGATGATTATATTTTATTGATTTACACTCATTAATTAATTATGGGAAAGATTATAATTACAACCTATTTTTTTTTTTACAATCTTTTACAATTAATATCTTAACCGTTGATTTTCGTCAATCAACGGTTAAGATTTTCGCCAATAAAATTTATTAATTAATTATTAACTCGCAATAAATCTTAACCGTTGATTGACAGAAATCAACAGTTAAGATATTGGTAGTAAGAGATTGTAAAGGAAAATAGGTTGTAAGTATAACCTCTCCCATTAATTATTAATTATAATAAATTATTATTGTTGGATGCACCAAATCAATATTAAGATTTGATTTAATATTTATTATTCTTATACCGATAAAAAAATCATGCCCTATTAAAAAATATTAAACAACAAAACAGTTAAAAAAATTAATAATAAAACTATGTATTAGATGGAGAAAGGGAAAATAATAGGAAATAATCTTATTTTCAAAAATAGAAACTTTATTCTATCATATAATAAGGATGAATTTGTGAACATAATCAGAAAAATAAAAAATAATTTTTTTTTTTTTGCTTGAAATAAAAAAGTTTTAAATTGAGTAGCAATGTTCATTTTGTTTTATTTGCCTATTCAAGCACGATATTGATATCTACGTTTGATATTACATATTTTATATGGATTTTCCTTTTAGCCATCCGACGGAATGATTTAATTAATGGGAATAATTTTAAAGGATATAAGCTTATATCATTTTAGATTTTAACCGTTGATTTCTGTCCATCAACGGTTATAATCTATTGGATCAAAATTATTAATTAATTAGTAATAAATTTGGCCCATTAAATTTGACCCAACGGATTATAACTATTGATAGACGAAAATCAACGATTAGGATCTGAAAGGATATAAGTTTATATCCTTTAAAATGATAAATGTTTTTCGTTAATTTAATATTACTTTATCAAATTCCACATTTACATTAATTAAGCTGGGATATGAACAGTGCCACACATTCAAAAATATTAAGCCCCGTTTGATGGTCTTTTTTAGAAAAAATAAAGTATTTTTCAAAAAAAGTCTATTTGCATACATGCTTTTAGAAAAAAACATTACTAATAAAAATAGATAAAAATCTGCTTTTTTGAAAGTTAAAATTTTAGCTTTTAAATTAAGCATAAGTTAAAAGTCAAATATTTTATTTAAAAATCAAATATATTTTAAAAATTAAATAGCTTTAATATTTGTAAACAAATATTATTAAAATAAAATAAGTAAGACATAAAAAGCACTTTTTTGATAAGTTCATTCAAACGGGCTCTGTACAATTGTGAATAGATTTTGTTAGAAACTGAAGACAACTTAAAATTAAAAGAAAAAATAACTCCCTCGAATATATATATATATATATATATTTAACAAAAGAAAATATATTTTGAAATATATAAGTTAAAAATCTTAAAATATATGTTCATAATTCATTTATTATAAAAAATATATTTTTTGTATTTCTTTAATAATCATACCTATTATCTATAAATTAATAAGAAAGCAAGCTCCAAAAAAATATATAGTTTTATTATAAGTTATTACAAATAACACTTTAAGAAACATAATACAGTTGTAATTTATTACAAATAAAACTTCAAAAATTATAATATAATCATAAATTATAACAAACAAATATAGAGAAAATCAAAGAGTGAGAGAGGGAGAATTTTGGAGGAAATTCTATTTGAAGATAGGGATAAAAAAATTTAGAAAAAAACTCTACTTGAAAAGAGGAAAATGAATAAATTGAAAGTAATAAAAGGTTTTAACAAGAAAAGATAAAATTGAATAATAAGGTGATGATAACTTCTTTTGTTTCTTTTAGAAATACAAACCCCATCGTAATATTTTTATTATTATTATTTTTTTTCCATTTATTTCTCTAATCGGTCCCAGTGAATTACCGTATTTTGATTTTTTTATGTAATTTATTTATATTTCAAAAATTAATATCTTTTTTTAGTTTATTTCACACATTATAATTAATTATATATGCACCAATTTGTAATTTAATAATTAATATTTTATTAATTAATAATTTCGCAATTTACGTTTTTGCAATTATATTTTAAAAATTATGTTACTTCGATTTATATTTCCACATATTATAATTACATACACACACATATATATATATATATATATATATACATATAATTTTAATTCAACAATTTATATTTCAATAAATTACTTTTCTGCAATTTAGAATTACCATAGATATGTTATGTGCGTAATTACATGTATTTTAATAGTATCAAATATGATTATATGTGAAAGTATTGTACGTGTAATAAATTACCATATATTTAATTGTTGATTTATATTTTTGCATGTTCTTTATATTTATATGTTATGTCATTGATCTTTTATCCTCTAAAAATTACTACGTAAAAGTTTGTATAATTAATATTTTTCAAGATTTTTCGTAGTGATGTAATTTTTTTAATTTATATGGCTTAGCGTTGAATAAATTCCTGTTGGCTATCAAGTTTTGTTGTTTGGTCTCTCTCAATCATGCAAGTTTTGTCTGTTTAGGTTAGAAAAAAGGATATAGGGAAATATTTTTTATTTCAAATCAAAATTGACGAGTAGATTGCAACGCACATGTTCAAAAACTTGTTAAAACCATTTAATTCTCATTATATAAATAAAAGTAAAATATCAGTTTACACACGTGTCAATACGCTTGTACATAATATTAAGATTTGGCAGCAGTAATTAATTTCTTTCCATGGTTAGCTAATTTAAGCGGTACTTATTTTGGTAGGGAGTAAGTAACATACTAACCTGTTTAGATTTAATAATTATTAAGAAATATCTTTACTTTTTTCTAAAAGTTTTCTCATAAAATTAATAACTATTTAGTGATAAATTATCCTCGGGTTGATTTTGATAGGAGGGTAAGATATAGGTAGAAGTAAAATTAATGTTTTTAAATTTATCAATTGCTAATTTGAAAGTGAACTAATATAATTTTGAGTTCAGTCCGTTAGATTTATACCTAAGAGAAAAATATTTTCTAGCACACTCAATCAATTGTGGGGCTTAGTGAAATAAAAAGTAACAGTTCAATTATGGATGTAAATGCAGAAATATTACTATAAATTTATGTGAAAAATATTTGTCCTTTTAAATGATATAATTTATGTCATTTCTCTCTCACAAAGACACGTTATCCACACATCTTTATTTTTTTTGTCCACCATCTCTAATATCTATCTTCTTCTTCATTTTGGTGAAAATGATCTATTTTTTTGCTTACTTAAAATGACACAATTTTACATCTTTGATGTGACACACATTTTTTTCCTAAATTTATATATAAAAGCAAAAGCGGTTTTCACAATACTATTCTCTTCTCTCTATTCACAATCTTTAAAGTTGAGATTTTTTATTAAGGAAAGTGTCTAGTTGAATAGAGGACAACTACTTTTCTTATGGGGAGTAGGTTAGGAAAGAAAAATCTCATGCAGTCTTTGACAAAAACAACAAATGCATATTAAATAAGGGATCCATATTACAACATAAAAAAAAAATAAAACCCATTAAAAATAAATAAAACTTGCTTTTTTAATGTACCAAACATATTTAAGGCATGAGAATTTTTACTTGAATAATATTTACTTAGCAAATACATCCGTATAATTTCTTCTTCTTTTTGTTTAATTGTGCACTAAACTCATCCAGTCAAAGACCAACTATTTAAAGAGCATATTGAACCAAAAACTCAACGTAGCGGCAAATGCAAGCAACCGATGGATGGCCGGTGAATGAATTTTTTAGTTTTAAAATTTTATACTTTGTCATGTTCACATTTTGTACCAATTTTTCTTTTTACAAGTATTCAATAAATTGGACTTAAAAAATTCAAAATTATTTTGCTCAACTCAATGGCCTTTGAGTTCTCAGCTAAGCTAACTTGATCGTGGATGCTATTGATTGGGTAGTAGATTGTGTTGAACTTGAACGACACGTGTTTGCGAAACTCATAGTGTTTATAATGACTACGAATATTGTTCATCGTGTCCTTTTGTTGCAAGATACTATTGAGCCAAATATCATAGGAAGCCACCGAATTTTGTGGAGATTGTGTATCGAATAGAGACATAGTTTCCATTAAAATATATATTTGTTGTTGAACCCTATTTCGTTTTCTTCTTTCGAATGTCCTTCTCAATCCTCACCGCCCACGCTATCCCTAAATAAACCAATAAGTTGACCTTATTTATTTTTTATTTCTTTTATTATTTCTGCATGATCTATTATTAAACTCTCTAAAACATTCCAGAAGAATTTTCTTTTCATCGCAGCACAGAGGGCATCATTGAAGTTGATGAGGATATATGTACGATGAAAAAAATTTAAAACAAAAGAAATAGGGCTTGATTCAACATTTTATTTTTTTAGAAAGAAGTTAAGGAAAAATACCAGATATCTGTTTTTTTCTTTTTAAATAATAGTTATCTCATTTTAAATAAAGTCATGGCACAATTGTAACAAGAGATTACATTATTTACTGATAAGATTACATTTTAAAAATTTCGTTTTCTTATTTAGGACATATAATAGAAGCGGACATAATAAAAAAAATTATTTACTTTTGGATACGCGTATTCAATTATATGCCAAAGATCGTTAAATAATAACATTTTCAATAGCTTGCCACCAACTTATTGAATATTTTTTTTTAATAAATTTTGATTTTTATTTTTATTTTTGAAATTTTAAAAAATTATAAAATAAACTTATAGGAAAATTGGGTGTACTGTAAATAACTTATTTATAATAACCGCAGAAAAGTGAACCATAAAATTATTGAATCTTAGTGAACACCCTTATAAAAGAAGAATAAAGATTTGTTTGCCTAATTCACTTTTGCGACATATAAACGACTGTCATTTTGATATAACCAGCCCGCACGGGCCAAAAATTCATATGAAATTGGTCTTTAAAAAATTATAACGTTATATATCCGATCGGATTTCATTTCAATTCAAGTGAAGCTTGGAAACAAGAAAAATGCTATTAGGCTATATAAATTAAAATTATAAAAATATCATAATTTCCATGCCAAACCTTCTAATCACATATAAAAAGTATTGATACACAAACTTAATGGGCGTTATTTCATCAACTGTATCAAATGTTTTACATGGAGTAACTTATTTTTTTTATAATCAAAATGTACAAAAAAAAGTCCAACCAAAACATTAAAAGTTCAGAAAAATTTTGAATACAAAATTATAAATAGGCCATTCAATACCTTGATCCTTATAAATTCTCCGAATTTGCACCAAATAAAGATTTGTTTGCCTAACCCAAAATTCACTTTTGCGACATATATTATCTGAAAGAGACTGTGTTAGATCAACTTTAATGCATTCTCTCTATTCACATAATCAGATAAGCTCCAATTAAATCTACAACTTTCCCTCCTAATTTGATGGAAGTTGGCAGGTTTGCTCTTTTAAAATTGGTTATGGAAACGAGTATTTTGCACGTATTTATTAAGAAGCAAAAAATGATACGTATTGAATAAAGAATATAATATTTAATATATTAATAACTTAAAATATTTGATTTTTTATTTATTACTTTTTGTTTTTAAAATCTTTAACAACCATGACAAGTAGAATAGTTGACAATTTTATTTTATTTTTTTTGGATATTATCCAGTTCATGGATTACTCTAATTAAAGATTACTGGTTGGATTGGAATAATTTCTTATTAGTTGATCCATATGTTTGATAGTTATAAAAATCGGACCGATGCGGCCAGATCGACTTGGAAACCGGTGAACCAATCATGTAACCGGTCCGATTTTCATATTGGACCGGCCAAGTTACAGAACCGGTTTAACCCGACTGGTTTTCGTAAAATCGGTGACCCGGTCGGTTCCATCGGTGATCTGGCCGGTATATAAAAAAAACATTTATTTTCATAAATTAATGTTTTTTTTTATTCTCAAACACAAATAGTTTGTTTTTTTTTTTTTTAAATATTTGAGTGATATGTAGCTTATTAATTTACATAGATTATGTACCTATAACACTAATATTATCTTGATTATGCAAAATGCTGGGAATTTTGATTTGATTTGTAGTTAGAGATGTCGTTTACCGAACCTGAAATACTATATCATAAATATTATATGTTTGATGGATCTTTTGTTAGACAATGATGTATAATTTATTATTTTCATATTAAGATATTTAAAATTGGTATATTCTTTTACAAGTATTTGAGTATATTTATAATTTTTTTAATATAAATCATAGATTTACATATACTTACCGGGTCATGCGGTTGAATCGGTGACCCAGTGACCCAATACCTCGATCCGATGTGTAACCGGGGCGGGTTTAATAACATTGATTACAATAGTTGACATCTGTGTTTAAGATATTATCCGGAAAAAAAAAAATTGTGTTTTAAGATTTTCACACCAACATTCTTTTGATTTAAATGTGCTCATAAGTTTTGGTTTGGGCCTTTGCCCCAGTTTCTCACTATATACATTTCTAGTACACGCATATGAAATATTTTAGCGCAATTTTCCATGGGCTTCATTATGAGCTTCGCAAACAAACCAAACACCACAACGTCTGAATGGAAGATTCAAGTCTTTAGTCAATCATCCATATTGCAGAGCCCAACCAAAAAAAATAATAAAATAAAAACATTGTGGTGCAGTATTTTTTTGTTTTTTTTTTGGTTCCGGGTCCAATCCATATCCCTAATTTTGGACTAAACATGATGAGAGCAAAAAAGGATAAAAACTATTTATTTAAAATGTTTCCACTCTATGGACAAAAATAAATTTCTTCAATGCTTTTCTCTTATATTGGAATTTTCTTTTGGAAATATTGGACCAAAATAAAATTCTTCCATACCTTGTCTTTCCTATTTTTCTTTGGAGAAAAAGAAGAAGAAAATATTGGAAAAATCTTTCATAATAATAAGAGAAAATCGTACAAATATATATTCTTTTCATTTTAAGCTCGTTGCACTAACTTTTTTTTATGTATATAAAAATCTTATTTTTACTCAAATGCTATAATAATATTCTAATCTTTTTACTTGATTGATCTTTTAACTCTAGCATTAAACACTAATTAAAACAAAGCATCAAGTAAAGTTTTTCCTTGTATGGATAAATTGGCTTGTTCAAATATCTTCATTTTGACCGAAGATTTAAGGATCCTGCTAACATACTTATAAATTAGAAGTACAAAATAAGTTTTATTGTTTTTTTTTTTAAATCTAGATTATTTTTCGTAAGCTTAGAGTATAGAAAAGTGTTATCACATCACCAAGCTCGAATTGGCTCGGTCGACTCGAAATTCAGCGAATCAGTCATCGGACCAGTCCAAGTCAAGTATTGGATCAGCCACGTGTCGGACCCGGTCAAGTTAGAATAAAATTAGTCAAAATCAATGACCCGATTGAGTTATGAAAATTGGCGGGTCATACACTTAAAAAAATAAAAAATAAAAAATAAAAAATCAAAGTTGTCTCATCTTGATGGAAAAAAGTGTGAACTCCTTTCAAAAACTTTTGTAGTTTTGTTTGCTAGTAATATATTATCCTACAATGACCTCAAATTTTAGCTTTCAAACCTACAGCAATCTGCATAATGGTAAATTAAGAAAATGTGATATATTAATTACTTACAAAAATCTTATGGAAAGAGTTCTTGGTAAATGCCTTATAATTGTTTACCAACAAAATATCTTATAATTATTAAACAAGGTTAGTTGATGATACTTGGTAGAGGAATTATATATGACATTTGATAGTTTATCAAAAAAAAAATGGCATTTGATACTTGAATTTTCTTTTTTCTTTGTTTATTTTTTTTACAATATATTGTATGTGATTATCATATATAACTTTTTTTTATCCCTATAAAAATTATATATGCTTGAATTGCAGTCCAGCGTAACTATTTTTTATATGTATTTAAATATTTTATGGATTTTTATGTACTAATTCAACTAGTCGAATTAGTGATCTAGTACTTCGATCGGAGATCAATGATCAGGTCGGTTCTAATAACATTGCAATAGGTACGATGTGAATAGTAAGACAAAAAATAACGATAATTTTTAGAGTATTTTTATGAGTAAAGAATTTCTCCAATCAATGGAGATAAGTTATCTCCGATAAGTCCAAAATGACGTCATTTTTGGACAGAAATCAAGATGTTTTTGTAATTCTAATATATTGCAGAATTATATTAGTCTTTAACATTATAATTTTTTAATCTTATAACCCAAAATCATGTCGTGTTGAGCTCACTATATAAATATTTCCCATTTTTTATATGAAAAAATGTTTGTGTTTTTAAAAAAAAATATAATTTTGTGTCATTTTAGATTTCAATCGTTGATTTCCATTGATCTATGATTATAATTTATTATAAATTACTAATTAATTAATAAATTTGACCCAATAAATTATAAGAATGGATTGACGAAAATAAAAAATTAGAATCTAAAATAATACAAAATTACAACCTTTGAAATCACACAAGTTTTTCCGTTTTTTTAAAATAATACAAAATTAACAACTCTTCAATTTTTATTGACACGAGTTTTATATATAAAAACACACAAGTTTTTTTGATATGAGAAATATAAAACCTTTTTTATATATATATTTAGGTTTAAGGTTGTTGTTTGTCCATGTAGACTTTTACGACTTTTTCCTATTTTGTGGGAAACTAGAGTAGCTTTACCGGAAAGCTCGAAGGACTTCCTGCAATATGGGATATAAGGTTTTGGGTTTTGCATTTCATTAGAATCAGATTCCAATTATTGTCTGTCACGCAGACCACCTTCATTTTTGTTCCTGTTCCTTTTCTGCCCAGAAAAGCGTGAAGGATCAAAGCATGTTAGTGGAGGAATGAATGGAGTGTGAGTGAAGAGACAAATTTACAGCTTTCGCCATTTTTGTGGGCTTTGAGAGTATCACAGCGATGGAGGGAAGAATCTGCGAGGAATTAACACCCAGGTATTATGCCCTTTGCGCCTTTGGAGGAATGCTCAGTGCTGGCACCACCCATCTTGCTATTACTCCTCTTGACGTCTTGAAAGTCAACATGCAGGTGCTTTTCAATTCAATTTGTTCACTCATTTTGTTCCAAAGATCGTGGTTTACTTTGTTTGATTATGGGGCAAAAATGGGGTTGTGGAAAGATTGAATTTTTTTGGCTACCCTTATACTCATTGTATGAAACTGAGATGAGGTTATATGAGAATGGTTTTTGTTAGAAATAATAATATTTGATCATGTTGTTGATTTTGGTCATGTTTGTTGATGGGGGAATGATGTTGTTACATGTAAAGATCGTGGTTTACTTTGTTTGATTGTGGGACAAAAATGGGGTCGTGGAAAGATTGAATTTTGTTGGCTACCCTTATACTTATAGTATGAAACTGAGATGAGGTTATATGAGAATGGTTTTTGTTAGAAATAATAATATTTGATCATGTTGTTGATTTTGATCATGTTTGTTGATGGGGGAGTGATGTTGTTACATGTAGGTGCACCCAATTAAGTATTACAGCATTTCCTCGTGTTTTACTACCTTAATGAGGGAACAAGGGCCTTCTGCCCTCTGGAGAGGTTGGACCGGCAAGTTCTTTGGCTATGGTGCTCAAGGAGGATGTAGATTTGGTCTCTATGAATATTTTAAGGAATTTTATTCCAACTTATTGGTAAACCAGAACAGGAGTCTTGTTTTCTTTCTTAGTAGTGCGTCTGCTGAAGTTTTTGCCAATTTAGCACTATGCCCTTTTGAAGCTGTTAAAGTGAGGGTTCAAGCACAACCCTGTTTTGCTAAGGGCTTGATTGATGGCTTTCCCAAGTTATATGCATCAGAAGGCACACGAGGGTAAAGAAAGATTCAATACATTAGTTTCTTACTTGGTGTGCATCTGTCTTTAGTGGATGATTATGATTATTTATCTTCTTTTCTGTGTACTGCTTGCAGATTCTACCGTGGACTTGTTCCACTTTTGGGTCGAAACATTCCATGTAATTTCATAATCTCTTTGGCTGCTATTCTATCTTGTGAATTCTTATACCATCTGCCAAAAAGTTACTGAAATTTTAATATCTTGCATTTCTATATGGTTTATGTTTCTATATCTTTATCATTCCTGCTCTACTTAAATTATATTATTATACACATATTGAGGTTCAAATAGGTATTTGACTGATCGGTTTATACACATTATTTGCCTGTTGATTGATAAAATATCGATGGACTTCTTTCAAGCTAAGCATACTGAGTAATCAAATATACATTGGGACTATGTTCTTGTAAATAATAAATTTTATTCTTTTGGATTAGTATGGTGATAGAATATGTAGTTTCAATGATAGTGAGTTGTAACTTTATCAGTTGTCCATCAAAGAAATGAATACTAAGTATTCTGCTTATACTTTGGGCAGTTTCAATGGTCATGTTCTCAACATTCGAGCATTCTGTTGATTTTTTGTATCGTAATGTTGTCAAAAGAAAAAAGGAGGATTGTTCAAAAGTTCAACAGCTTGGTGTGACATGTATAGCTGGATATGCAGCTGGATCTGTTGGTAGCTTCATTTCTAATCCAGCTGACAATATTGTAGCTTCTCTTTATAACAGAAAGGCTGATAGTCTTGTGCTGGTATTTTTTTTCTTCACATTTGGTTTATGATACTTCCTTGAAAGATTGGAGAGGTCTTACTAATGTTCTCCTCTTATTTTGTTCCCAGGCTATCAGAAAAATTGGGCTAGCTAATCTATTTACCCGGAGCCTTCCTATTAGAATGTTGGTGGTTGGTCCTTCTATAACTTTACAATGGTTTTTCTATGACACCATCAAAATTTTAGGTGGACTGTAAGTGTATTGCTCCCTAATCTTTTAAGTGATATTTAATAGTTTGTTCTGTTTTATTTATAAAGTATTATTAACTAATTTTTAATCCGCCATTTTGTATTTTAGTTATAAAATTATAGTCCAGGATGTACTCTCTCTCTCTGTCTCTGGACATAAACAAAGGAAGAGAGCAAACTACAGAAAGATATAGATGATTAATAATTTAATGGTGAAGATTATATTTTTACTAAAAAATAAATGTATAACTCAATCAAATGAAGAAGACATTTGGTCTAAAATATCCACAAAAATTTTATGGTCACAAATTCTGGATTTTAGATCCTAATTCTTATGTTCAATAATAGTCACAATGTAAGAGAGCCTTAGTATGTCTGGATCTTGATATTGCAACACAAACCATCATTTCCTTCTGCTTGCACCTAGTATGACTGTATGAGGCTGCCCTGGGGCCAGGGGAGGCTGGGAGTTGAATACGAATTTTTAGTGTCAAGTCTCATCTGTTACTCTATGAGGAATCATATTCTTGGTTATGAATGCATTTACATTGCATGGTTTACATCTATATTTGTATCACCTATATTGATGGTTTTCTGTCTCTTTGGGTTATAACTTGATCACATGGATATGCCATTGTTAAAGAGTGATTGAGTCATTTGCATTATGCTTTGCTTCAGAAAAAAGTAAACTTTATCTTTCGACTCCTGTCGATGAATGGAGATAGATATCTAAATTTAGTGCAAAAAACATAAAAAAATTGTCATGAAGAGATAGCATTATTTGCTTGGGGGGCTGGGTAAACTGTAACGAAATGAGCAGAGCAGGTCATGAAATGGTTTTTAATGGTCAAGAATACAGAATATGGTACTAGCTTCCACCTTCGATCTTTTTTCTAACAAGAAAATGACAAATCCTGGTGTATAAGGCTCCCCGACTTGTGAGGGTAGGGGTGAGAGTCGGCTTTTTGACCATTGTGTCCCTAATTAAATTAAAAAAATACTATTATGCCCCCGTTTTTAAACTATTTAAAAAATATGACATTTCCCCTAAACGTACACCAATATGCCTCTGTTTGACCGTTGATTGACGCTCATACTCGAGTACATAACCAACATACTCTAGTAAATTAGGTGTCATGAGTTTCTACTCGATTACAGGATCCTGATACCCGAGTATGGAACCATATACTCGGGTATCAGGGTCCTGTACTTGAGTATGATGAGTTTTTACCATAAAACTTCGGAAGACCATAACTTTTGGCTCGAGGATCAGAATCAGGTGATTTTTGTTTTGATTTCACATAATTTTTGAGATCTATGCACTAGAAAATTCCCGAAGGATTATTTGTTAGTGTTGGAAAGTAAATATTTGAATAACATCATTCACAAATATAAAATATGTCAAATGGTGCACAAAGAAACATTTTTTGGACCAAGGATTTGTCAGCGCGTAGCTCTTGAAAAGTTATGGGGAATAAAAGAAAAAAAGCACATGATTTTACATCTGAGTCAAAAGTTATGGCCATACGAAGATTTCCGGTAAAATTTTCCAAATTTTGTAATGCAAATAAGTCTTGTGATACCCACAAAGCCCCTCCTCAGGTCACCCGAGTCAAGTCCAATATTATGAGTATATGACAATAGAAACTTGTTTGATCCAAAAAATCTTGTGGAAAAAAATTTATGTCTTAGTTCACTAATATAATCGATTATCATATGCTGGTGTAATCGATCTATGCAACGGTAGAAAATTCCCGATATAAGGATTATTTGTGTAAGTGTTGGTCCAAACGATAAATATTTGAATAACATCATTCACAAATATAAAATATGTCAAATGGTGCACAAAGAAGCATTTTTTGGACCAAGGATTTGCCAGTGCGTAGCTCTTGAAAAGTCATGTGGAATAAAAGAAAAAAAACACATGATTCAGACATTCGAGTCAAAAGTTATGGCCATATAATTTTCTGATAAATTTCACACAAATTTTGTAATGCAACCATGAAGGATGGACGTTACAAAAGAAAACATTATTACAATTAATTTGGGATAAAGGTGATGTTGATGATGTTGATGTTGATGTTGTAATGCAAATAGGTCTTGTGATACCCGCAAGGCCCCTCCTCAGGTCATCCGAGTCAAGTCTAATATTATGATTATATGACTATAGTAACTTGCTTGATCCAAAAAATCTCGTGGAAAAAAATTTATATGACTCAGTTCACTGATATAATCGATTACCGTATGCTATTTTAATCGATTACTTGGTCCAGCTAATGGTCAGGAATGTGTGATATGAGCCTCAGTTCACTGATATAATCGATTATTGTATGCTGGTGCAATCGATTACTTGGTCCAGTCAACGATTAAGAACGCGTGATATGAGAGTTATAAAAAAAACAAGCTCTCACAAATAACTTGGGTTGAATACTCGAGTATTGTTTGTGATCTGGTTTTTATGAATATTTACTCGAGTACATGGGTGGTGTACTTGAGTAAATGTTCATAAAAATCCAGATCACGAACAATACTCGAGTATATCACCTGTGTACCCGAGTATTTTCTGTTCCGCGCGATATACTCGAGTATCAACCTCTTGTACTCGAGTACATAACTCGGTCAACGGTCAAATAGGGGCAGATTGGTATTATGTTTCGGTACGAGGGCAAAGCGGTAATATTTATTTTAATTAAGGGCAAAAGGGTCAAAAAGCCGGTGAGGGTCGATTGTCCGCAATTTTATCCTTGTATTTTTGTAAAGAGGTTGTTTCCATACTCGAATCTGTGAACTTCCCGTCAAAAGAAGAAACCTTACTATTGCTCCAGGCTTGCTCTAGATTTTTTTTTAATAATAAGAATACGAAACAACATTGTAGCTGCAGGCTAAGATCTTTGGTTTAGATGGGACCTTGAACTGACTTTATAACAATGTAGGGTGTGAATGAGTGTGTTTAACTTAGCTGGTCTGGGTATGTCTTAACCATTTAGCATGCCAAAAATGTAAAAAGGCTAGGATTGTAGTCAAGAAGGTTGATGTTCTAGAGTTGCTGTAGTGATGATAGTAATATTATATACAAGATAGCCCATCAAATTATGTTAACAGAAATGCTGAGAATGGAGTAGCATGGCTTGCAAATATCTTCACTGGCCATAGACTTGTACTGCTTGATCACAGAGAATATTTTCTGATGATGATTTTGCAAAGGTGTTGAATACAATGTTTTGATATAGTAGAGATTTTTTAGGTTTATCTGTACTAGTTTTATGCTGTCAAGGCGTGGTATATATATTGTTCTATTTGATAAGCTCAGAATCAGCCCTAAAATTAACAAATCTAAGCCTTTTGTTGTCTGAGTATTTGCGAAGGAAATGATGTCCTGAACCAATAAACTTTAAATACATATTCTCTATTTTCTGAAATGTGTTCTTGTTTTGAAACCTTGCAGGCCAACTAGTGGTGAAGTGGCAACTGACTTGACAGGAGATGTGGCAGGCTAGATTCAGAGAAATGGAATTCTGCAGTCACATTTTTCTGCTGTGACTGTGTATGATTGCAAGTCATTTTAAAGTATATATAGGAATAGTGTGTGGTGGCTTTTGTTTTCTGCCACCATTTAGCCTTCTTGAATTTTTCATTATAGGTTTTAATTGAAGCTTTTGGAATTTGATTACGGAAAAAGAATGAGGACTTGATGAGCCCATTTATTTTCTGATGTGTACTCAATACCAAAATAATTAAATAAAAAACTCAGATTTACTAGCAATGCTTTTGCTGAAAATTTACTGGTTAGTGATTTGTCCATGCCTTTTGGTATGCCACACTCGATTTTAATTGATCTTGAGTTCTTATAATCCTCATATTTATGCTATCTTCTTAATTTACATTTTCTTGTTCTTGTAAGTGGTTTCCAGTCTCTCCACAATGTTCCGGTCACCTTGTCCTCGGGGTATGGCCTGTAGGCTAGTTTCTTGTTGGAACAGAGGGTGCGTTGAGCTTCGCTATCGAAGGAAGGATGAGACTACTCCCTCATTTGAGGAGGGAGGCACATCCTATGACGTACAAAGATTTTCCAATAATTTACTTGAGGTAGGATTTGAATCCTTACTCAAGCAAATCCTTGGGAGCTCAGTTGCCAACTGAGCTACCCTTGGGGGTTAATGTTATGATGTTTTAAACATTGAAGGAAAGGAACATTTCACCACTACAACAGATAGTGAAGGAAGAAACATCCATCTGAACAGTTTTTAATCCAACAGTCGAATTGATTTAAGAAGTTACATTTCTGTGTCAACTTTAAGAAACTGAATCATAGAGGACACATTATTGAAGTTAGAATAGGCAGTAGCTAATAAATGAGAGGGGACTGAGGATGAGATATGAGGGGGCATATTGTGTTGTCACCACTCACCAGATGTCCTTGAAAGTTGAGCATGATGTGGTTTGTTATTAAAGGTGCAGTTTCACTATCAGCCATGTGACGTAGTGTATATCAACTACGCTTTCAGGATCACTTTCGGTCGGACCCGTTTAACTTCCGTCCTTTTTAACTCAAGATTCATGATCATGTCCTACCTAATTGTGGCCAGAAAAAAAGGATGATGGACCCAATTCCTAATAGCGTTTGGTGGAAGAGAATTTTGTGTGTGTCCGGAAATTTTGATTTTCAAAAATATGATTTTTACGTTCAGATTACAATAATATGTGAAAATTAAAAATTTAAAAAAATTCAGTTTACCGGAAATCATGAACAATAAGGGTAATTCAAATCATTCTAAGTTAAATTTATGAATTTTCTGTTAAAAGCTAAAATCTTTAAACATAAGTGGTTCCGTAGTGAGTAGAGGGATGAAGCGTGCACTCACGAAACTCGAAAGCATTCACGGGATTCATCGCAAAGTTGTGTTTCTGTTTTCTATACCAAAATAAAATAAAAATCAAAACTGCTACAGTGCTACAATAGAACGGTTATCCAACCTTTTTTTTTAGTCAAAAAAACTTTTTGTGAAAACACTAACCAAACGGCCCAGAACATTGGCCTTAATCTTACCACGTTGTCTTGATATCACAAAGTGAAGACTATTTTGTAGCTTGGAGAAAATAAATAAATATAAAATGCTAATTTTCACGACTCATAACCTATGTAGTATCGGGATGAAGCGTGCACTCACGAAACTCGACAAGCATTCAACACGTTAATTTTCAAAATATGTGATTTCGTTTCTATATCAAAATATTAAATAATATTTTTAATTTATGTAGTATATATTATATTTAATATTCAAATTATTTTTTTTTAACAAAAAAACTTAAACTTATAATATTCATTAATTTTGCAAAGAAACATAAGATATCCCAAATATTTATTTATATTAAACTCAATAAAATGGTAATCGTAATTTAACGAATTTAATAGTTAGAACTAAAAACTCAACGCAATGTAACTTTTTAACATTTTTTTGAATTTCTATAACGTGTGTTCATAACGGAAATATATATATATATATATATATATATATATATATATATATATATATATATATATATATAGATAAGGCGCAGATCTTTGACACCAGCGTCAAACTTAAAAATTTGATATCAAATCCTAACCGTTAATTTCTGTCGACGGTTATAATTTATTAAAAATTACTAATTAATTAATAAATTTGACCCTATATATGACAAAATCTTTTTATATCGGTAGGAGCAATAAATCTTACACTCAATCTTAACCGTTGATTTTATATATCTAACAATTATAATTTATTGAGAATTAATAATTAATTAATGAAGATAATCTAATTAATTATAATCGTTTAATGAACGAAAATAAATAGTTAAAAGTGAGTTTAAGATTTATTAGTTTTACATTAATATAAATTAATCATATTCCATATATATTTATATGTATATATATATATTCAAATCTTCAAGCTTGGGATAAGATAAGATAGGTTGAACATTAGGCCTGCTAATGTCTTAATTAATTAAGTTCAAGGTGGACCCTCCTGTGCCCCTCCAAGATATATCTGCCCAGTTGGTTCCCAGGGCCCAGGGGGTATATGCAAATGTACAACTGTTAGTAACACTTTGTTTTTTCCGTCATTGGATCACCATGTCCAATACGCTAATATATCACAAAAATTTGAAGATTACTCTCATAGGCCACGTGTGTCTCTACTTTTTCTTATATATATATTGGTTCGGCCTGTGCATTTTGCATAACTTAATTAATTAAGACATTAGCAGGCCTAATGTTCAACCTAACTAATCTTATCCCAAGCTTAAGATATATATATATATATATATATATATATGTGAATAAACATCTTTTTTGGTCCCTGACAATATCTGCGAAATCCTTTTTAGTCCCTGGAAATAAAAAAGGACCAAATTGGTCCCTAAAATTATGAAAAAAGGGCCACTTTAGTCCTTCTGTCAATTGTAATAAGTACTCCTTGGTCATTTTTTATCATTTTAGGGACCAATTTAGTCTTTTTTTATTGTCAGGGACTAAAAAGGACTTCACAGGGTGTTTACTATATATATATATATATATATATATATATATATGATATAAACCGGTGAGATTAACCAAATCTTAACAATTGATTTTCTGCATCTAACGGTTGAGATTTATTAGGTCTCACTCATTAATTAATCTTTAATTCCCAATAAATCTCAACCGTTAGATGCACGGAAATCAATATATATATATATATATATATATATATATATATATATATATATATATATTGGTTCTGCATGTGCATTTTGCATAAATGTGACTCAATGTGGGTGGGGATCGGATCGCCACCTAAGTTCTTTATTTTCGAATCATATTCTTCGTATGAATCATTGAGTTCATCGAAACGACCAATTATAAATTAATAATTGTTACAAGTTAAAGAACTTTGTGCCCCCCCGCTTCATGCCCATTAATAATGCCCCATGCTTCAATTAAAATTTAATACATTATACAATGACAGTTACCTAAAAAAACGAACGAATCTAAATCCACACAAAGTGTACCCGTAATGTCCAGACAGGTGTGGTTCAAAAGTCTTTTACAGGTTATCTTTTTCCGTTTTGTACATAAGAAAAACTTAACCATCATTTATTGACAATAATTAAATTTTGATTGGCCAATTAACACCTTCTTTGCGTCATTGTTAGCTCGACCAACTTTTGTCACCTTCCCTATTCTCATTTCCCTCAAAATCCCCTCTCTTGCATTTCCCCCCCTTAATTTTGGGTTTATTAATGTGTAAAAATTTATGGTTAATGTTATTAAGCTTTATGGAGAAGAAAAGTAGGAAAACTTAGCCTTTAGAATATACTCCTGACACGTACTTGATTAATTAAAAAAAAACAGATGGATTAAATTGAGAGGAGTCCCCTACTTTAAATTCCAATACTTAAGTTTGTAACTCAATTAACGACATGATCCATGATTATCATTAAGCAAGCATAAGATAGTAATTTAAGTAAATATGCAATATGTAAGTTACTAAGCATAAGAAAGTTACATAATGGGTCAAGTTATATTTACAAACTTTTTTGTTTACAAACTCTTACAAACTACACTAAGTACGACCGGTCATACTTTAATCAGTGTACGACCGGTCGTACTTAGTGTGATTTGCAAAAAAAAGTTTGTAAACGGATCCTATCACATATTACATTATCTAAAGTACAAGGGAAATTCTATCAAGAATAATGTCAATAATTTATTTTTTGGGTCTAAATGTGTCAATTTCCATAGATTTTAAAGAAGTTGTAGGGTGCTGATGAATGATCCTTTCAGTCATAATAATGCAATTAAACATGAAGAAAGCAGCAGTTGAGTGTCTTATAGTGCCACGCCGTGGCATGGATCGTTTTAACTGTTCAAGTTTGACATGTTAGCCAAAGGACCACGAGCTGAATCTGATGGTGTGTGTGTGTGTCCCACTTGTGTTTGACATTTTATCATGTTGTTGACAGAAGGAATTAGTGGCTGCCAGGGTTGGAAATAAAGCTGTCTTGAATTCTTTAATATACCTTACTCTGTAGACGGATTCATCGCTTGACTTTTTATTAGCTGTATATCTATGATTGTGAGGCTGCTTTGATGATCTTGTGGACCACTTCCACATTATCACTCTAGAGAACTCAGAAACTGGGATATTTTAGTTTCAGGGATTGATATTTTTTTTATGTTGTGTGAGATAATTTTAGAGTTTAATGTTTCTATTTTTACAAAAAAAATTCTCTATTACATTATACATACAAGTGAATAGGTCCTATTACTATTTTCTCTCTTTTCTCTTTATAATAGTATCCATTTATTTTTATGTGAGTGTGACAGAAATTTTTCTTCAACAAAAGCAGAAATATTTTTCTCATATAATTTTATTTCTTACATATTGATAAAAGTGTATGGGGTTTATTTTATTTTTTTCTCTTCTCTTTATATAACTATATAAATCCCATATATTTTTATATGTACTGGGAAATAAAATTATTTACTAAATATTAATCCCTTAGTTTCATGTAAACACAATTATTCCCTACAGTTATTAAATTATGATTAATGACGTGATGTGAAATGTTGGCCAACTTTGGGAGGAGGTACACACCTTGTATTTGTCAAACTATCTTTTTCCAATGTCAAATAGCCCATTCTAAAAGTTAAGGTGAGAATCAAGGAAGGCAAAATTATTATAAAGAAAATGGGTTAATCTAATCTCATATTGCATGAGAGGTCTTCTCTCATCATATTATAGATACATGTGTGGTGGGATCCATAATTTATAAAAAAAATAGGGAAAAAAAAAGAAAAAAGGGTGTCACAGATTTCGATAGGTTTATTGGAGATAAACTACTCTTATATTTGCATAAGAGTAGTTTTTCCCAAAGAAAATATATACTTATCATATTTTTTTCTTATAATTACTTAAAAAATTTATTTGATATATATATCTATTCTTTTCTCTCTCTTTTTCTTGGTAGAATATATCTATTCTTTTATTATGAACTTTTTATTTTATCTTATACTTTTCCGTTCTAAAATATATGACTAAAGAAATATAGGAGTCATGCTGTATACAAAATTGAAATAAATTCAAGTGCAATAATACATTCCGGAACAAAAGTATAGATAGCATTAGGCTACTACAACTAGCAAAGCTTTAGAGCTTTGCCCATCTTAATATATTGACCTGGGTCTATGACCTTTTTTCCCCATTAAGTAATCTCTTTGAAAGGTTATTTATGATAATTTAACATAATAAGCATATGTAAAAACTGTTCTCCAGTTGCCCACGTGACTAAATGGGCCAAGAGTGCTGGTAAGTATTTACTAATCAAGATAATAATAATAGTTATTGTATTTGGCTCTTTTTCCTTGTCATTAGTCCTTCAAGTATATTCGATTTCTTCTCATCAAAAAGTTTCAGCAAAGTAAACTTCATTCATATTAGACTGCAATTAGCAACAGTACCAAAGCTAATGAGATGGCATATTGTACTAAAAGAAGACAATCTCTAGAAGTGGAGTGAATTTATAGTGGTCGGGACCAGAGAGTATTGGGTGAGACTGAGATGAGAGAAAGAAAGAAAAAATTGAGGAGAGAGCATAAAAGGGCCGACCCAGTTCAAATACCCACTTCGTGAAAAAAAGAAAAATAAAAAATACAGGTGTTAATTTTGTAGTGAAAGGACCACGGTGGTCCGGGAGCATAATAAAAATTTCCCTATAAGTGGTACAAAAGGTAACACTAATACGTTTAACAATGGAGTGAAGGTGCACTTCTACATACATAAACAATTAAACATAGTACATAATCATCTTCGGTTTCTCCCTCCACTATCCATCTCTAGTTTGCCTGTTGGATTGTGTACATTTCTTTCTACTTTCAAGACAACAGAAATACAAATGAAATCAAATAGAAAATTCAAATTGTACAGGAAAAAAAGAAAAAAAATCAGAAAATATAGAACAATGAAATCTACAATTTGTGCCGCCAAGTCAAAGCAAATTATAACAGCCAACAAAGGCTGTCATAGACTCTGAGGTATATTTGTCTCTATTTTCAAATGCATATCTCTGCCAAATAGGAAAATAGAAAACATCAGCAGCCATGGCTTCCCTCTTAGCTATCATTCCCTCTGAAGAACTCCAGCCATGCCACAAGTAGTGAACCTAAGTTAATCAGAGCAACAAACATTAAGATTAAGCCTATAACTATTTCATAATTAATATTCACACCAATTTTGATGTTGATGTTGATGTGTTGACCTGGAAAACAACTAAACTTACTTGTGGAATCTGATGCTTGCCAATGTCACTAAATGAAATCAAGCTTTCACATAATCAACACCGTCACGCTTTCTTTTGTTAGACTTTGAAAAGAAGCAGATCTGAGCCCAACTCTTTTTCTGCTTGAGTGGCTGTGATTTAACATCCTTCTTTTCTCCCTTCTCCACAAGCTCAGACATGTACTGAACAACAGCCTGATTGATATGCACCAACACATGAAAATTGAGATTCAATAAAACAGAAAGGTCTTTATTAAAAGTTAAAAAGAAGAAGGGAAAGATACCTGTGCTCCCTTCTCAGCTATATGCCTTGGTGGAACTTCAAGAGGATTCTCTTGCACTCGCAGGACGCGTAGTCGAGTGAGCATCCTAAATGAATCAGGAAGAACACGTATCTGATTATTGCTGATATCCAATTCCTCAAGCATTTCGAGGTTTCCAATGGATCTTGGTAAGGATCTCATGTCAGCAAAATTGTTTCCTATGTTCATCTTGACAAGCGAGGTAGCAAAACATAAGCTCTCAGGCACTGACTCAAGCTCATTGAAACTTACATCAAGTTCTTTCAGGTTTGTTAGAGATGACATTGTTGTAGGTAGTTGTTTGATGTTATTGTACCGCACGGACAAAACTTCCAGGCTCTGAATCTTTCCTACAGCTTCAGGTAGGGCTTTAAGCCGATTATAGTCAGCACGGAGCTCTCTAAGGGAAGAACAATTACCAATAGAATGTGGAATTTCTTCTATATCATTTGTTTCCACATTCAATATTTTTAGGCTAACAAGTGACCCTATAGAGTCAGGAAGCACTTGAAGCTGATTTGAACTCAAATCAAGCTCCTCAAGACGCGCCAATCTGCCAAAAGAAGCAGGAAGGGATGATAACTGGTTTCCCCGCAGATCTAGATATACCAGACTAAGGAGATTTCCAACAGAATCAGGGAGCTCAGTGATCCTATTGGAATGCAAGTCCAATCTAGTCAAGGATGAAAGGCCTCCAATTGTAGAAGGTAAGACCATAATCCGATTCTCGGATAAATCAAGGGTGAATAAACTTGATAACTTTCCTATCGAATCAGGTAACCAGTCAACTTGATCCATCAACTTGTTCTGGAGTTTGAGATCACGAGTTCCTTTCTTTGCAGAAACTTCAATTAAGCTAGCAAGTTTTATCAAACTCAACTTATCACCATCTTTACCTGCAAATCAACATTCCGTTAGGACAAGATTCCCTAGGCTACAACATAAGTTCCAATATGAGTAACTGGATACTATGGCTACCTAAACAACAACAACAACAACAACAACAATAATAATAGTAATAATAATAACAGAATTGAATGTTGAGTGGCATATATGGTTACCTGAAGTAGTTGTGGGTTTTAAATTTAATGATGAATCCAATATCTGGGGTTTGGACGGGATACTAGGTTCAATTCCATACCCGTTGGAGTAGAATGTGGACTTGACCTTCTTTACATAGCTGTCATCTCGTGTGAACAATTCAGAAGTCTTCACAGGTTCTTTCTCTGCATTGAACAAGCTGGAAGAAGCAGCAGCAGCAGCTAAAGGAAGAGGCTTATCAAAACCACCCAAGGAAGCTGAAGCAGAAACCGAATTCTTAGAGAAGCTAGTGGAAACAGTGGAAGTGGAACAGTTGGAGTGACTGGTTTTGCGAGAAGTGGAATTGGAAGGAGGAGAGGAAACACACATGGAAGCTCTCTGAATCAAATCATCAAACAGAGAGTGAACGTTCTCAAGATCAAGCAATTTCACAGCCTCCCTCTTCTGCTCCTTGCTCTGGAAATAAACCATGTTCTTCTGCATCTCTTGAAGAACCATGAAAAGCTCTTCAGGCACATCAGGTCCCTTGCTTTGTCTCGCTATGGGTTCAAGCCTCGTTTGGTCTTCCTTCTCAACATTTATAATCAAACCTTTCGCCGCTTCAACTTCATCAATCCCTGGTCTAGTTGGCAAAGATCTATGAATCCTCATTATCTCTTCCACTACTCCATCAACCGATGACCAAGACTCCATCTTTCGTTACAATCACACTAACCCCACAAACACCCAGATTCTGAATCCTCGAAATTATTACCCAGATTTCAAAAATTCGAAATGAAACTTTTTTTTTTTTTTTTTTGGTTCAGTTCAAAACGAGCAATGAAGAAGAAAGGTGAAGATGAAGAAGAGGGTGTTTTGAGGGTGCGAGAATGGATAATGACATATGAGTTGTGTGTATCAACGAGATCTGCATCATCAGCAGCAGGATCATCAACATCTCATACAATTGCATCTTCCTCTTGTTCTTGTTCTTCTACTCTCGTTGCTTGTTTTGTCTTATGCGCAACTTTTGTAATTCCCCGATATACCCTTCTTTCCTTCCTTAAATAACCACACACGCCACCCCGTCTTTCTTGTTTAGTTTTCCCAGCCCGCGGTTTTATTAACGGCCGTTGGTTAGGACTTTTAATTCATAAGACAGTTACTGACATATGTGGTAAGAAAAATTGTGTGTTAATTTGTTTATGGATTTTATGTTTATCATTTAACATAATATAACTTCATTTTTCTACACACACATTAAAGATGTGAGGATCTACATATTTTTCTTTCTCTTTCATCATTCCAATTTCTCTCTCCCTTTTGATGTGAGAGTAAAAACAACACTCAAATTATGTTACATAACACTAATAAAACCCTTTTTTTATTATTATAAGGGTTTGTACAAAGTAATACAATAAGCCCAATACAATTTTATTTTGGGCGGAAATCATGATATTTTTATAATTTTAATTTATTTCAGGGTTATTATAGTCTTTATAATTATAATTTTTTAATCTTTTAATCATAAAACAACATCATTTTAAGAATAAATGCATATAATTTATCTGCATTAACTGCAGAAATATATTTATGTTATTATAATTTGGCAATATATAAGAGAATTCTATTTTTATTTCTTTAACCTAATTAATTTTTTTTGGAGTGAGTTAGACTTCGGTATTTTCACTATTCACATGGGAAAATAAACGATACATTATGATAATTAGGGATGTTTATCAACCGATCTAAACTGATTCAAACCACGATGACCCAACCGAAAAATTGAAAATCAAATAAACCGAAAAAAAATCACAAATTTTAATTGGATTAGATCAGTTTTCAGATGGGTCGATGAAAATCGACCCAATCCAAACCGATACAATAAATTAATTTTCCTCTACCTACTTGGACCTTTTCTCAATCATAGCCCAGAAATTTCTAAACCCAAGACCTATTAACCTATCAATTAAACCCAAGAAAAAATCTACTCTCATCTCATCAACAAGATTTCATCTGTGTAGAGTTTCATATCTTAAAAAAAACCATATCATCGTCTAATGATGCTTTTGTATTTCAAAAAATAAATAAATCTACAAAGCCAATATATACAAAGACATGTTATTTGCACAATAATCATAAAACAAATTTTAGAATTTTAAAAAAACCGAAAACTAATCCAATGTAAACCGAAAAAAATTGGATTGGATCGGATTGAATTTGAAAAAAAATCCAAACCGAATAGATGGTTACATTAACGAACCGAAGAGATTGGATCAGATGATTATTACTTCCAAAATCGATTAAATCCAGACCACGATTATGATAACCCCAATAGAACAGTATAATAATTATTCAGCTCTAATATATAAAAAATTCCCTCTAAAATTTAAATCCTTACTTTTTTTATAATTCATCTATTTTAAATTTATATTATCACTTTAACAACCTCTTTATACCGATCAAACAAACTTTGATCCTTAAAAATATATGTAATAAACATAGAAAGTAAGTGTCTAGAAAAATATTGCACAATATTGGAAAAGAGAGTAAACCCAAATGCAAAGGGGGAAGGAGGGACAGGTGTAAGTGTTGGGAGGGGGGACACGTCCAAAGGTGTATCCAGCTGGCATTGCTATTACTGAGAGAGTAACCCTTTTCTGCGGCTAACCCGACACAACACTGCAAAACAACCAGATTTAGATTCAATTCAATCTTAACTATTTTTTTAAAGTGTGTTAGCTCTTTTTAGTATATCCATGATTATTTGAGAAAATTATGAAACTAATATGCAATACGAGATAAGTTGAGAACAAAGATATTTAAATCTCATATAAAAATTAAATCGAATTTTTTTTTTCCACTTACTTAATTCTCTTATTACTAATTAAGTTAACATCGTTTGGTAATAACAATTTTATTTTTTCTCCCTTACGGTTGTAGTTGTTCATATTGTGAATGAGATGGAAATGGAATAAAACATCACACTTGAGAAGATCACAACCATTAAAAGTTAAATCTGTGGTTATGATTTTGTAACTACCTATTTTACTTTTTTTTCCCTCTTTTATTATCGTTGATCCACCTTTATATGTCATGTGATTTTTCATATCAGAGGATCCGGATCCGAGTGAGATAGAGAGGTGGGGTTACGGTCGTGGTCATGGTCATGGGCCTCTCATGGCGTCATGACTCAAATCAGTCACAATAATAATCTCTTTTATCTTTCTCTCTTTCTCTATCAATGCTTCATAATCCTCCCATGATCTATAACACTGATATCACACTCAGCCTCACGTGCTGTGCCTTTAGCTGTCCCCTTACCTTCAGGCGAAGCCCATGTTCATGTTACCCTCATGCTCCTACATTTTCTATACACCTATTTATAAGTATACATAACCAACCACCACCATGCATCCTCATCCACTACTTCATGAGTCATTCATTTTTTCACAGTTTACCTTCAAATCTTCACAATAAAACTTTCGATAATACTGCATATGAATATCGTTATCTAGCCCCTGAGGCCTCTCACCTTGTGTAAATGTTACTAAAAATTTATGGGAATGAAAATTCATTGCTTCATTGAGGAATATGACTTGATAAGGCAATGCCAGCAAAACTAAGCAGCTACACCTTTCACCCTCTGTCTCTTGTTCTGCCTTGCCCCCCTTATCATTCATGCAATCATATGTATGTATATATGCTTGTTTTTAAAGGTTTTATATATCTCATGTTGTGGAAATTTGTAATGTCATGCTACTCTAATACATTTGATGTGGGTCCCACTCAAAAATAAAATAAAATAGGGCTATCCTTTTTTTATGAGAGTAACATGACACTTCTACTTATACATTTTCAAATTTCACTAATTAAAGATATAAAATTGTTGAGGTATGAGATTCAATTAGCTGTTGACCACAAAACAACACCTTCCAATTTTTATCTGTTCATTTTAGAAAAGTATAAATTTTTATTTTACTTTTGTAGTCATGTTTTTTTATTCTAAGAAAATAAATAGGTAAGATATATACTTCTTTTCTTTAGTAACTATATAATTGTTGACTTCTTGTGGACTATGAAGAATATACTCTACACATCTGTCGCAATTTCTTGAAAATGAAGAAAATATGGTAACTTAGTTTCATATTCATGATACTGCATGGAATCCAAGATACGAATTTCAAGAATTTACATATATGAAATAAGTTGGAAAAATTATTTCTTAAACTTTGAGAAACTTAAAAATTAGTATCTCTGCCTTGTTATGGATATGAAAAGCATTCATAAAAAACATAAGCTAAATAAATGGTGTATTAAGAAATCATGTTATATTTGCGTGATTAATTAGCAAAAGTATATGACTTAATTAATTGTAAGTGTGTTCCAGTGGCCTAATCTCAATGCATGTAGTAAATGCATAACTATAGTTGATGAAAGTGACACGTTTAAATACATTCCGAGTAAATATGGACAACATCAAAGAACACACCCACTTCACAGTTAAGCTTTACTTACCCTGATTGTCTATATATTTTCACTTTATTTAAAAATAAAGTATATTTTCACTTTACAAATTATATTTAAAAACAATGGGTGTTCGCCTGTTTGGATACAGTTTTGAAAAAGGCAAAAGTTAAAAAAAAATTGTTTTTTGGAAGTCAATATTTCTGTTCCAAAGCCAAAATACTGCTAGATATTGATTCAACACAAAATAGCTCTAATTTTTTTTTTAAAAAAATCTTTTAATATAAACAGTAATAAAAGCCTTTTTTCAAAGTCCATCTAATGACGGGTCATAATAAGCCTAATTAAACGCAACCTGACCTAATTTATTTAAACCCCTATTTACAAATTCAAATCGTTAATTGTTATCCAAACTAATTTAGTTAATTGATTATAATCTGTGAAGTTACCATATACTCAATTTAAATTACGCATTCTTAAATGATATTTTTGTAATTTATTTCGTACATGTCTGTACCAATCTTTAATATTCAAATATGAAGAAAATGGTTTAAAATTTTTACAAATTTAAACTCTTTGAGCCGACTATGAAATTATTCTCTGTCTTGTAATAAAATGGTATTTTGAAAAATCAGATGAAGTGGTACTTAAATTTGGTGCCTCCAAGTGGAGTTCTGAACAAAATGGTATTAACTCTCGCTTTGTTTGAAGCAAATCTATTAATCGATATCAACCACCTGAACAAAATTTTGCTATGGCCCCAAAAAGGGGAAAAAAAGAAAGAAAAAGAAAGAGAGATTTACATCTTTCTGGTGGTAGTTGTACCCTGCCTGTTTTAGCTGTGTTGCTATCCCTTTCTCTGATTGGATATGGACGGGGTTCTGACCACAGATCTTGGAAGTCCCTTTCTCAACCTCTTTAAGGCTGGAGATCTGATATCCCCAGACTTGATCAATTTGTCATCTGAAAGTCGAGGGCATTGCAAGAATTAGAAATGATAAAGGCAGAAGATGATACTGTCGAAATATTGGAAAGGTTACAAAGAAAAAAAGGTGCAAAAACAACCATAGATGTAACACCCTTGCCACCATATTATAAATTAGCTAAAAGCCTAAAACCAAACGTTACCCACAATTCCATTTCAAATTTCATCAAACATCATAAGATTTAAGTTTAAGAGCAAGCTTTTAAAACAAATACAACCTGCCAAGTTTTTTGATATCAAGTGATCTGGTGTCTAACCTGTGCCAGAGGCATTCATAAAAGTTTCCGTCTTTTTACTATGAGAATCTTTTGGCACGCAATCATATTCTGAACGTATTGTGGAAACAGTGACTACTCCTTGCCTCATCTTCTGTTCCGGATCTGCACATTGACCTTTGAAAGGTTCCATATAACAGAACCTAATATAGCAAGAATTCAAAAATAGATTAATACAGAACATATGCAATCATACAATATTCTGAAGCACAATGACAAATTTGTTACTTTTTTAATTATCTAGTCCTTTATTTTAAATCTGGCTAAGTATGTATGCATGCATAACCTGTCCCAAGTCAAAGTAAAAAACCAAATGGCACTACGATTCATATTACCAACAAAAGCTAACTCAATAGCAATAGAAGCAAAAATGGTTTATCCAACACATATGCTGGTAGATTAATTTCATTCTATTTCATCTATAGCAATACAAATTGAATAAACCAACAAACTGCTCCAAGAAACCAAAAACCAAAATTTGCAGTTCAATTAGGTTTCTTTCTTTGGAAACATACCAATTGGGCCTATTTCATCTATAGCAGCATAGTACCGCTTGAAAATCAACTGTCATTGACCGATTCTCCTAGACTTTGTTGCCAGCACTGATTTCTTTAGTGGTTTTGAGCCTTGTTGCAGGCAGGGAAGACCACCAGCCAAGACTCAGGTCAGCGATGGCAACATTCAAGGACAAAGATAGAGCTCTGGGTGGACCTAATATTGCAAGAAAAATCCTGTGCTCCAACTTCCGAAACCCTCATGTCAATACCAAACCTCTGGTATTAGTTTGAAATTTTGAATGCTCTTTGAGAGAGATGCAAAATAAAATGGTTAATCCAACATAACTGCTGGTTGATTAACTTCATTCTATTTCATCTATACATGGCAGGGGTATATTTAATCCAATCCATATTGAATAAAACCATCCAATTGCTCCAACTTCTGAAACCCTCATGTCAATAACAAACGTCTAGTATTGGTTTTAAATTTTGAATTTTCTTTGTCAAAGATGTAAAATAACCATTCATGTCTTTTCACCTAACAACTTAAGCCAATAGGATTATTAATTCATGACATGGTATCAAGTCTCTATGACTTTAAGATTTAATCCTCGTCGCCCTCATTTTTTTCATAAAATGTTTAATTTAAACACAAGGTATATGGATTTGTGTATTATCCGCGCTTCAAGCCCAAAAGGCTCTTGTGTGAAAGTGCGTGATAGAAATATAATATAAAATAATTCACATGTCTTCACCTAATAGTTTAAAGCTTTTAATATAATTAATTCATGACAGGATATCAAAGCCTTTACGACCAAGTGGTCTAGAGATTGATCCTTATCGCTCCCATTTTTCTAATAAAATGATAAATTAACACAATGTAGGTAGGCTAATGCATTGTCTGCACTTTAAACTCGACTCTAATATGAGAGGGCATGTAGAGACGTAATCTAAAACTATTCATGTGTCTTATTCTAAGAGCTAAGGCTTTAATGGTATTTAGTTCATGACATCCTTTATAATGAAATCGACTACTGGGTTTCAGTGCAAATGTCTGAGTTGTAAGAGAACATTGTTGTTGTAGCAAATCTTACTCACTGCCTGCAAATATTATTTTGAGAAAAACTGCATATTTCGTTAATTGAAGATTGACAATTGTGTTCACATCACAGTTAGGGAGCGGATCCCAGTGACTGCTTATGCCATCTGTCAATTTCTGTTATTTATTTTTTATCAGATCTGTTTCAGTTTTTGTTATTAGTTTCATTAGCTTTGTTTCATCAGTTAGAAGCTTGTGTATGTTGTAATTGTCTACAAATAGATGGTTCCAGATATCATTTTGTAATTTTTCATTATTATTTGAAACTGTTGTAAATAATTGTATATATTTATTTATTTATTTATTTATTTCCATTCTAGAATCTTTTTTGGGCTTAGCCCATTAGCTTATTTAGTCTCTTTAAATAGAGAGCAATTATACAAATGTAATATACAATTTTATTAATAAGATTATCTCTTTTTCAACTGAAAAACAGAAAGATTCAGGATTTCTCTTCTCTCTCTGCACTTTCTCAGAAACTTTTAACAGAGGTGTTGAGTCTTATTTATTTGATGATTGGGAATATATGTTGCCTAGGGTTTTGCCATGTAAATGTAGAATTGAGGCCCACCTTGGACAAAGTGGGGTGGAATTTCTATGCTTGCAATCCTTCTAGTATTTGCTTGAATTGTAAACCCCGAAACCAAACCGAACCAACCAAGTTTAACCAAAACAATTTAAATCAGTTTGTAATAGTTTGATTTTCTAAATGAATCAGAACTCCAAGGTCCAAACCCGAGTGCAAACATCCCTAACGGAAAACAGGTTGAACTTTCATCATCCAAATACAATACACAAACCGTATCCCATGGTGGTGTCGGCGGTAACCAACATTTGTTTACTACCTAATATTCAAATATCAATCATTCCAAGCCTAATTGGTGAACAGGGTGTAAGTGTTAATACAATTTTCATCATCCAAATAACAAACACACTTGTTTACCACCTGATAGGAATGGACCAATCATTGCAAGCCTAATAGATGAATAACGCATTATATATAGTTACTATAGCCCTTTTAATTGAGTGACCAAAGGCACAAAAAACATATATATGAATGTTAAATATAACATACCATTGCAAAGGTAATTTTGTGCTGCCAGAATCAGGAGGTAATATTCTCCACTTTCTGCACTTGTCACATTGCACCCATTCACAATCTGGTTTGGAGACACAACTATTTTTGATCTGGGGAAAAAAAAAGTAAAGTTCAGCACCTCCCCAGGAAAGGAGGATCTACATGACCAGGTTTTGATATTTGTCATGTAAACAGGGAAGTGCAACTCCTATTTACTCATCTAATATCATGCTTAATCAGAGTAACAATTTTGGGATCCATGTCTTACGCAGAGAACCAAAGTAAATGTCAGCCTTACACACGTCTTGTGAAAAGTAGACATTAACACTCACAATTTGAAAAGAGATACTGTTACCAAATTCAATTAATTGAAACCTCACGATAACTTGGAAAGCAGTCCCACATTGAAAAAGCACCACCACTTACAAACAATATTTTGCGGGGAAAAGTTCCAAAACCACCTCTATTTACTCTTTTATTACTTACCCCTTTTTATCACTTACCTCCCCTTGATTTGTTCCATATAAGTCCACCTTTAATACATTTAGAAATTCAGCTAACTTGTCCATTTTGCTCCCATGAACAATAACAAAACCAAAGGGGAGGTAAGAGGAGTAAGTAAAAAATGAATAAACCCCTCGGAGATTTTGAACTTTTCACTAAATGGAATTTAAGCTGGATGCACTTTAGATTTAAACCACAAGGGGATAAGGTTCAACTATTTGTTGCATAGATATGCAAGCCTTAGAATTATTTGTTAGAAAGTTATATTTTTTTGGTTTCAAATTGCATAGCTGTTTGTATATAGCGAGAATTTCAGTCAATATGATTTCAGAAATGCTACTAGGAACGTGCGGATAACTATTTTAATAACAGGGTTTTCTTTGATCATGGCCTCATGATCAATCTTTTCCATTGATATAATTAATGAACACTTGATTATTTGTTGCCACCAATTAGCTAAAATAGATTAGTGAAAGTGGTAAGCAATTCCGTGGCTTGATTTTTCCTCCTAAAATCAGATGAGGTTAAATTTGGTGAATGTGAGACTTATTGGATTTGGATATACAAGACTCTAAATTTAGTCTCGATATAAATTTAAGTGCATTTGTTAAAAATTTTGTTATGATAATACAGGAGACAAGAGACTACATGTTATTAAAGTTTGTTGGTGTTAAGCCTCATGCTCACTGCAAAATCGGCTAGAGCATGGGTCAGCAAAGTACTGCACAATGTTTTGCTTCAATAATTTTATAGCAATTTGTGGCACTAACGCGGGAATTGTGGTTGAAAGTGAAACTAAATGGATAGCAACACAACCACCTAAAGGAAGGGATGCAAGAACTTGCTTTATTTTAAAGAATTTTATTTAAATGCACAAATTCGGTCAACTTAAATTCTATTCAGTGAAAAGTTCAATGTTGGTAAAAGCACGAAAGAAGATTTTCATGGAGGTTTTCTTAGGATACCATGAGAGGATAAGATTTTCTTGGGAGGAGATCTTAATGGTCATGTTGGTAAAAGCAGGAGAGGTTTTGATAGAATTCATGGAAGTTTTGGCTATGGGACGAGAAATGAGATTGGAGAAGATATCTTGAACGTTGCACTAGCCTACGATTTGATGCTAGAGAACACCTTTTTTGAAAAGGGAAATCACATCTTATCACTTATCATAGTGGCCAAAATCGTAGTCAAATTGATTTCTTCATGGCTAGAAGAGAAGATAGAAATTCTTGTGTTGATTGCAAGATCTACCTTGGAGAGTGTGTCGCTACGCAACATAAGTTGTGGTAGTTCTAGTAGTCTGGTTTAACAAAGAAATTAAAATGAGGAAGAGGGCCCAGAACCCAAGAATAAGATGGTGGAAGCTAAAGGAGGAAAAACAGTTACAGTTCAAGGAAAGAATGTTGCATGAAGCACCATGGGAGTTTGTTGGGGGAGCAAATGAAATATGGAATAAGATGGTTATGTGTATTCAACGTGTGGGAAGGAGTATGCTAGGAGAAAGCAAAGGAATTGGATTTCATACAAAGGAAACATGGTGGTGGAATGAAGAGGTGCAAGAGGCAATTAAACAGAATAAGAAATGCTTTAGATCTTTGCATAAAAGTATCAATGATGAGAACTTGCTAAAGTTTAGATTGGAGAGAAAAAATGCAAAGAAAGCAATGCGAGAAGCTAGAGACAAGGTTTCTCTGATTTGTATAAAAATCTTGGGAGCAAGGATGGAGAAAAGGGTATATACAAACTTGCAAAAATGAGGGATAAGAAAAGTAAATACCTCACTCAAGTTAGATACATCAAGGATGAAAATCAAAAACTTTTGATAAGAGATGAAGATGTAAATGAAAGTTGGATGAACTACTTTAACAAACTTTTTAATGGGGATAGCGATAAAAGCGAGGGGGACTTAGAGGACGTTTATGATGATCTGAATAGAAGATTTATGCGCAAAATCAATACACATGAAGTCAACGAGGCTTTAAAGAGGATAAAGACTAATAAAGCCTTGGGACCCAATGGCGTACCTATTGAAGTGTGGAAAGGCTTGAGGGATGTGGCAATAATTGGCTGACCAATCTTTTCAATAAGATTCTACAAACAAATAAGAAGCCTGATACTTGGAGAAAAAGTATGTTTGTGCCTATTTACAAAAATGAGGGAGATATCCAGAATTGTTGTAACTATAGAGGCATTAAACTTACAAGCCATATGTAACAAAGCCAATGAAAGTGTACCGTAGGCGTGGCTGTAAAGGATCTGTGGCTGATGTGGCAGAAGCTGATGTGGCAGGATCTGTGGCTGTTGTGGCAGAAGCTGGTGTTGATGACTTGGCAGCTGATGTGGGGTGGCAGTTATTAGGAAAGGAATGGTGTAGTACGCGTGTGTAGGATGGAAGTTGTTATATGTAGTACGAGTGAGAGGAGAGAGCTATTCAGTCAGTTAGTAAGTGAGTAGAAGGAGAGAATAGAGCAATCTCGAATTGCTCTAGTTGTATCAACGTTCGGTTTATTTTCAATACTAAAAATATTATACGGGAATCATTGTTCTTCATCTTTAATTGTTAAATCACTACCCTCACCATTACAATTGGTATCAAAGCTTCCAATTCTGGGAGCATTAAATGGTTTTGACGAGAAAAAGAAAAATGGAAAATCGTTTGTCTACATTGGAGGAAAATCTGTCACTATGGTTCACTAATTGCGAAGAACGTTCAAGGCGTTTGGAGGAAGGCATTGAACACCGTTTTCGTCAATCCGAATCGGTGCAAGAAGATCTCAGACGAATTATCAATGGGATGATTTTGGATCGTCGTTGATCTGAAGATAATGGAGGATTAGGCGGATCCAATGGCGCGAACGGAGGTCCGACTAGCAATGGAGGCACATTCGGAACTGGTGGACCAAACGGTGGTGGCGGCGCTGGCAGCGCGGACGGAGGAGTTGCTGGTGGGAACACCGGAAACAACGATAATTCCGTGAGAAAACTGGAGTTACCCTTATTTGATGGGGAAGATGCTTTTGGATGGATTCATCGAGCAGAACGTTATTTCACCATTAATGGAATCCCTGAAGCTGAGAAATTGTCATCGGTCTTGATAGTCTTGGAGGGTAAGGCTTTCCATTGGTTCCAGTGGTGGGAGAGTCAAAATCCTGAAGCTAATTGGGAGCAATTCAGGTGGCATGTGTTGAGACGTTTCCAAGGAGTCACCGCTAATTGCACGTTCGCACCATTGTTAAGGCTGAAGCAAGACGAAAGCATGAAGTAGTACAGGGAAGAGTTTGAGAGGGTGGCTGGGCCTTTGGGCTATGCTGATGGTAACATGCTTAGAGACATTTGGTTAAATGGGCTGAAAAATGAGATAGTAGTGGAGTTAAACATTAGGGGACGTGACATGGCATTATCTGAATTGATGGATTGGCCCAATTCGTGGAAGAGACGAACGAACTATATTTTATTGGTCGAGCGAATAGTTGGACTGGGGCTAAGGCCCATTCGAACTTTAACACTAAGGCCCAAACTAATTATCCTTATCGCAACATTGAAAGTAAACAAGGTGTCGGCACGCAAGGGACACGCGTTCCTGTGAAACCCATTCAAAGTTCAGCTTTATCTCAAAGTCAGGCTATGAGCCCTAATCGCGTTGGTGAGAGTGTCGCGAGCACAGGGAAAACAAACTCACGAAGGTTGTCTAACGAAGAGTGGCAAGATAAAATGGCAAAGGGAGAATGTTTTTATTGCCAAGAGAAGTTCATCAGGGGACATAGGTGCAAAAACAACAAGCAATTTCATCTCCTTTTGATTGAGGAGGATGACGAAGAGGATGAAGGAAGTGGGTTACGGGTTTCGGATCGGATCGAGGAGGCGGATGATAG
Source organism: Gastrolobium villosum (assembly GCA_032173675.1). Taxonomy (NCBI): domain Eukaryota; kingdom Viridiplantae; phylum Streptophyta; class Magnoliopsida; order Fabales; family Fabaceae; genus Gastrolobium; species Gastrolobium villosum. The sequence continues at coordinate 275,991 of JAVKPL010009936.1, forward strand.
GGAGTTACATATGTCCATGCATAGTATTATGGGGCTAACGTCAAGTCAAGCTCTCAAGTTATGGGGCCGCATCGCACAACAACAAGAAGTGGTTTTGATTGATTGTGGGGCCTCAAGTAACTTCATCAGTCCTCGGGTTGCTCGCGTCTCAGGTTTGCCAGTAAGTTTGACACCTCTATATGTAGTGGAAGTCGGAGACGGTCATAAGGTGCGGTGTCAGGGAGTGTGTAAAGATGTCGCGGTTCACATGCAAGGTGTGGAGATTAAGTTGGATTTGTTCCTTTTTGAATTGGGAGGTGTAGATGTGGTTCTGTGTTTGGATTGGCCGAAGACGTTGGGTGAGGCGAAGGCAAATTTCAGGGAACTGACTTTGAGGTTTGATAATGGTGGCAGTGAGGTGTTGGTACAGGGGGATCTATCTTTATCCAAGGCGGTTGTGTCCTTAAAGTCCATGCTGAAGACCTTGGAACTGCTGATAAAGGGTTTGTCATAGCTCCACAACCTGCAGGTCGGGTTGATAAGGGCTTCGAGCATCCGGTCCAGCAGTTGGGAGAGGCATTATCTAATCTGTTGGTTGAATTTGACACGGTGTTTGTGTTTCCTCCAGGATTGCCACCTCCACGTTCTCATGATCATGCAATAGAATTAATTCCTGGTAATCCCATTCCAAACATTAGGCCCTACAAATATCTGCACCATCAGAAGAACGAAATCGAGAAACTAATTGGGGAATTATTAGCTATGGGTCATATACGGCCAAGTACTAGCCCATATTCGTGTCCGGTTATCCTAATCAAGAAGAAAGGTGGCAGCTAGCGTGTGTGTGTCGATTACCGGGCCTTGAATAAAATCACAGTCCCCAATAAGTTTTCGATCCCAGCCATTGATGAACTCCTGGATGAAATTGGAGGTGCCCGAATATTTCCAAGTTAGATCAAGTCGGGTTATCATCAGATCCGTATGCGTGAAGAGGACATTCCCAAGACGGCATTCCGAACTCACGAAGGGCATTACGAATATCTTGTAATGCCTTTTGGTGTGTGTAATGGTCCGTCCACGTTCCAGGCTCTCATGAATGAGGTATTGCGTCCTTTTTTACGCAAATGTGCTTTGGTTTTTTTTGATGATATCCTTAATTACAGTAAGGATCCCGAAGCCCATCTCGGACATTTGCGCGATATTCTCCAAGTGATGAAGAACCATAGCCTATTTCTGAACCGCAAGAAGTGTGAATTTGGGCGTTCTCAGATCGAGTACTTGGGGCATATTGTCACTACAGCTGGGGTAATGGTTGATCCTGCGAAGATTTCGGCTATGCTTGACTGGCCTGTTCCACGAAATGTTAAGGGATTAGGTGGGTTTTTGGGATTGACGGGTTATTACCGCAAGTTCGTCAAGGACAATGGGAAGATAGCTCGTCCTCTTACTGCTTTACTTAAAAAAGATGGGTTCTAGTGGCATGAGGAAGCACAAGTCTCTTTTGACATGCTGAAAACTGCTATGACCACGGTTCCAGTATTAGCATTACCAGATTTCTCCCAAGAGTTTATAGTCGAAACCGATGCGTCTGGCAGGGGAGTAGGGATTGTGTTGTTGCAAAAGGATAGGCCCATTGCTTTTCTCAGTCGTGGGTTCAGTGAACGAGCATTGGTTAAGTCCGTGTATGAAAAGGAACTTATGACAATTGTTTTTGCCGTGACTAAATGGCGTCATTATTTAATGGGACGTCATTTCATTATCCGGACTGACCAAAGGAGCTTGCGTTTTTTGACTAATCAATGGTTGCTGTCTGAAGACCAACAAAAGTGGGTTTCGAAATTATTTGGGGTTTTACTTCACTATTCTTTTTCGCCCAGGTAAAGAAAATACGGTTGTTGATGCTTTATCTAGACAAATGTGTTTTAATGCTATGACACAGATGCAATTTGATGGCTGGGATGTGATCCAGAATGATTTACAACAGGATGCACGGCTCCACAAGGTGATTCAAGAGGTGTTGGTAGACCCTTCTGCTCATGAGGGGTTTGTTTTGCAAGGTGGGCGGTTATTTTATAAAAACCGTTTGTTATTGGCTACGTTTTCTTCTTGGATCCCAAAAATTCTTAAGGAATTTCATGATTCTGTGGTTGGAGGGCATTCTGGATTTTACAAAACTTACAAGCGCATCAGAAATTGTGTCTTTTGGGAGGGCATGCGCAAGGATATTCATGCTTATGTGACAACTTGTGTGATTTGCCAACGTAAAAACATTCCACCCTGGCTCCCGCAGGGTTATTGCAGCCACTTCCAATTCCTACACAGGTTTTGGAATGACATTGCTATGGATTTTGTAGGGGGTCTCCCTAGTTCTAATGGTTTTGACACTATTTTGGTGGTTATTGATTGGTTCACAAAATACACTCATTTCCTTGCTCTTAAACATCCGTTTTCTGCGAAAGAAGTAGCCAATCTGTTCATTAAAGAATTTAATTGTTCATGAGTTCTTTTTGGGGAGTTGTTTCGTAAGGCTGCACGTCGTTGAATTTTTCTTCCGCTTATCATCCTCAATCAAATGGCCAGACGGAGGTTACGAATAAGTGTGTTGAAACGTACCTTCGTTGCTTTTGCCATCCGAGACCCAAACAATGGATTCTTTGGTTACATTGGGCGGAATTTTGGTTTAATACTAATTACCATGAATCTGCTGGTATGACCCCCTTTAAAGCTTTATATGGTCGGGATGCTCATACTCTTTTTTGCAGTGGCAATCATCCATCACGTTTGGATGCAGTGGAGCAATTGCTTAAGGATCGGGATCGGGATGTGATTTCGCAAGAGTTGCACCAAACGTCGGGATGTGGTTTTCCAAGTTGGTGATTGGGTGTTTTTAAAGTTGCAACCATATCGGTTGAAGTCTCTAGCAACGAGACTTAATGAGAAGCTTAGCCCCCGTTTTTATGGCCCTTACAAGGTGGTGGAACGCATTGGGGCTGCTGCTTACAAACTGGAATTGCCTAGGGGATCCAAAGTCCACCCTGTTTTTCATGTGTCTCTGCTTAAGGGTGCTGTCCAGCCTTCAACCTTGGTACAACCTTTGCCTCCTATGTTGTCCGATTCATGGGAGTTGGTGGTTCATCCATTCAAAGTTCGGCAACATCGTCTTATTTCCTTTGGTTTCACTGAGGTGTTGATTCAGTGGCACGATCTTCCTGCTTTTGAGAATTCTTGGGAATTAGCTTCTTCCATTTTGCAGCGTTTTCTAGAGTTTCACCTAGAGGACAAGGTGAAAGATTTGGGGGGGGGGGAGTATTGTAACAAAGCCAATGAAGGTGTACTGTAGGCGTGGCTGTAGAGGATCTGTGGCTGATGTGGCAGGATCTATGGCTGTTGTGGCAGAAGCTGATGTTGATGACTTGGCAGCTGATGTGGGGTAGGGGAGTATGATGTGAATAGGCAGTTATGAGGGAAGGAATGGTGTAGTACGCGTGTGTAGGATGGAAGTTGTTATATGTAGTATGAGTGAGAGGAGAGAGGCATTCAGTCAGTTAGTAAGTGAGTAGAAGGAGAGAATAAAGCACTCTCGAATTGCTCTAGTTGTATCAACGTTCGGTTTATTTTCAATACTAAAAATATTATACAGGAATCATTGTTCTTCATCTTTAATTGTTCTGTTAATTGTTAAATCACTGCTGTCACCATTACACCATACTATGAAGTTGTGGAAGAGAGTTATTGAACATCGACCAAGGTTTCTGTAAATCAATTTGGATTTATGCCACGAAGATGTACCACAGAAGTCATTTTCTTGATGCGTCAATGGAAATATATAGAGAAAAAACGAGGACTTACATATGGTGTTTATAGATCTTGAGAAAACATACGATAGGGTCCAAGAAAAGTTTTATGGTGGGTTCTTGAGAAGAAAAAAATACCATAAAAGTATGTAAATGCAATCAAGGATATGTATGATAGGGCTACTACATGTGTGAAAGCTTGTAATGGAATATCAAGTTATTTTCCCATCATGGTAGATGTACACCAAAGTTCGGCTCTAAGTCCTTATATCTTTGCCTTAGTGGTGGATGAACTAACAAAAGACATTTAAGAGGAAGTGTCGTGGTGTATGCTTTTTGCATATGATATTATGCTTATCGATGAGACCAAAGATGGTGTTAATAGGAAACTTGAATTGTGGATAAACACTTTGGAGTCTAAACGATTCACCTTAAGCCGGAGCAAGACTGAGTATATGAAATGTGAGTTTTCTCTGGTAAGAGATGGAGATCAAGACCCCGCGCATCTACTTGGTCAAAGAGGTACCCAAGAAAGATGCTTTTAGATACCTGGGATCAATTTTGCAAAAAAGTGGTGAGATTGATGATGATGCAAATCATACAATCAGAGCAAGATGGATGAAATGGCGTAGTGTATTTGCAATTTTGTGCGACCGCAAAATTTCCCTTAAGGTAAAAGAAGAATTCTATAGAACAGCAGTAAGGCCTACAATGTTATATGGAGTTGAATTTTGGCCAGCACATAGACAACATGAGCATAAAATGGGAGTAGCAGAAATGAGAATGTTGAGGTGAATGTGTGGTTATACGAGGATGGATAAGATAAGAAATGAAGATATTCGACGAAAATTAGTAGTACCGATAACGTAAAAGATGAGGGAACATAGATTGAGGTGGTTTAGGCACGTAATGAGACGGCCCCTGGATGCTCCCGTAAGAACAAAAGTTTGTTACCAAGAGCTCGACACAAAAAGAGATAGAGATAGACTGAAACTCACCTGGGGAAAGGTAGTTAAACAAGACTTAATGGAGTGGAATATGGATTGGCGGACGGTGTCTTAGGATGGAATTGAGAAAAGATATTAGCAGGGTTGAGGGTTAGACCCGTTATTATTCCTATGTTCCAGATGGTCCCTTTTTAGTCATTTTCCTCTTCATTCCCCCTTCCTTCTTTTATCTTATTTCCGTTTCCCCATATATATCTTATTCTTTTAACTCCTCGTATCTATCATTGGGTTCATCTACCACTGACCCCAATTACCTTGGGTTAAAGGTGCTGTTGATGTTGACTTACATGTGATTTTTTTACTATTCACAATAGAGAAGTTAGCCCAAATTTTAACAATGATAAAGTAGGACTTGGATGGCAAAATAAGTGTTAAAAAAAAGCACACGGGGGTAATGATAAAATAGTAAGTGGGTTTTTGAACTTATCCTATTTTGTTGTAGGCCTAAGGACTAACAAGAATTTGACCAATATTTGATACAATGATATAATTTATAGAAGAGCTTTACCAGCTTGAGTGAATCAAAATTATTATCCCAGTATTCATCAGCTTTTCTACCAAGCCACTGCTCAAGACATGCATATAATTCACAGTCTTGGAATCCCTGCTTGTTATTATGCACCCAGACACGACCACTCGAATCATCCTAAGCCAGGAAGCAAGAAAAGGTACATGATTTCAGATACTGTAAAGAAAAACAATTACCTTATCATGAAAATAGTAGCAAATTATTGGTTAAGTATTTTACGTAACAACTTAGCCAAAAAATTGATTCCATAACATACAGAATGAATTATTACAAATTTCTTCAGAAGTTTTATCAAGAGCACCTCAAAATAAGGTCTATCAAAACTAAACCAGCACACGAGTATAATTGAGACTCTGATGTAGGACCAATAAAGCTAGGCTTGGGAGAGCCTCATCCCAAAAGCTAGCCCATTAGGTAGGAGAGCCCAAAATCCATATAAATCCCATACCAGAACCTTATGTTTCCGATGTAGGACTCCAAGTCTAATACCTTGGAGTAGGATTGTAACATTCCACCATGCTCCGCAGCCCCGGCACCCACGTAGGCTGGCTTCCAGGAGACATAGTGGAAGGCTCTGATACCAATTGATACAACCCAAACACAATGGACAAAGGTCAGGAAAATGAAAAAGAAATTGTATTGATTGAAGCTGAATCAATAATAACTCAGCCCATTAGAGTACATGATATTATCCTACAATCTATATGACAAACTGAAATAATGGTGGGAAGAATATAAGAGAAAATAAAAAGAGAATTTCTAAGTATTCGAGAGACTCTCGGAGCTCTCCAGACCAATGCCCAACCTAATTTTCCAAGATGATCAGAATTTACTCCTATTCCTCTTTTTAAGCAAAAAAATTCCCTCCACCTTTAAACCTCCAACAGAATTTAGTTTACCAGCTTCAAGAACCTTATTTATTAACAAACTTCTTGCTGGCTCAATTCTTGCCTATATTCTCCTACATCTACTTCTTTCCCACACCTTGTTTAATCGAATCATATCAGTCTCACATCAATATCATTTTGGCAGATTGCACAAGCAAAAAAGTCCTGTTGGAAAAATAAGCAACCAAAATGAAATAACTATTCAAGCACATACTGTTTTCTCGCAAGTTTTCAAATTTTGAAGGTAAACCAATTCAAATAGGCCACACAGAAGAATTATTAAAAAAATAAGCAATCTAATTAGAGCATCACTCCAACCAAAAAAATGTCATATAACTGTCATTCTTATCATAGAAACTTCTCCAGAACAAATTCCATCAAAAACTAAGCCACTGCACACAAAGCACAACTGAGGCATGTAACATTCATATCAATCTGGCAGATTGTACAAGCATACAAGTACATTTGTAAAACTATGCAGCCAAAATCAGTAAAACTATACAAGCAGGCAAGCACATGTTTTTCCTCAAAGGTTTTATATGGTTAGAGAACAGGAAAAGCAATGCCAAAGCAATATAACAATTCAAGAAAATGAAATTGGAAAGTACTTACCATTATATTGGTCACATCTATGACACCAATTACACCCCGGCCCACATCTGCACTATGAATCATGCCACCAACTCTCTTGTAAGCCTATTAAAGTAAACAAATATAACCTTAAGCTCTTATGCAGAATATATAAGTTAGCTTACATAGTCAACTCCATCATTACACAAAGTCTTAAACAAAATTCCATGTTTAAACCACAGGATTTCCTCTTCATGATTGCTTAAAGAATTAAGGAGCTTCAGCCCCAGGATAATGGATGTAAAAATTTCTGCGAACAGACAACCAATACTTAACCCCTCACTAAAACTATAAAGACAGGAAAGAGAATATTCAAGAGCCCAGGGCTCACAAACCTTACAGCCTAAACAATACCATTATCTGCAAACAGCCGGCCATTTACGTTTTTTTTATATTTTAATAGAAAAAGGGCAAGGAAAAGCCAAGTTCAAAGATTTCCTATGTAATTTCAACATTTCAGTCACGCGAAACATTTCAAACAAGATACAACAAAGTTTCCAAGAACATAGATTAATTTTTTTGTTTCAAACAATATCATGAAAAAAGGAAAATATTTTTGGGAAAGGAAAAGGAAAATATTTAGATTAAAATTTCAAGCACAAAAATGGCTAAGATGATCAATAACTGAACACCACCCATGAAAAAATACACATAATATTAATGAATATCAGAGTTATAAGCCCGTTAGGGGGCAATTTGGTACATCCGACATTTTCACAACAGTATGTAACTCACCCCACTATCTTGGATGGCTACATTTGGAATGCCTGAATTGTCGGGAAGTACAATACTCACAAATCCGAGATCTCCATATTCTTGGGTATCCCATGTATATTTGAATGCTTATTAATAATAATAAACAATAGCAAACAAAGCGATCATGAGTTTCAGGTGTTGATGCCCTATGTCACATACTGATGTGTAAATATACCAAGCGCCCCCTAATGATTACACCAGAACCATGGACTAACTCCTTACCTCAATTAAACGACCATGCCAATACAAAAATATTCCACAGCTTGCCCGCTCCCATTCTAATTGATTGAATCCCAGAATCAATTCAAAGGGCTTTCCCAAGATGTCACCAATTTCAATAACAGTTTTAGTCAGAAAATTTGCTAACGGCCGAGTTTTAACCTGAACAAAGGTAAAGCTAACAATTAGACTGAAAGGTTTGAAGGCCTAAAAGAACAATCCCCTAACCCCGGGCTACTTAGAACACAAAAAAATGCAATTACCAGTGTCCCCTGAACAGTTATCTTCATTCGTGGAATTAAGAAGATGACTTCTAAATAAGCTCGTAGTGAGTAATCCAATGGAACCTGAAGATAATAGAAAACATGAAAAGCAGCATAGTTTCAAAACGCATAATCTCATAAAAGCAAAAGAGATGCCAAACCTTTTGATTAACTTGGCCTGGACGAGATCGACTCCTCCTACTGCGAATGAAAATGTCTCCTTGGTAGAAAGAACTGCCACCTTTCAATCCATCTTGCCATTCTAGACAACACTCTGATCCCCATTCATCCAAGTTCCATATGTATATCTGTGTTCCCGTCCCACCACAAAACAAGGCTGCCTTTTCACCAATAAGATACTTGTTAAATGGTGAAAATTGCTTGATAGCATTCAAATTGTATTTTGCCAAAGCTTGAGACTGAACATTTAGGTCAACTTCCATACATTGCCCTTGTCGGCAATAACTAACTACGGGAATCTCAATATTCTGCAGTAAAATAAAATAAATAAATAAAGTAACAGTAAAAATTAAATCAAAGGCATCAATAGTTGGAATAATCAATCCAAGCCAATCAACCTTGTGTCTAATTACAGCTATTACACCCAAAAACAAGGTACGAACAAGATCATATTTTTTAAACCCACCACCTATCATATCTGAAATATAAAGAAAACAAAAACCATATTATGGTGTAACTTACATCTTTGCCTTCGTTCAATGACTGCGAAAGAAAAGCTAAAGATCTGGAATTAGCGGTCTGGGTTAGAACAAGAACATCTTTCCCAAGCCTCATTGATCCTGTCTATGGAAGAAAACCACAAATGAACAACAATTTAGAATTCACTGGAGCAAGATATAGGTGAGATTGAAAAGATATTATAATGTATATTTTCTTTCAATTCGACATGGAACAGAACAAGGTTATTTGTTAAAAATTATCACATACATCATCCTTTTGACATGAGAGATATAAAATAAAGATATTTTGAAGGAAAAAGGCAATCTAAGATTAATGAACGCATTTTTCAATAACCACAATTATGACAAGCTATCTGCGGTAAACCGAACAGAAACTCTAAATAAATCAAACGAACAAAACAAGCAAAACAAAACTTATCCAAGTATCCTTTCTGTAAAGAACCTTGGAATACACCACCCCAAAAGCTAGCTCATAGGGTGGGAGTGCCCAAGGCCTTATAAACTCCACATTAGTTGCTCATACAACCAATGTAGGACTATATATCTCAACACGCCCCCTCACACGAGAGCCCATTGGGCTTGAGAGTGGATGAGCAACAAGCCCAACCTACCTGTGCTAAGAGAGTCCACAAGAGAAAGTGGGGGACGGCGAGGCTCTGATACCATGTAAAGAACCTTGGGATACACCACCCCAAAAGCTAGCTCGAGCCCAACCCGACTCTGATACCACTGTCAAGCGGGTCCAGGGGGAAGCCCGTGGCGGGGGGGCAACCACCCATGAGCCAAGTTACTCAAGCACACCAAGTGGGTCCGATGCCACATCTTAACCCAAAACCTTAAGGCATTGGGTTCATGGGTCCTTCCACTTATATACTCTTCACTTAGCCCATTACCAACCAATGTGGACTCATCACACTTGAATATCTCAACAATCTCCCCCTCAAGTGTGAAACTCACCATTGGTATGCTCCCCCTCAACCGAGTACTTCAGGGCCCAAGTACTCAACCCGCCTCCTAGCCAATCACCAGGCTACCTTGAATAAATTACATGAGGAGTATTTATAAAAGAAAAAATAGCTAAGGATGACTCAGCGATAACTAATCACAATTAATCCTAATCAATGCTAATTAATCCTAATTAATAGGAAATAAAAACAATCAATCCTAATTAATCTTAATTAATCCTAATTAATAGGAAATAAAAACGGAGAAATATTTGAATTTGAATTCAGATTTTCTACATTCCCCCTCAAGTTGGGAGGTAAATGTTGATCATTCCCAACTTGCCAATCAAGTCTTTGAATGCTGGACGGTGTAGGCCCTTGGTAAGGATATATGCAGTTTGCTCTTTGGTTGGAACATACATCATACGCACACTTCCATCATCTAATTTTTCTTTGATGAAGTGACGATCAACTTCCACATGCTTTGTTCGATCATGATGCACAGGATTTTGAGCAATGCTAACAGCTGCCTTATTATCAAAATATAGTTTTATTGGTAGGGAATATGAAATCTTCAACTCTAGAAGAAGTCTTCTCAACCAGATTCCTTCACAAACTCCATGAGCTAAAGCTCGAAATTCTGCTTCAGCACTACTTCTTGCAACCACTGTTTGCTTTTTGCTTCTCCAAGTAACAAGATTTCCCCACACATAGGTGCAATAGCCTGAGGTAGATCTCTTGTCTACTGATGAGCCTGCCCAATCTGCATCAGTGTATATTTCAATCGTTCTTTTATACCCTTTTTTAAAGAATAATCCTCTTCCTGGAGTGTTCTTGAGGTATCTAAGCACCCTATAGACTGCACTAAGATGCTTCTCCTTGGGTGAGTGCATGAATTGACAAATCATACACACCGCAAAGGCAATGTCAGGAAGCGTATGAGATAAGTAAATTAGTTTACCAACCAATCTCTGATATTGTTCTTTATCCACCTCATTCCAATCTTCAATACCTAACTTGGTATTAGGTTCCACAGGTGTCTCAGCAGGCTTACACCCTAACATTCCTGTTTCCAACAAAAGGTCTAGAACATATTTCTTTTGTGTGAGTGATACCTATTTTGCTTCTAGCAACTTCCATACCAAGGAAATATTTGAGAGTGCCAAGATCTTTTGGTTCAAATTGAGCTGCTAGATGTTTCTTCAAGGAGTTTAATTCCTCAATATCATCACCTGTAAGAACTATATCATCTACATATACAATAAGAATAGCAATTTTACCATCCTTAGAGTGTTTGTGGAAGAGAGTATGATCAGTCTGTGCTTGAATGAAGCGTCTTCGTTTGACAGCTTGTGTGAATTTGTCAAACCATTCTCTTGGAGACGGTTTCAACCCATATAGAGACTTTTTTAGTTTACACACTGATCCATTTCCCTTTTCAAAACCAGTGGAGAATCCATATAGACTTCTTCATGTAAGTCACCATTTAGGAATGCATTCTTCACATCTAACTGTTGCAGAGGCCAATCTAGGTTGGCAGCAAGTGATAAGAGAACTCGTATGGTATTGACTTTAGCAACTGGAGCAAAAGTCTCATGATAATCTATCCTATGAGTCTGCGTGAAACCCTTTGCAACTAGTCTTGGCCTTATACTTGTTGATGTTGTTATCTGCATTAAACTTTATTGTGAACACCCACTTGCAACCTACTGTTTTCTTTCCTCTGGGTAAAGCTACAGACTCCCAAGTTCCATTTTTGTTGAGCGCATCCATTTCTTCAAAGACTGCATTCCTACATTTTGGGTCATCAAGTGCTTCTTGGATATTTTTTGGTATTTTTGTACTGTCTAACATAGTGTTGAAAGCACGAAAACCAAGGGACAACTTTTCATATGTGATATGATGAGAAATAGGATGAGCAGTACAAGATCTAGTACCTTTTCGGAGAGCAATAGGCACATCTAGGTTGGCTGTATCAGTGTTGCTGGAACTAAGACCTGAGTCAGAATCCTGGCAGTCTAGAGGCTCCTGAGGTGATTCTCGCCTGCTGTAAAACTTCCCCATTTCCCGGGAGGATCTACATTATCTGACACATTAACTCCCCTTGTCTTTTGCATAATGACCCCCCCTGTCTCCAACGGCAAAGGCAAAACAACATAATCATTTGGTTTCCAAGACTTATCTTCATCAACCCCAATAAACTCCCCCTGAAGAGAAGTCGAAGGAAAAAAAAATTGTCTCTCATCAAATGTGACATCCGTAGAAACAAAGACCTTACGAAGTGAAGATGAGTAACACTTGTAGCCCTTTTGGTTAAGAGAATATCCTATGAAGACACATTTAATGGACTTAGGATCGAGCCTGGACCTTTGATGGGGAGGAACATGTACAAAAGCCATACAGCCAAACAACTTGGGAGGATGGGAAGAGTGAGCCCGGAAAGAAGGAAAGGTGCGGGTAAGACAAGATAAAGGAGATTGAAAATTTAGGACACGAGAAGGCATCCGATTGATGAGGTATGCTGCAGTCAAGACAGCTTCCCCCCACAAATATTTAGGGACATGCATGGTAAACATAAGAGCTCGAGCAACTTCAAGGAGATGTCTATTTTTTCTTTCAGCCACCCCATTTTGTTGAGGGGTGTTAGGACAAGAATTTTGATGAAGAATACCATGTTGGCTGAGATAGTTTCCAAGAACAGAATTAAAATATTCAGTACCATTGTCAGTTCGAATAATTTGAATAGAGGTCTGGAACTGAGTTTGAACCATAGCATGAAAGTTTTTAAAAGTGGATACAGCATCAGACTTATCCTTTAGAAGGTATACCCAACATACCCTAGAGTGATCATCTATGAAAGTTATAAACCAACGAGCACCAGAGATTTTTTTTTTTCACGGGCTGGACCCCATATATCACTATGAATCAAGGTAAATGGAGAAGAATCATGATGGACTCTAGGAGGATAAGAAACACGAGAGTGTTTTGCAAGCTGACAAATATCACAAGAAAAAGAACTGGGATTTTTATTGATAAATAAGCTTGGGAAATCCTTCTGAAGATAAATGAAATTTGGGTGACCTAACCGATGATGCCACAACAAAACATCATTACAATCATCAGACAAACATACCGAGTGGTTCACAAAATTTTTTTCTTCACAAGAATCTTTATCTAAATAATAGAGTCCTTCTTCCTTTCTAGCACTGCCAATCATCAGCCCCGAGTCTTGTTACTGGAAAACACAAGCATTGACAGAAAACTTGGCAACACAATGTAACTCAGACGTAAGTTTGCTGGTAGAGATAAGGTTACAAGTAAGAGAGGAAACATGAAGGACTGAGTTCAAAATAATGTGTTCAGAAAGTTTAATGGATCATTTTCTAGCAATAGTAGAGAAGTTGTCATTTGCTGTTCTTATTCGTGACTGTTGATAGTAAGGGGTACTATTGATAGTAAGGGATATAAGAACAAAACAAGGTTGCATTACCTGTCATATAATCTGAAGCCCCTGAATCAAGAATCCAACGACTATTATTATCAACATGGAACGTTGTACCTTGTTGAGCAACATTGCTGGATGGAAATTTACTTTCAATCAACATGGCTGTGTGTGGTAACTCGTAGGGAGGACGCTCCGTCCTTTCTCTAGCACGTGGCTCAGCAGAATCCGATGGTCCTTCTTGGAACTCGTAGATCGGCTCTGTCTATTTCGAATGGTGCGGGTCTTGGCCGGAAATGTCGCATGAAAAATTTTCCAGCGGCTGCTGACGGTAGCTGACTGCAGTGAAAAGCTGGGATTCTGCCTTCTACAGTGATTGGTAGCCTTACTTTGCTCTTAGGACTTTGTAGGAAAGAAAAATAACCTTAATAATGGTTGGAGGTTGAGTTTTCCGGCGTTGTGCCGCCAGTTTGATGGTGGTTGTGGTGGCTGAGTTTTCTCAGGACCAACAAGCTCTTGATACCATATTATAAGATGTAAGACAAAAGGTTTTCTAATATTATTTGAATAAATTACATGAGGAGTATTTATTCAAGAAAAAATAACTAAGGATGACTCAGCGATGAATAATCATAATTAATCCTAATCAATGTTAATTAATCCGAATTAATAAGAAATAAAAACAATCAATCCTAATTAATCCTAATTAATAGGAAATAAAAACGGAAAAATATTTGAATTTGAATTCAGATTTTCTACACTTTCTTATTGCAAGAGAAAATTAATCAACAATAAACGGAAAGAAAACTACCTTAAATCCAACTCCAAATCTGCCGATGCGATCCTTATCATCTTTATCAGGGTTTTTGTGCCCAAAAGATACCATTTTCAAAACCTCATCATGGTTCATGCCTTGCCCATCATCGATAAATGATAACATAGGAACATCCTTTCCAGATATTTTCAACTTAATCGTTTCTACAAAAATGTCCACCCTGTTGCATCAAAGCAATAATAAGCATACTTATTAATCTCGGATAGCGGCGTGTAGCGGCTAACCCTCCAAACTGCTATAGCGCTATAGAGGGTAGGGCTACAACGCTATTGTGCAAAGTGTGCCTAAGTGATACACTAAATTGTACTCCACAAATATAAAACTTAAAAAATGAAAATGTAACATAAAAAACAATTTTGAAGGATCTGAATCTCAAACATAAATGATTTCAAACATTAAAATTCAAATCATAAGAAAATTAAAGGAATTAAAGTCTCAAATAATGTAACACAACAAAATAAAGTGGCAAAATTAGTCAAAATTCAAACTGCCACTTAAGTGAAATGCCAAAATCAAAGAACTTAAGGTTTGTCTCGGAAGCTGAAGAAGGTTCTAGAATCGAGGATCGACACCCCTGATCTCGTCTTAGCTCAACACGCTCTCTTCCTTCTACAACGAGAACATTTTTGCAGAAACTATTGTAGCGGCGCAATAGCGCTGCGATTTCAACCGCAATAGCGGCCGCTACAGCCGCTACACTTTTCCTGACCGTCACGACGCGGTCTGCGGCGGCTGGCCACCGCAACGCAACTCCGCTATAGCGCGCTAAAGCGGCGCTATTTACAAGTATGATAATAAGTACAATTAGAGGAAGATAAAGAACTCGGATGGAAATTTTTAGAAACAGAGGCATCAACTTATTTCAGTTCCACCTAATGCGCTCCTCCAAATGAGTCTGATGAAATATAAGACTGAAATGTAATTTTTCATATATTGATAGACACCCAAAGTGTACATTATATACAAATTACAAGGTACTTAAGGAGATGAAGAAATAAATAAAATACACAGTAACCGAAGAGGCATCACACTACTCAAAAAGACTAGTAGCTAGTAACAAGTAAATGACTCTAGAATATTCTACGGAGTCAAAGGCAAAACAGCAAAAAAGTGTGACCTGCCTAGCTTTTTACTTTCAATAGGAAGTTCAGATACATAGATAAGCATCGGGCGGTCTATTTGTATATTAATTAAAACATTTCAAGCAGGCAATTTTGGCATCCATAAGTATGAGAAGTAATGCAGGACCATTGTCTCCATTTCTTCTAACTTATTACTTTGATTATCCGTCATAAAATTACCCAAAACCCTTCAAAACCTTAGTCCCTAATTCACAGTAAGCAATCATTCACAAATAATAACTTCAATTGAAGAAACAAAAGGCAAAATCCCAGTACAGCATATCATAAAACTCAAAGCTGTTAAAGGTTGATAAAATCATTCAATTACTGCATTACCTGGCTACATTCATTTGTCATTAAATCCGTTACAAGTAAATTTTCAAAAAACTAGGGAAAATAGAGTAAAATAAACATTATAATTAGCAAGTTTGCTGACAAAGAGAGAAATGAGATGACACTTCAAGAAACAAAACACGAAACCTACTTAGTTGCTTTGGCATCCCTTGAATTATCAACAAGCTCAGCTATTCCACCAAAAATCCATCCAGAGTGAACCTGGCTAAGAGTTTTCAAGTAACTTGGGTCTACACGTATGAAATTTTTTTCAGGGAATCTATCCTGCGTCACATGAGATTGGAATCCGCCACAAGTTTCAGCTGTAGCTGAAGGAAAATTAAGATCTGAGGAGCAAACAACAGCACCATTTGCTGGACCTCTCGCCATGGAAGTATTCGGTCCACCACATTCCTCAGCCAAGTGTGAACCTGATAAAGAAGCATCTACTACAAATTACTTCACCCATGTAAATATGAGGTAGAAACCAAGCTTGAATAAAAATTTCTAGTCTTGCTTTCTATGTATAAAAGAAATCCCAACTCAAAAGCCATAGTTAAGCCAGAGCTACAGATAAGATCCTCCAATTGAAAAGCAAAAGAGAAATGAATGCCATAAATCCAAAGAATAAGTTTGAATCAATTATTTACATATTCATGTGTTCTTGTGTATCTACTACATTTTGCATGCTATGGTTTTGAATCATTAGGCATTGACTAGTTATATTATGAGAATAAGAACAGTTAAAGTAGAAGGCACACCTGATTCACAATCCCCTGCACGAGTAATTACTGTACATGTATTATCTATCTGATATGCAACGCTAACTGGGCTAGATGTTGAGGCTATAGTAGGAGGCAGAATGTAAAGCTTACACTGCTCGAAGTTAACAATAGCAACCTGCAAAAAAGAATCTTGGTGATTTTCATTCAACTGCTCAAAAGAACAAAGAAAAAGAACCAAGGGAATATATACTAGTTTTACTCAATTTTTTAATCATAGAATATCTTATTTGTTAACATTTACAAGATAATGTGAAGGGAGTTAGGGACCTTAATGACCAAAGACAATAAAAATAATTAAGATAACCGAGAGTTCAACCACACATAATAACAACATAAGATCCCACTATTCAGATGGCCAAAGCAAATACATAAGAGAGTGCACATTAATGGCAAGAAGCCATACATCATATGGCTAATTAAACGGTAACAAGGGGCATCTTATTATTTGTAAAGAACCACTTCAACCCAAAAGCTCAAGCTATTGATTGAGGCTACATTAATGACTTTATATTTCCCTAACACTACCCATCCCGAGTAACAAACCTGTGTTGGAGAAATAGGTATACACTGGGAAGTATAGAGAAGATAGATCAATTGAAACGTACAAGGCAAGATTGACTACCCAGAGACATTAACACCAATTGCAAAGATAAATACGGTCAGAATTTTGTTTGCATTAGCAGCTAACCAAGGTTAGGACTTGTAGCAATTTGATGTCAACAACGCCTTCTTAGATGGAGATCCTCATGAAGAAATTTATATGAAGATGCCACCTGGCTATGGAAAGGACTTGCATGCTAAAACGGTGTGTAAATTTAAGAAGGCACTTTATGCCCTCAAACAATCATCGCGGGCTTGGCTTGCAAGGTTTCCGAGAGTTACATTGACTATAGGATATAAGCAAAGCCAAGGAAGCCACACACTTATTTTAAAAAAATTCTTGAGCGAGTTATGACACTTGTAGTATATATTGATAACATAATTGTGACTAGAAATGATGCCAAGGAAAAACAAGTTTTGAGATAATGTATAGCTAAGAAATTTGAAATCAAAGCACAATAAAGGATGGAGTATTTTTTGGAAATTGAAGTTGCTAATTCGAGACAAGAAATTATCATCACCCAACAAAAATATGCATGGATCTTCTTAAGGAATCTGGCAAACATGTATAAACTAGTGAGCACCCCTATAGATCTGAACTTAAGGCCTGGACCAGCAAAGAAAGAAGACAAGGAAACATATCAACAACTAGTGGAAAGATTTATCAATCTATCTTACATAGCTTATGCAGTAAGCGTGATTAGTGAACAACTAGAATGTGGCACCATATTCTATTTTTTGCTTTTGCAAATCACCACATTTGCCCCAAGGAAGGTACAATACCCAGTTGTTGATATTCTATCACTTGGTGACCTAGCATAGTATGCATCAGTATATGCCTCAAACACTACTCAATTTGTTTTAAATAAAATGTTTTTTCCCCTTGTCCCCTTGGGATAATTGATTGGCTGCTTGCAAGCGCACTTACTTGAAGTTGTTCATGAATTCACCAATCACGCTTATTATATAAGCTGTGTCCAGTCTTGTGTGGGATAGATAAATAAGGAAGAGGGACAAAGCAACTTGATGTGCCTTCAGCACATAAGTAAATTCAAGCCAAAAAGAGAAAGATAATGAACTATTCCTCATTAAAAAGGGAACATTTCTTGTTATATTTCTTAAATTCCAATTTCAGTAGAGTTCAACTGATTTTATGCTCATTTTGCAGGAAAAGCAAACAAATCTGGAAGAAAAATGAGGATTGGCCAAAGTAAAGACCCACGCTCACAGCGTGGGATTGACGCTGATAGCGTGGGAAACCAGAAGCATCCACGCTCACAGCGTGAGATTGACGCTCATGGCGTGGGGGACCAGAAGCATCCACGCTCACAGCGTGAGATTGACGTTGATGGCGTGAAAGGTCAGAGGCATCCACGCTCATAGCGTGGAACTGACGCTAATAGCGTCAGTTGCGGAAGCCACAGCCGTGTTTTCAAGGGACAAAATTGGAAAAGAGGAAATGTTTCTTTTTTATAAATAGGAGGATTACTTTTCTGACCTAGGAATCATATTTTTTCTGACCTAGAAGAGGCCGTCGCGCGTGGAGGAAGTTCTGATCTGCGTTCGTGTTCATCGTTCTTCATATTGTAATTTACAATTTTTGTTGAATTCTATTTTGGATCAGCCATGACTATGGTTGGCTAGATCCTTTTTATTGTGATAAGGGTCACAACCCTGAATGTGAATCCCTTGTAGTTTGGATCTGATTTATATATGTTTATCTTTCTTTGAATCTATTTTCCTTCGTTCTTCATCTTTTTGTTCTTTTAGATCTGATCACTCTAACAGATCACTAGGGTTAGGATTCGCAATAGGAATATTGGAATCCTAATTCTTGATAAGGAGGAAAATAGTTGTTCATGTATGCACTAGGGATAGGCTACATGAACTGCAAACGTGAAAGATTCACCGATTTGTATGTTTAACCCGAAAAGAAATCTCTAAGGAATTAGAGTTCTAATAAGGGTTAATAAGGTTAAGATCACTAAGGAATTAGGGCTTAACCGATCAAATAAAAGATGGTGAATCGTTTGATCAATGAGTAATTCATATGTAAATTTACATTCAGATTACAAGGTGGGGATCAAACAGGTGTTTGTACTCTTACTGCAATATTTTCACAACTGTTTTTCAAACCCTAATTTTATGCGATTTGTTCATCTGTTTTAAGAAAACCCTAAAAAATACGCAATTTACTTTTTAATTTACTTTTTGTTTTTAAACCAACAACAATTGCTACTTCTTTTGATCCGTTCAACTTAAGGGGACTGGTTATTGTAGTACTTGGTCTACAATCCCTGTGGACACGAAACTTACTTATCACTTTTATTACTTGGAACGATCGGTATACTTGCCGAGTTCGCAACAAGTTTTTGGCGCCGTTGACTTTTTAATGAGGAATAGTTCATTATCTTTCTCTTTTTGAGGTCGCATGTTGTATATGCGAGACCTGCTAAATGTGGAATACAATAGAAAGGAAACAAAAAATTTAATTGGAAAAAGGGAGATTTTTAAACTTTTGCTGTTATTATTTAGTCTTTTATTTTCTATTTATTTCTTTTATTTGCATATTAAAAAACAAAAAAAAAACTTGAATTTCAGAACAAGCAATCTCAGGTTTGACATGTTTGCTTAGTCTTATTGTGGAATGAGTCATCAAAAGCATGATATCTGTGAAATATTCATTTGTTTATATAATCTGATAATGATGCCTGCTTGTCTGTATAGTTGCTCTGTGGAGAATTTTTCTAAGTAATGCTTGATGTGAATTCTGGAAGTTAGATCCTAGTTTGAAAAACAGTCGTGAGGATTGAGCTTAAAACAGAAAAATTATTATTCAGAGAGACTTCACTGTGGTAGTTTTCTTGAATTTGAATTGGTTCTCTAGCTTGCATGCATGACTGATATAATAAAGGCAATTTTTCTTGTTAAGCTTACAGCCAAATAACCTACCTGGGAAATCATCCTTTTGTTAAACCCTTTTCAGCCTGAGACCAATTTGTTCAATCACCTTGTGAAAGTTGCTTAACCATGTCTCATTGACACACTTGGAGAGAGATTGAATTGCTGATTCCAAAGACTAGAATCAAAATCTTTCTCAGAAAAGAAAAAGTTAAGTAAAGGAAAAGAGAATGGTTTGAGAAGTTAAAATATAGCTCAAAATAGAAAAGAAAAACAAAAAGATGAAAAGGTAGTGAAAAAGGAAAAAGGATCAAAAATGTCATAACGGCAGAATTGAAGAGCTGAGAAGAAAGTAATGTCAAAGATCTTAGAAATTCAGTCTCTCCAAATTCATTAGCCTCTAACCAAAGATTCTAACCCCCAAACCAGACCAAGTTTTAACCTATTAAAGACCTTTTGATCAGTTTATGCATGGCAAATGGATTCCTTATTTTTAGGAATTTGAGAATATGTTCAAAATCATGGATTACTTCTACACTGATGGAATGAGTGCAGAACCCTCAAACACCGAGTGATGAGAATATATGTATCTAGTGAGGAACATTCAAGCTAGGATTCAAATTCTTGATACAACTGAAGAGCATTATTGTGAAATTTTTACCAGGGAGTTATACATGCATAGCAGTTTAATTTCTTAAGATGTATATGTTCAGGTGTTTCTTTGCAGAATTAATCTTACTCTTCTTTTGATTCATTACATTGCTGGGGACAGCAACGTTCAAATCTGGGAATTGTTTAATGTGCCTTCAACACATAAGTAAATTCAAGCCAAAAAGAGAAAGATAATGAACTATTCCTCATTAAAAAGGCAACATTTCTTGTTATATTTCTTAAATTCCAATTTCAGTAGTGTTCAACTGATTTTATGCTCATTTTGCAGGAAAAGCAAACAAATCTGGAAGAAAAATGAGGATCGGCCAAAGTGAAAACCCACGCTCACAGCGTGGGATTGACGCTGATAGCGTGGGAAACCAGAAGCATCCACGCTCACAGCGTGAGATTGACGCTGATTGCGTGGAAGGTCAGAGGCATCCACGCTCATAGCGTGGAACTGACGCTGATAGCGTCAGTTGCGGAAGCCACAGCCATGATTTCAAGGGGCAAAATTGGAAAAGAGGAAATGTTTCTTTTTTATAAATAGGAGGATTATTTTTTCTGACCTAGGAATCATATTTTTTCTGACCTAGAGGAGGCCGTCGCGCGTAGAGGAAGTTCTGATCTGCGTTCGTGTTCTTCGTTCGTCGTTCTTCATATTGTAATTTACAATTTTTGTTGAATTCTATTTTGGATCAGCCATGACTATGGTTGGCTAGATCCTTTTTATTGTGGTAAGGGTCACAACCCTGAATGTGAACCCCTTGTAGTTTGAATCTGATTTATATATGTTTATCTTTCTTTGAATCTATTTTCCTTCGTTCTTCATCTTTTTGTTCTTTTAGATCTGATCACTCTAACAGATCATTAGGGTTAGGATTCGCAATAGGAATATTGGAATCCTAATTCTTGATAAGGAGGAAAATAGTTGTTCATGTATGCACTAGGGATAGGCTACATAAACCGCAAACGTGAAAGATTCACCGATTTATATGTTTAACCCGAAAAGGAATCGTTAAGATCACTAAGGAATTAGGGCTTAACCGATCAAATAAAAGATGGTGAATCGTTTGATCAATGGGTAATTCATATGTAAATTTACATTCAGATTACAAGGTGGGGATCAAACAGGTGTTTGTACTCTTACTGCAATATTTTCACAACTGTTTTCAAACCCTAATTTTATGCAATTTGTTCATCTGTTTTAAGAAAACCCTAAGAAATACGCAATTTACTTTTTGTTTTAAAACCAACAACAATTGCTACCTCTTTTGATCCGTTCAACTTAAGGGGACTGATTATTGTAGTACTTGGTCTACAATCCCTGTGGAGACGATACTTATTTATCACTTTTATTACTTGGAACGATCGGTATACTTGTCGAGTTCGCAATACAACTCAACTTTGAAAGTTTGCAATTAACATGGCCCAAATCCAATACAACATCACCTCACAAAGCACATTGAGGTTAATAAACAATTTATCAAGCCAAAGTTGGGAAGTGGATTAAGTTGCACACCCTATATGACTACAAAAGGACAGGTGGCTGATATACTCACCAGGGATTAAACAGTCCAGCATTTCATAACATTGTATCCAAGCTGGAAAGGAGAACGCCTAGTCACCAACTTGAGGGAGAGTAAGAGAAAGCTGTAATCCTATCATCTATATTAGGTGGTTGAGCCACCCAACCATGTGTAATTCTTTTCTTCTGTACTAATGTTAGTACATGAATATACAGATTCAGAATTCAGCAATTTCTGACACTCAAAATTCAGCAATTTCTGGCAATATACAACTATGCTCATAATGGCAACCTAGAGAGCTCTCCTTTCCTAATAGTCAGGAACTCTTTAAAGTGAATGAACACTATATTAAGTCTAATCCTCTCAGCTAATACTCCACTCCAATATATCAGTAACCATAAACAGAGCAATAACAAACTTAGTGGAATACCATACATGCTTATGATCTTTGCCATCACAACTACTTGATGGTTATTAATCGAAAAGCAAACACTATATTAAGTCTTATCCTCTCAGCTAATACTCCACTACCAAATAACATCAACCATAAACAGAGCAATAATAAACTTAGTGGAATACTAAACATGCTTATAATCTTTGCCAACACAACTACAAGATGGTTATTACTCGAAAAGCAGACAGTTTAGATTTAGTTTCTGAAACCTAGTTTGCTCTTCAGTTCACTTCATGGTTTTGTTTATTTTCAATTTTTTTTTCCTTTTTTGAAAACAAAAAAGCCTCTCTTTCATATCTTACCACATGATTGAGTTTGCACCCTTTGTGGTTTTCGGCATAGATTTATAACATATCCAAGAAAAAGACTCCAAACCATCAAATAAACAAGTACTGCTATAACATCATCTTAGAAGTAAAGAATTAGATGCTAGAAAAGCCATAACCGGACTTCTGTCTCCCATAATGATGCAATTACAGTTGGCCCATTATACATGGTCCAACCATTGATTCAAGAAGCTCGTAGTCAACTAGAGTAGTGGCCCAATAAGTATGACCCAATTGTTGAAAGAGCAATGATTTGAAATATAACAAATTACAACCGAATCCAAGTCCTAATAAAGCAGCAGATATGATTGTGATTTGTTTGGAAAGAAAAGGAAAGCAACACATTTGGCGTGATTTGAGATTAAAGATTTGGGACGTATTTTGAATGATTTAATTGTGATTATTTATTTATTTTTAAAATCTAATTACTGTCATATTTGTTTTAGGAAATTTTCTTATTTTTAGGATTTTAAATTTTTGAATTTTGAATCAATTTGTAATTAGTCTATAAAAGGGTGATTATGACACTTAATCTACGAGTTGAATTTTGTTATTTTGATAATAGAAATTGAGAACCAGAGGGTCACTCTTTTGTAAAAATCCTATCTTTATGTTTAGCCACTTTTCTATGCGTTTTCGGCATCATATAAGGAGGCACAATTCGTCGTGATAAATATAACTGAGCTACAATATGATTTAAAATTTTAAAATTTCCTCCAAAACCATGCTTACAGTCAGTCATAGCAGGCTAGCACCAAATATAATTAAACGAATTCACCAAAAACACATATCTGCCAGAAGCCCGGAACAGAAATAAAGCAAGTACAGAGGAAAAAAAAAGGATTTAGGAAAGAAAAACAAAATACCATACCATGTCATATTTGCATAGGAAACTCAAAAACCTCCCCCACTCAAGCTTTTCATGTGAACTGTCTGGAGCAGGTGTTAGTGAAAACCGGGGCAATTCAGAAAGACTACATGTCTTCTTCTTTGAAATCATAGAATTTATGTTAAAGTCTTTCGGCCTGCAAGTGTTTTCAGGTCAACAAATTCATCAGTAAACCAAACTATAAATTCTGGTTGTCTCATCAGAGGACAGGTTAAAATAGTTTTCCAAAATTATTTCTTTAAAATTAAAAAAAAAATGACATCGGAAACGAAAAAAATCCATACAGGTCAGCTGGCGGGTCCGGGCACATTGCTCGGCATATAGTTTTGCTATCTTTTTTAAGGATTATGGACATGCCCATCTGCATAAATGTCAGTAAAATTAAAATGAGTACTAATAAAGAAGCCACAATGCCTTATATGTATTTCAAAAATCAAAACCTCGCAACCTAAGTTTGCAAGTGCTTTCCATTTCCAATCACAAATAATAAAAAAAATGCAACTCTTTGCGCAAAACAAAAAAAAACTACAAAGTTTTCTAATCATATTGTTGGTGTTGGAAATCCACAATTGCACAACACACACAAATCGAAAAACGGAAAAAAGAAAGCGAAGAGAAAATCGACACAATGATTGATTTTAACCTGGTTCACTCAATCTAGGTTATGTCTAACTCGTTACAAGTCACTCGGTTTATTAAGGAATATAAATAGAATTTAGAAAACCCTAATAACAGATATTTATGAGCCAATCTCAAACTACTAAGAAAAAGATAAAATACAATGACTCAATAATGAGTCATTAAAGAGTCGGAGGCAGACAATAGTACTAGGCCTCTATGGGTCCGGGGCCAGCCTACACTGCCCTCTCACCTAGGAGCGGGACCCCATTTGGCTTTATGCTAACTCTAGGGGTCCTCATCTAATGCGAATTATGAGTCATTCCCAACAATTGGGGCGGCCACTGCACACATCTTTCTGGTCAAATTTAAACCGCCTAGAACATTCAACATGCATACCATGCTCGCATGCAAAAAGTTAAGTTTGAATATTTTCTCCATCGGTTGCAAGTTCCAAAATACACCGCGAGGGCAAAATCGAAATTGCACAGAAAAGAAGTTAAGAAAACAAAAAAATTGCACCTTTCGTCACGATTATCCTAAAAGTGAATATCTCCAGTAAAAAACCTGCAGGAGTAAACATGCAACAACTACTATCAGTATTCAAAAGCAAAAAACAGAACCAAAATCAACAACTCCAATTCATACTTGCTCTGTTCAAAAGAATGGTAACATACACCAATTGAACGCAGCACATAAAATCATTCCGCGTGAATGTCCAAAACCAAAAATGCAAAATATACGGAAAAAAATAAAAGAATGCGGTAAAAATAATAATTATATAATGATAATTAAAAAAACAAAAAAGTGAATGTCTCACATTGCAACACGAACTTACAGGTTTAACAAAAGAAAACCCTAGAAATGCAGTGGACTCGAAGTGTGAGAGAATAAGCAACGACGTTTGGTGAATTATGGAAGACTTGAAGACGAACAGGCATTTACGTGTGTCAGTGAGAGTGAGTGAGTGAGAGTGACGCGGCCCAGAAATAGTGCGGTTAGAGTCTGAGCGTTTATATAAGGAGAACCTTTCTTCTTTGATACGCTTCTTTTTTTAAAATAATAATAATAATTAGGGATGATAGTAAGGCCGGGGCCTATGAAGGTTTAGGCTCGACTCGTTTTTTTTTAATTATTGGATTCAAACTTATACTTATGTAAAAGTTTTTTTATTTAAAAGATCTCATACTTCCATAGCCAAGCCCGGTCTTGAAGCCTTGGAGGTTGGCCCGTATACAATAAATTTATTAATTTTTTATATTTTTATATTAATCATTTGAGACAGTGAGTGCCACTTTTCATAATTACTAATAATATTTCATAATTACTAACAACGATCGGTAAAGAAATAAGAGGTATGAAGATGAAGATATAATATGTAAAAAAGAAAGATTAAAAATGACAAAAAAAAAGATGAAGGTAATTCCGTTGTTGATGCTTTGGCAACCAAAGGGAGACTATTAGACACCTGGGATCTACAACTTTTCTTAAAGTCCATATGGATAGTAGAGAGCTGTTTGCTAGAGATTTGATGGGCACTACTTGACCAGACTCTGTTTTGTTTCTAGTTCTGTTGCTTTCCCCTTTGTTCAAAAAAAATTAAGAAAAAGCAACGTAAAGAAAAGTAAATGTGCCGTTATTTTTTTGACTTTTTAATATTAATATATTTTTTTATTATAAAAGAAACAATTATTATTTTCTTACAAAAAAATACATACGAGTGCATGATTAATAGATTAAATATTGCTGCAAATTGAAAGGTAAGATTTTTATTTTTAATAAATAAACAGGCCACAGGCTTAAGACAGACTTTTATTTTTTGTAAATGAACCAGGCCACAGGCTAATATTATATTCGTAACAGGTAACAGGCTAAGGTCAGTCTGACACGTTTAAATACAGGTTTGACCCGTTAAGATCAAAACTCGGCTCGGCTCGGCCCGTTAACCCCCCTAATAATAATGATTCGGTGTTTGTCTTTTTAAAAAGATATAAAATTATATTTTGCTAAATAAAAGAAAAATTTATACAATAAAAATTACAAGGAGAAAATTTTAAATTTAAATAAAAAACATTAATTTTAATTAAAATGATCATCGTCTAAAAAGATAATATTTTTTCCAAATAATAATAAATTAATCAAGCATATGGTAGTGTTATAGCTTTGAGTAATTGAGTGCTCATGATACCCGTAAACACTGAGTGTTGAGTGAACATTATTTATCTGTGTGAGGGGTAATCAATGTAGACTTGTATATTTAAGAAGCTGATGACATTATTGGAAGTTCATGATATTGAGTCAGGCATGCATGGCATATTGTATCTGATAGTGTCTATGATTGTTATGTTGGATTAAGTGAATATTTCCTGGATTAAGTCTTTTACATTGCTGGGGACAGCAACGTTTAAATCTGGGAATGGTTTGATGTGCCTCTGGCAAGTGTGATTTTTCTGTCTTAAAATTGACAAGAATTGAGTCATAAGAGAGCAATTTAAATACATATTTGCTAATTATGTTGATTCTTTGTATGTCAATATTAAACACCTTTTAGTTGTATTTTTACAGGAAAAAAAGTGAAATTTGAATTCAAAATTTGAATTAAAAACTGTTTTTAATTTAATTCTTTCGTTACGTAATAAGTTTTAATTTAATTCTTCAGTTACGTAATAAAGTTTTAATTAAATCTCTACGTTATACGTTTCGGTAATAAAGTTGTAATTAATTACTCCATTACACGTTTCATCAGATGGGTAATTTTGGAAGACGCGGAGAAACCCTAGTTGCTACCTATGTAAAGGTTCCTCTCCACACACTCCATGGCACACAATTCAGTCTTCAGGGAAAATCCCACACATTTTGATAATTCCATTCCATCTGGATCCGGAGAGACTGGAGGAGAAGGGCTCTGTGGCGTTCTTCGTTCTTCATCTTGTTCCAGTTAAAAAGGTAGAGATTCGAAAAATTGCGAGGATCAGCATTTAAAGCTCATTACATCACATTTTAAATTATCCTCAATTAGCGCTGAAGCAATTAAGGAAAGAATCTGCAATCAAAGCGCTGAGTCAAAGCACAGCTGGCACTGCAGCAAATAAAGATAGGATGCTTTGTCAGCATTACATCACGCTGAAGTGTCATCCTTATCTATTCACGCAACATCACATGGACCACGCCCAGAAACTCAAGCGGTTCTGCACCATTCCATTCCATTCAGATCTGGACCGGGAGAAGAAAGGGGAGCTGTGGAGTTCTTCGCATTCTTCGTTCTTCATCTTCTTCTTTTTCTTTCTATTTTATTTTTAGTTTATGTTGAATTTTAGATCAGCGATCAGTATGTTGATTGGCTAGATCTTTTTATTGTAGTCAGGGTCACGATCCATATGTGAACCCTTGATACGAAGGATTGGTTTATGGTTTTTGATTTATAGAATTATCTTTATCTTTACTCTGTGCGAATTTTATATTCCCTTTGTTAGAGTTGATCAATCTGATAGTTGGGAATATTCTGAGGATCAAATCCCTAGATAGGAATATTGGGGTTTTGATCTCGAAAGGGAGTAAGATAACAATCTGTATGCGTGCTAGGAATAGACGTGTATACGATTGCAGATGCTTAAATTATCGCGCCCATTGCTTGATCCCATGAGAAACATTGCAAGGAATTGAGGTTTTTCATGGGATTAAAGGGTTAACCCTGCAAGGAATTGAGGGTTAACTATTAAATCTTTTTAGATGATAATTTATCTGAGTAATTATATAAATAATTATTGTAAATCAGTCCGGAGTAAAAAGCGGGGATCATTTGGTGAATGAACCCTGGCTGCAATGTTTCTTTAATATTTTACAAAAATCAATCTTTGTTCTTATTTTTATTCTTCAATATAAAAATTCAAAAACAAGTTTTTATTTTTTTTTCACTCAATTTGACAATATTTGTCACACAAACCCTATTTGAATTACTTCCGTTCTTTAAATAGAAAGTTTAATTGATATTAGATCCTAATCCCTGTGGAGACGAATTTTATTTATCACTTTATTACTTGTGCGATCGGTATACTTGCCGGAGAGCATCATGAACCCTTGATACCAAGGATTGATTTGTGGTTTTTGGTTTATATAATTATCTTTATTTTTACTCTGTGCAAATTTTATATTCCCTTTGTTAGAGTTGATCAATCTGATAGTCAGGGATATTCTGAGGATCAAAATCCTAGATACGAATATTGGGGTTTTGATCTCGAAAGGGGGTAAGATAACAATCTGTATGCGTGCTAGGAATAGACGTGTATATAATTGCAGATGCTTAAATTATCGCGCTCATTGCTTGATCCCATGAGAAACATTGCAAGGAATTGGGGTTTCTCATGGGATTAAAGGGTTAACCATGCAAGGAATTGAGGGTTAACTATTAACTCTTTTTAGAGGATAATTTATCTGAGTAATTATATAAATAATTATTGTAAATCAATCGGGAGTAAAAAGCGGGGATCATTTGGTGAATGAACCCTGGCTACAATACTTTTCTCATATTCTTTACAAAACAATTTTCATTTTTTATTTTTTTATTTCTCAAAACAAAAATACAAAAATAAGTATTTTATTTTCAGATTTAAATTTCCATCAATTTGACAATATTTGTCACAATCCTCTTTGAATTTTTCCATTTTTCTGAGAAAAAGTTTAATTGATATTAGATCCCAATTCCTGTGGAGACAAATTTTTCTTATCACTTTATTACTTGTGCGATCGATATACTTGCCGGAGAGCATCACATAGCAAAGAATGAGGCAAACTAATTCAACGCTCCCTTTGAAAACCAAAAACTCGTGCTCTGTTCTATTATGACCATGCAATGAGCTCATACGATGCAGATAGAGAACGAGGTGCATCCACCATGGTAGGATGCAAATCTCAATGTAAAGCACTTTTGTTTTTGGCATACCAAAGTTTAGGCTGTCTGTTTGAGTATCTGGTATAGCAAAAAACTGGTATTGCTTTGCAAAAAAAAAATTGCCACACGAAGAACACAACAAAAAACAAAGAAATAGGATTTCAGGGAAACAAAGAACATAACAAAAAATTGGTAAAGGTGGGGTTATTTTGATAAAATAACCGCACATTCCCACTAATATCTCATAATCAATTAAACACAAACTTAGTAAAATTAACTTAATTTTTCCGGGAAAATATGGGTCTACCAAACAATTTTTTAGTAACATTCTAGTAAAATATATTTCCCACTATATTCCAATAATAATTATTTCCCGGATTAAAAAAAAAATTATCCTGTATCAAACGCCCCCCAAAAGTTAAATTGGAATTTAGATAAAGGTTATGATCCTTTAAATTGGAATTTTATTCGTAAGGTGTTG
This sequence comes from Gastrolobium villosum, assembly GCA_032173675.1. Classification (NCBI taxonomy): domain Eukaryota; kingdom Viridiplantae; phylum Streptophyta; class Magnoliopsida; order Fabales; family Fabaceae; genus Gastrolobium; species Gastrolobium villosum. Next base: position 305,553 of record JAVKPL010009936.1, read on the forward strand.
GTAGAAATCAAAGTGCCTAATAGATTAACAGATTTAATAATGATTGTAGTGACTTCTCCAAATACCAACTTGTCTTGGAATGGCACCCTATCAGAGGAGTTTCAACCTAGTGGAGGTGTTAGGCAAGGTGATCCTCTGTCACCTTAACTAATTGTTTTAGTTACGGAGAAGCTCTCTCGCATAATTAAGATTGCTGTGAATGGTGGTTTGTGGAAGCCAATCAGAGCTGGTAAGGGGGGTCCAAAAATACCTCACATGTTGTTTGCTGATGACCTTATGCTCTTCCTAGAGGCTGATGAAGAGCAACTTCATGTTCTTCTTCGGTGTTTGAGTCTCTTTGGTGATATATCAGGACAGAAAGCTAGTGACCAGAAAACAAGTGTGTACTTCTCTAAAAATACAATCATTGCAATTGCATATAAAATCACTGAGTTGAGTGGTTTTAAGCGAATAACAAATATAGGTAAGTATCTTAGGGCAATTATCTAACATGGAAGAGTGACAAAGAACTTATATACTGGAATTGTTGATAGAGTGAAGGAGAGACTGACTAGCTGGCAAGCATAATCTCTCTCCCAAGCAGGTAAAGTTGTTCTTGCCCAATCAGTTTTGTCTTCAATCCCTTTTCACCATATGCAGAACAGTATGCTTCTTAAGAATATTTGTAATGAGTTAGAGCAGATACATAGGGCTTTCATTTGGGGTGACTCGCTTGATAGAAGACATATGCATTTGGTTGCTTGGGATAACATAACAAAACCGAAGCTAGCAGGTGCGTTGGGCATAAGAAAGCTGTCATCTATGAATGAAGCATTTTTTGGAAAATTAATCTAGACTTTCATTAATGAGCCAGACCATCTCTGAGTAAAAATGTTGAAAGCTAAATATTGTAGAGCAGGTAATTTACAAAATGTATTCAACTGGAAAATTGGAAATTCTCATCTCTGGAAGCAAATGTGTAAAGTTTGGTGCAAGCTCAAGCCTAGACTGATTTGGGATGTTGTAGATGGATCATCTGTTAATTTTTGGGAAGATAAATGGATGGATCAAGGAGAAAATTTGGCTAGCAAAGCCATTGTTCCTATTCCCCAAACAATTATTGGTAGGAAAGTTAGATAGTGTGTTGATAGTGATATGATGGAGCCTGGAATCGCAAGGATATTTCTGACCTCCTACCTCAAGATTGCATTCAATTAATTAGAAGTCTCCTTCCTCCTTCTGAGATAAATGGTCCTGACAGACTTTCATGGAGTTTAGATGGATCTGGTAGGGTCACAATTAAGCTTCTGTATAATGCTATTATTAATTATGATAGAGAGGATTTTCATAATGATGAAATATGGTCTGTTATTTGGAAAATTAAAGGTCCCAACCGGATTTGCCTACTCCTTTGGAAGATGGCTCACCATCGTCTTCCAACGCGTTCCTTGCTCACGAAAATGAATATGATGTCTACAACATGTCCTTTATGTAATCTTGAAGAAGAGATCATTATTCACATGGCTAGAGATTATAGCAAGGTGAGGGACATTTGGCTGGAATTGGACCAATCCGAAGAGATTAATAGCTTTTTTAGCTTAGATCTAGATAGCTGGATGCTGAAGAACTCGAAGAATGATGTTGTGATTCATTTTAATGCTCCCTGGTCCTTATGTTTTGTTGTAATAGTGTGGCTGGCTTGGTATTGGCGTAACGAAATTGTACATGGTGCTGCTGGTAATTGGCTAGCCTATGAAACTATGACTATTAAGCAAAAGGTTGAAGAGATCACCCAAGCTTGGGTGAATGGTCAAGCTGTAAAGCCTAATAGAACTGATGAACTTATCCCTATTATTTGGACTGCTCCAGAGGCTGGCTGGATAAAGATTAATTCTGATGGTGCAACTAGAAATGATGGCAGTGGGGCTGGTTGCGGTGTTGTTATAAGGGATGAAACAGGTCGTTGGTTATATGTTTTAGCCTACCATGTTGGTAATTGTTCTGTGTTTGTTGTGGAACTTTGGGGTGTCCTCAAAGGCCTTAAAGCCGCGTCGGCCGGTGGGTGTAGGCTATGCATTTTAGAAAGTGATTCAAATTCTGTTATCACTTTGCTCGCCAAGTTTGGTAGAGCAGCTCGAGAGTCCCGTTTGGTAACTCAGATTCGAGCATAGTTACCGAGAGACTGGGAAGTCTAGCTGACTCATGCCTATAGAGAAAGTAATGGTTGTGCTGATTGGCTTTCTAAATTTACTTTAGACAATCATATTGATAATAATTTTTGTTTTTTCCCCAACCCTCCCCCTGGTATTTGGCTGATTTTTTATTTGTTTGTAATTTCCGTAAAGTTTATGTGATGTGAATTGATTTCTCTGAGGTTTTCATCCCCAAGTTCACCAAAAAAATAATAATAATGTTTTGAAATTTAATTTCATCCTAACCCCACTACATTACTAAACTCCACTACCACCGTTATCCCATCCCATCTTCAACCCATAAAAAATGAGGTAGGACCATTTAAAATTAGGGTTTTACCTAAAATTAAATCAAAAAACGTAAAATCCTAACATAAAAAAATTGTAAAAGCATTTGGAATTTTAATGAAATCATTTTGATTAAAAAAATCGTAAAAGCGTAAATTTAAATCGGAATTTTAACTACCATGGTAGGACGAGTTACCATCAGGGAGTGGGTAAAAAATTATCAACCCATCCAATTTTAAGGTGGGTTGACGTGTGAACTCGTAAAACAAATAGATTAAAAAATAAATATAAATAAATAAGTTTGTTTTTTCTGTAGTCAATGTAGATAAGTTATCCACATTGAACCCAAAATGATATCATTTTGTGATGAAAATCAAGGTATTTTTGTAATTATAATTTATATCGGGATTATAATTATCTTTCTCTTTATATTTTTTTATTTTTTTAACCCAAAACGACGTCATTTTAGGAGTGAAGGTAGATAATTTATCTACGTTCACTGTAGAAACATTAATGCCTAAATAAATACTAAAAATAAATGAAAATAAAATATTTTAAAAATAAATAAGCATATTAATGCTCATCTTTTTTTCTAATCTCTAACATGTAAATATTTTCGAAGTTTAAATAAATCATCAACCAATAAGTCACAAGAATGATTTAAGCTAATAATTTCATTTAACATAATTATACAAATCATATCTTAAGATCAATTAATAATTTCAATGTCATTATATAACAAAATAATGACATGAAACATGTAATATATTTGCAAATGAACACATCATTACATCCTATAACTAGAATTTCATAATCATTAATTTGATTTCTATAAATACTAGCATTTAAATCTAAAAACCAACTTAAGTTTATTTCTTTTACTGTCATATCAAAACGTGAATAGAAAATAACATTCTCAATAAAATAATAGCATTATGAACCTAAAAGAAAACAATTTGCCTGACATAATACTCATTCACATAGACCAATCAAGCAACCCACCCCACCCCTAACCTGTTGAACATACCCCGCATATATGTGGGTTATTTGGGTTGGTAATTAAAATACACTACCAAACCGGTCCCGTTTTGGCAGGTTAATAGGTTGACCCGTCGAGTTCAACACAATTTAGCAAGTCTATCACATATCATTTTTAATAATTTCATACATAAAAAATGCTTATTATTTTTAACATGAAGATATTTTTCTATTTAAGAGTAATTTTTATGTATTTCATCCAAAGGGTAGGATATTGTAAACCAATCAAGGTTACTACCAATATATTTCACCGTTAGATAGTTTATGTTGATCCAACGGTTATATTTATTTTCATCTTTGTATGGTTATAATTTTCCCTATTTAATGATATTTAATGTGAAAGCATTAAATATGGAAAATTATAACCATATAAAGGTAAAAATAAATATAAAGTATTAAATATGGAAAATCATAACCATATAAGGATAGAAATAAATATAACCGTTGAATCAACATAATCAATCTAACAGTGAGATTAGTTGGTAATAACATTGATAGTAACTCTAATTAGTTGTTACACTATCATACCCCTCCATCCAAATGTAAAATAGTTTTAACTTTTAGAAAAAAAATCATTCTAAAATAAACAAATAATAAAAAGTTATTTTTTTAAAAGCCCATGGTTTAAAAATATTTATTATGAAATCCTTGTTTATTTTTAATATTAATTTTGATATCCTAGATATTTAAACATTCGTATCCATCTTTTAATTTGTTTCACATTTTAATCGAGTCCTAATTATAAAAATACATTGAATTGAATTTAAACCCTTTTTTTAGTAAATTAAATTGTTTATGACAGTTTCTCTGCAAATCTATATGGATATTATCATATCCGTCACGTGTTTTAAATCTTCAATCTCATTATAAATTATAAAATAATTAAAATTTGATAAAATAAGGTGAAAAAATAACATTAAATAAAGTTCATTATAAACATTTATTTCTAAAAACAAATTTATGATTCAATTTGAAAAATGTATTAAAAAAGGGGAAGGATATTGTGACAACCAAGTTATGTTACTACCAAGTGACTATCAATTAATCTCACCATTAGATCGATTATGTTGATCCAACGGTTATATTGATTTTCATCTCTGTAAGATTATGATTTCCCATATTTAAAGTGAAAGCATTAAATATGAGAAATCATAACCATACAATGGTGGCAAATAAATATAAAATATTAAATTTGGAAAATCATAACCATAAAAAGATGGAAATAAATATAACCGTTGGATCAACATAATCGATCTAACGGTGAGATTAATTGATAGTCACTTGGTAGTAACACAACTTGGTTATCACAATATCCTTCCCCATTAAAAAATTAGAAAATTCTAAATATTTATGATTAAATTAATTTTGAAATATATACTCATTAATTGAATATTTTGACGTGCATTACATATGTGTACTATATAAGTAGTCTGATAGGATAATGCTAATTATCTTATCTAGTGTTTAAGACGAGTAATTTGAAAGTTACCTAAGTCTTACCATGGTGTGTGCACATGAGGGAGGAAACAAATTTTTTTTGTCTATGATGCGGAAAACATAAACCATTTATGTTCCTCATGTGTTCATGCCTAGGATTTACCTATTAAAGAATTCACGGGGTTAAAGTTCGTACCTTGTCACTTGAAGACCCAAAGAGTATGGCGTCCTCTAATGATAGTCCACATGATTGTCTCTTGATTGCAATGAGAAGTCCTTCTCCTTGAATCCTCTCCTCCTCCTTGGTTGCTTGCTAGGCGATGGCAAGGTGGAGGCTTGAAGTGTTTGGGTTTTAATCTCCTCAAGACCACGATGTTGTCTTGAGGTTGAGTGGGGCAACAATGGAGGAACAAGAAGATGGTGATAGGCGGCCTAAAACTATGGTTCCTGGTTCTATTGGTTAGGCAAAATTTCCTTGAATTGAAGAAGTGACCTAGGCGTCTATTTCTTGTCAGGGGTGTTCGCGGTCTGGATTGGATCGGTTTTGGAAGCAAAGATCATCCGATCCAATCCCTTCAGTTTGTTCATGTAATCATCCATTCGATTTGGAATTTTTTGCAAATCCGATCCAATCCAATTTTTTTCGGTTTGGATTGGATCAGTTTTCGATTTTTCGAAAATCCTAATTTGTTTCATGATTATTGTGCAAATAACATCTTTTGTATATATTATGGCTTCTAAATTTATTTATTTTTTGAAATACAAACGCATCAATAGACCGATAATATAGTTTTTTTTTGGACAATGAGATATGAAGCTCTACACATATGGGTTTAGTTGATAGGTTATAGGTCTTGAGTTTAGAAATTTTTTGGGCTATGATTGGGGAAATGTCCAAGTAGGTAGAGGGGAATTAATATATTGGATCGGTTTCATCAACCCATCCGAAAACCGATCCAATCCAATTTTTTGCGTTCGGTTTTTCGGTTTTCGATTTTTCGATTTGGTTATTGTGGTTTGAATCGTTTTGGATCGGTTGATGAACACCCCTATTTCTTGTTATCTTTTATTGAGATTATAATCCTAATCTGAATCACATGAAAAAGGCTCAAATCCATGAATATGTTTTCATTCCTCTGTTGTTTATTTTTTAAAATACAAACCCAATGGATTATATCCATAATGTTTGAAATTCAAAATTGGATATAAAATCTTTCCATTTTGAATTCGCCCATCGTCACAATCATATACCCTTGATTGTTGCTTTAACTTTCTTATTTAACCCCGATTTTATATGAATTTTCTTTAATAGGTAAATCTTAGGCATTTTAAAAAACAGAAGAGGAACATAAATGGTTTATGTTTTCCGATTAGAATTATAATCTCAATAAAAGAAAAAAAATTGTTTCCTCCCTCATGTGCACACACCAAAAAATGGTAAGACTTAGGTAACTTTCAATATATTACTCGACATTTCATAGCCCAAAAAAACACTAGAGACCTATAATTAGCATTATCCTATCTCATTGTCAACTATCGGTCTATTGATGCGTTTGTATATAGTACACATATGTAATGCACGTCAAAATATTCAATTAATGAGTATTTATTTCAAAATTAATTTAATCATAAATATTTAGAATTTTCTAATTTTTTAACTGAAGGGAATTGGGATATCTTTGCTTCCAAAACCGATAACCAAGTTGCCTAGGTCACTTCTTCAATTCAAGGAAATTTTGACTAGGCCGCCTATCACCAATTGTTTAATCAAGACAACACCGTTAGATCGATTATGTTGATCCAACGGTTATATTTATTTTCATCTTTGTATGGTCATGATTTTCCAAATTTAATATTTTATATTTATTTTCCACCATTGTATGTGTTATGTAACTTTCAAATTACTCGTCATAAACACTACAAAATATAGTACACATATGTAATGCACGTCAAAATATTTAATTAATGAGTATTTATTTCAAAATTAATTTAATCATAAATAGATTTTGAAAATGGGGAAGGATATTGTGATAACCAAGTTGTGTTGTCACAATATCAACATAATCGATCTAACAGTGAGATTAATTGGTAGTCACTTGGTAGTAACATAACTTAGTTGTCACAATATCCTTCCCCAATTTTAAATTAGAAAAATCTACATCTGATAATGATTGGATAAGGATTCTAGCAACAATCATATTATTTGAATTACGATTTTAAATAAGAAAATTAAAGCAACAATCAAGGGGATATGATTGTGATGATAAATGAATTCAAAATGGAAAGATTTTATATGCAATTTTGAATTTCAGAAATTATGGATATAATCCATTCGGCTTGTATTTCGAATTCAAGCTCCTTCACAATTCAAAAAATAAACAAAAGATGAATAAAAATACATTCATGGATTTGGGCCCTTTAAGTGTGATCCTAATTTGAATTATAATCCCAATAGAATATGAGGAAGGATATTGTAACAATCAAGTTGTGTTACTACCAATCAATCTCACCTTTAGATCGATTATGTTGATCCAACGATTATATTTATTTTCATATTTGCATGGTTATGATTCCCCATATTTAAAGTGAAAGCATTAAATATAGGAAATTATAACCATACAAAGATGAAAATAGATATAAAGTATTAAATTTGGGAAATCATGACCATACAAAGATGAAAATAAATATAACCGATGGATCCACATAATCGATCTAACGATGAGATTGATTGGTAGTAACATGGTAGTAAAACAACTTGGTTGTTACAATATCCTTCCCCTTTAAAATTATCATAATTCACTCAACCTCGTGAATTTAAAATTTGAATTTAAATCTCAAATTTAAATTCAAATTTATTATCATCCTAGTTCGTAATCAAAATTTGAATTCAAATTCGAAATTCAAATTCGAAATTCAAGATTTCAAAATTTAAATTTAAATTTTGAGTCGCACAAAAACTCATTTTAGCTAAGTCAACTATTTGATTTACTAAGACTCATGACCCAAAACTCTATTGGGCCTCTTAACACAATTGAGCCGGTTAGTGGAGAAACTAACTTCATCATAAAAAGTCTAAATGGGGCGCATAATTCTATTGGACTTGGAGACCAACTTCAACCCAATCACACCTATAGTCTTTAAAAAACACAATAACAATTATTGGCCCGAACTTGCAAGAAGAAAACAATCAAGAACAACCTTGGTGTGTGACCTATTAGGCCAATTAGTCACTAAAATAAATAAATTTGGACCAATTAAACTCATTTAACTGGCCAAATTTATCTAATTATCACATAAGACACTAGCAATGCTCTGCGGCCTCAGAATCATCTGAGTTGATCAAGTGATATACCTTTCTAATCTGGATACTTTGCCAGCATTATCATGTCATCACCACCACCATTACCACCATCGTCGCCGCCACCACGCCGTCGCCGCCATCGCCACACCATATGAAAAGAAAAGTGATGATCCAAATAAAATTATGCTTAATAGAAATATTTATTAGAAAGTGATTTCATCTCTTCTTTTTTTTGGTGAAAGTGATTTCATCTCTTTATCGAAGTTAATCCAAACAAAGTATAAAATTATTATTAGACATGCACTCTGGCGTTAAATTTTTAACATTTATTAAAGGAGAAAGTGTGTATCATTTTAAAGGATGTGAAATTGTGTCATTTTAAGAGAGAGAAAAAGATAAATAAAGTAAGAGAGAGTTGACAAAAAAAAATAAAGATGTGGGTCCCAACTCTCTATGAAAATAAAATGATATAAGTTGTATCATTTAAAAGAATAAACATTTTTCCCTTTATTAAATTTGAATTTTTTTTAAGTGGAATAATTTATTAGGTACTCTTGAATGATACATTTTTTAATATTATTTTCTCTATTTGAGTCTTAACATTCATATTTAACCTTTATTTTATTTTTTAAAATCACATCCACATATCTTTGTTTTATAAATCTTATGCACAATTAAAGTACATCTATATAAGTAGTTTGGCAATGCTAAAAATGAGTGGTTTGATGAGAAATATGCACAATAGATGTATATACCTGATTCTCAACACGTTTTAACAATGATATTTTTTTTTTTTCGAGTAAGCTACGGAAATAATTGGTTCAGACCAGCACATCAAAGTCAAAAAAATTGAAATGATGATAGCATCCAAGTCTTTAAATATAAACTAGCCCAGGTTATATAAATATAGGTCTCTGTACTGTGTACTTGTCATATCAATATATTTTCAGATTCAGATACTTTTTAGTTTTAGCACCTTTTCTCTGTGACTGTGTGTGGGCTCCATAACTTCTCTGCTTGACCTTTCGATCAATATTATCTTTCAATCAATATTATCAGATCCGACCGTTGTTATCCGACGGGGGTATTGAATTTTTGGATTATTAATTCAATCACCGGATTATTAGTTAAAGGAAGATATTTTCTCATGTTACATGAGAATTCAACTCTTATGTTAGTAATCATTCGATTTGCGTATTAAGCTTTTCTTTTCTTTTTCTTTGTTTAATAAATATGGGGCCCACCACTAGTTGAATCACAACATGAAAATTGAATTCTCATGCAACATGAGAAAATTAAATCCTTAGTTAAATCACATGACTCGAATTAATATATTAGAATTTATATTTTATGGGAAAAATATTTCTCATGTTACATGAGAAATCTCCTTTCCTATCACTCTCACTTCGATGTCAGTGCCAATCATTTTTCTATTTTTTTATTTTTCTCTTTAAGGTGGGTCCCACCCTTTTCTCTCACTGTAGGAAAACTTACAATTCTCACGTAACATGAGAAATTGCAAGTCCATATTTTATACATAAAATACTTAAATGTATGTAAAAAATTATTATGCATGACTACAAATATATACAACTTTTTGTAGGGATAAAAAAAGTCATATATGATAATCACATATAATATAGCATAAAAGAAAATTTAAATATAAGGTAACCACGTATAATTTCTCTATCAAATACCCTCAACTAATTATGTTTAATAATTATAAGACATTTACCAATAACTCTTCATATAAAAATAGATTTGTAAGGAATTAATATGTCATATTCTCTTAATTTACTGTTCCACAAATTGCTTCGGTCTTTGAAACTAAAATTTGATATCATTTTATGAGAGTATACTACAAACAAACAAAATTACAAAAAAAATAAAAATGAAAGGAGTTTCACACTTTTTCAAGACAAGATGAAATAACTTTTTTCTTTTAAATGCATGACCCGCCGATTTTGATGGCTCGACCAGGTAATCGATTTTGATAAATTTCAACCAATTTAAACTGGTTTTCACCTAATCTAACATATGGCCGGTCAGATGACAAATTCACTGGGTTCTGGGTCGAACTGGCCGTTTCACATTGGCTGGTTCGAGCAAGGTTTGATAACAATGCTTTCAACAGCTTTTTTTTGCGACCCTAAAGTAACACAAAAAAGGATGATTCATTAGGTTGTTGACTCCCACACCCTAAAGTTTCATATTAATATTCCATTTGCTGAAGCTTTTGTTAACATGCCCAACTATGCTAAATTCATGAAGGATCTTTTGTCTAAGAAGCACAAATTACAAGAGTGTCAAACTGTAACACTTACTGAAGAGTTCAGTGCTATTATCACAAGGAAATGTCCTCCTAAGCTTCGTAGCCCCGGAAGCTTCAACATTCCTATTGAAATTGGTAACACTAAAATCGGCAGGGCACTATGCGATCTTGGGGTTAGCATTAATTTGATACCTCTTTCTGTTTGTAAATCCTTGGGGATCACTGAGTTGAAACCTACTTTGGTATTTCTTCATCTTGCTGATAGATCTTTAACGAAGCCCAACGGTATAATTGAAGATGTTCTTGTGAAGGTAGATAAGTTCACCTTTCCTGTTGATTTTGTGGTGCTTGATATGGAGGCAGAAAATGAAATGCCTCTTCTTTTGGGTAGACATTTCTTAGCTACATCTCGTGCAATGATTGATGTAGAGCAAGGAAAGCTGGTGTTGAGAATGAATGAAGAAACAATTACTGTCAATGTTTTTGATTATATGAAAAGACCTATTGAAAATGGTGATTGTTTCAAAATTGATGTCTTAAAGGAGGTGGTTCATGAAGAGAAAACTCATATTCAAGAGCTTGAGGAGGATTTGAAAAACTGTGATCATGTTCATTTTGAAGAGAATATTGTTGATGTCTCTAAGGTTGTTGAAAAGAAAGAGTCTAATAAAGAAGGGTTGTCTTTTGATGATGAAATAAAACTAAAGGAGGTTCTCTTAGAGCACAAGACTGCGTTGGGATGGTCCATTTATGATCTTAAACATATAAGTCATTCTTTTTGTACCCACATAAGTCTCATGGAGGATGATGTCAAACATGTGAGGAAGCCTCAGAGGAAGCGTAATCCTACAGAGAAGAAGGCAATGAGAAAGGAAGTGGTGAAACTCTTTGATACTAGTTGGAGGATGTGTGCAGATTACAAAAGGTTGAAGGCCTAAAAAAGGAGAATATTTGAGAAGAGACACCGAGACTCTATCTCTCAGAGAAAACAATATTTCAAAGAGTTCCTCATATGGCTTCATGTTTGAATCAATTATGGGAATGGTGGTCCCATGCACCAAGGCATCCAGTACCACCAGATCCTTCATTTGCTGAGTCATCCCACGCTGCTGAGGGGGATGACACAGAGGATTGATTATATATCCTTGCTGACGGAGATTTAATCAATCTTCCATGTCATCCCCCTTAGCAGCGTGGGATGACTCAGCAAATTATTTCTTCATTCATTCTCAACACTAGCTTTCCTTGCTCTACATCAATTATTGCATGAGATGTAGTTAAGAAAGGTCTACCCAAAAGTAGAGGCATTTCGTTTTCTGCCTTCATATCAAGCACCACAAAATCAGCAGGAAAGATGAACTTATTTACCTTCACAAGAACATCTTCAGTTATATCGCTGGGCTTCCTTAAAGATCTATCAGCAAGTTGAAGAGATACCAAAGTAGGTTTCAACTCAGTGATCCCCAAGGATTTACAAACAGAAAGAGGTATCAAATTAATGCTAGCTTAAGATTGCATAGTGCCCTGCCGATTTTAGTGTTACCAATTTCAATAGGAATGTTGAAGCTTCCGGGGTCACGAAGCTTAGGAGGACATTTCCTTGTGATAATAGCACTGAACTCTTCAGTAAGTGCTACAGTTTGACACTCTTGTGATTTGTGCTTCCTAGACAAAAGATCCTTCATGAATTTAGCATATTTGGGCATGTTGACCAAAGCTTCAGCAAATGAAATATTAATATGAAGCTTTTTGAAAATATCCAAGAACCTTTAATAATGCTTTTTCTGAATATCCTGCTTGAACCTTTCAGGACAAGGTGCCATAGCCCTCACATATTCGGGACTTCATGCTTCTTCTTTTCAATTGGCTTCTCCACTTCAGCAGGTTTTTCAATTTCATTTTTTTTTCATGCTTACTTGCAGTATCTAGCATTTCTTCAACATCAAGAGATGGAAGTATTTTTCCACTTCTAATTGTGATAGCCATACAGTCTTCCTTTGGATTAGTAACTGTGTTACTAGGGAAGGTATCTAGAGTTCTATCAGCTAGTTGTTTAGCCAGCTGGCCAGTTTGATTCTCTAGATTCCTAATAGAAGCCTGTGTATTCTTGTTATTTGCCCGAGTCTCTTCCATGAAAGCGTTAGAATGCTGGGCCATCTGTCCTATAAGTTTCTCAAGATCAGAAGGTTCCTTGGATGGAATTAGTGGAGGCTGCAAATAATTATTAGAACTGAAATCAAGTCCAGTTCCTTGCACCCTCCGCTGAAAATTGTTACTTCCAGAAGGGAAATTTTGATTCCTCTGAATGTTTCGTGGTGGAGACCTTTGCTCGTACCATACACCATTCACCTGCACTTGTTGAGGAGAGTCAAAGGATAATAAAGATGAACATTCATTGGATTCATGCTCACCTTATATATATATATATATATATATATATATATATATATATATATATATATATATATATATGGGACAGAATCATTTGGCACCGGTGTCAAACTTTGAAATTTGACATCAAATTCCAACCGTTGATTTCCGCCAATCAACGATTATCATTTATTGGAATTAATATTTAATTAATGAGTGTAATTTCCAATAAATGATAACCATTGATCGGCGGAAATCAACGGTTGGATTTGGTGTCAAATTTCAAAGTTTGACACCGGTGTCAAAGGATTTCACCCTTACATACACACACATATATATATATATATATAGTGTTATAATAGTAATTTATGAGAAATGTTATATTTACAAACTCTTACAAACTACACTAAGTATGACCGGTCGTACTTAGTGTAATTTGTAAACTATCCAAACACCTTACACAAAATAGAAAAGTTAGCAAACATGTTAATAGAGTGAAATATTTTTATACTCCAGGACCACTCAATGATTTGGTGCTCACTCTCACAACACTAGTTTCCTCTTTTCCTGTTTACCTCTGCTATTTTTTTTTTTTCCAATTTTACCATCTCATTTACATTAAGGGACCACTTAAAAAACGGTGGTACTGAACCACACTAAGATTCTAAAGGAAGATTCTTAATAGAGGGTGTTAGCTGTTCAGTGATAATCCCAGAAAAAGATTATATAGCTCTATGACTGCTGTACCAAATATTCAGTGCATCCCACTAATGAAAATTTTACATGTCATTAAAATTCTTTTTTTTCCTGCCAAACTTTTCTCTCTCCTCTGATGTGTACTGCTTTGATTGATGAGATGCACCGAATGTAGGTACAACAGTAGAGGGTGCTAGCTGTTCAGTGATAATCCCAAAAAAAGATTTTATAGCTCTAATGATTAAATAAATCTTTGATACTAATGCTGTACCAAATATTCAGTGCATCCCACTAATGAAAATTCTTTTTTTTTTTGCCAAACTTTTCTACATCCTCTGATGTGTACTGCTCTGATTGATGAGATGCATCGAATGTAAATACAACAGTAATACCAAAGATTTATTCTCAATGACTAAGCCTTGTAAGCATAAATATGCTCATAAAATATTCAGGTCACCAATAATAAGGACACATCTAATGCAATATAGAAAACATTATAATATTTCATCAATGGAAAGATGATTGATCACAATTCACTAATTATCTTTCAATCCAATTTAGCCGAGACAAAGCCCTAAAAATGCAGATTATAATTTTTTTATAGCACAAATGAACATGACATAACAGCAAAAGTGAGATTCAACAAGAAGCAAAGAATTATTCGATTGAACAAACGATGAGAAATATAAGTAATCTATAGTCATACCTTGTGAGCGCTATCTGTAACAAGAACCCACAAATTGACATCATTTTTGCGTGCAAGATCAGAAACATTTTCCACAAACAAAAATAATGAATAAAATTAATTAAATGAGTTCGAAACAGGATAATCACCAAATGAAAACGATTCAGATCATTGCATGCAAAAATTATGAGAATTTGATGGGTTGAGATTAGGAACCAAATTAGTTTTGTGTTTGGACTTCAGAAAAACTGCCTAAATTTTTGAACAAAAGCGAAGAAGGAAGAAGGCTTTGTAACATAAAAACTCTCGCTCGAAATTACAAGAGCAGTGAGATCTAGAGAGGAGAAACAAACCCTAAATAGTAAATACAGATACAAGACCAGTTTTTTGTTCGTTTTGGGCTATTCGAAAACTGAAATAAGCCTATTTCAATATTGGTCTAATCCTTGGAAAGGTTTGCTTGTTCCGTTGTTCGTGATGTTAGTTTTGGGTTTCTATTCAAATATAGGTCCAATGTTATAAACTTTTTAGCTCACCCATTCACACTCAGCCCATGCATGGGGGTTGCCTAATTTGCACTCATTCACCCACTAAAAACCCAAGTAACATTTTTTTTTTGACAATTTTTTTAATACAGTTATACTAGTGGACAAAATTTCTTGTTATCAATTTTCTTTTTGGACAGTATTTCTATGGTAATCCTATATGTTTCCAATGGATTAATCCGGAGCTCGGTATATGTGTATAAATTAAAGCTTTACCGCATAAAATTAAACCCATACTCTTATTCTTACCTGCTCAGTTTCAAATGAAGTATTATCATTTGGTATTTCTTATTAGGGTTTTATGTATG
Source organism: Gastrolobium villosum (assembly GCA_032173675.1). Lineage (NCBI taxonomy): Eukaryota > Viridiplantae > Streptophyta > Magnoliopsida > Fabales > Fabaceae > Gastrolobium > Gastrolobium villosum. The sequence continues at coordinate 320,664 of JAVKPL010009936.1, forward strand.
TTAAGTTACATGATTTAAGTTTTGTGTCAAACTCTCACATCAAAAAAGAGAGAGAAAGTGGAATGATGAAAGAGAAAGTAAAACATGTGGACCCCACTTTTTTAATATGTGTGTAGGAAAGTGAAGTTATATTATGTTACATGATAAACATAGAACCCTTCTCATTATCCTTGGTAAATAACTGGAGTCTATTATCTATTAACCGGACTAGCATGAGATTTTATTCAATAATTTTTTTTACTAAAAACTATCAAAATTGTATTGTTAAGTGACTTTCCTTAGTACTTAATAAATTTAAAATCAAAACCTCTTATTACAATTGTGAAAACCTTGACGTACACCTATATACACTTGCTTCGGATTACAAGAGAATCTTTCGTCCAACCAAATCGTTTTTTGTTTGAACATGAGTAGTCATAGAAATAGTAGGTCGACGAGTCCCATAATCACATGCAGCTCCACACATTTACATTGTTTTCTTCCTTCTTAATGCTTCCGGGAAAGATCTACAGCTACTTCTTTTTTGTTTTAAGCCACCACCTACCATGTTTTTGTTGTGATATGTTCTCCCCTAACTATTTTTGGCAAAGCCAAAGCCCAAATGTCTATTCATGAAACTGAGCTTTACGTTACGTTTATCATTAATTTCTTTTTCTTTCTTTATTTTTTTTATACAGTCTATGACTAATTGTTATTTTTATTTTGGATTTGGATGTGAAAAAGTGGTAATGTTATCTTATTATAATCACTTATTTAAAAATTATATATTTTTTTTTATTATTTTATTATTAATGAGTGATAGTAATCAAATAACATAATGACATAACCACCGATCACGTCAGAGGATTCAAATCCATGGTCCGGCGGGTTAATTCTGCTAAAAGAGATATTTTTCATTCAAATTTTTATCTGGTCCAAACATTGAGATTTTTTGTTTGTTGATAACAACCCGACATTGAGATTTAATTATGACAACAACTGGTCACTGCAGTACTGGGGTTGCTGGCACATTATAATTAATGCAAACAACGGAAGGATATTCTTACTATTAAAATTTTATATTACTAATTTACTACCTATCTAATTACCATTGAATCAAAGAAAGAGAATGTTAAAAAGTTTTTGAAAAAAGAGAAAATGTTGATCCAATGGTAATTAGATAGGTAGTAAGTTGATAGTAGAAAATTTTGGTAGTAAGAATATTCCTCCTCATTTATTAGACACTAACAAAATTATGAAAAACGTAAGTTTTTTATTTTTATAAATATATTATGAATTAAAGATTACCTTTACCTCTCTCATGTATTATGAGAGAAGTTATCTTATGTTGTGAGATAAATAAAGTGAGGCCCACTAATTTAAAAAAAGAAGAAAAAGAAAGACACGTCTTTTTATGTGAGTGTAACATGAGATATGAATCTCATGTAACATAAGAGTATAATTTCCCTTAATGTATACTTGTAGGGATACTGTGAAAACTTTTTTTTTATTGGGTTTTATGTTTATTATGTTGTAGGAAAAATGATTGTGTAATGTTATAGAGATTCGTTTTGCGTGCCATATCTTTTTCTTTTTTCTTTTATTTTAAAATGTGTGGGCCCCACAAAAATTGTGTGTGTAAAATAAAGGAGGAAATGAAAACCCTTTTTTATTAATTAAAATTAGTTTTATAATATTAATTAAAGAAAAACATTCATTATTTTAAAAGACATAACTTTATATTATTTTAAATGAAACGATTATATTTAGTGCACAATTATTAATATTTTATCTTCTCTTCTCTACTAAGTTTATGAAGAGAAAATATAAAACTTCAACAAATATATATCAAAATACAATTATTTAAGTTAAAATAACATAAAGTTACATTTTCTTAAAATAATAAATGTTTTTCTGATTAATTACATAACTCCGCTTGTCCCTTTTCTTTAGAGGGTGTGTGGTAAAGACAATTTTTTTTATCTTAAAATCATAATTATTGGGTATATGGTGGGAAAGTAAAAAAAAATTTATTTGGTAGGCCAAAATATTACAGAAAAAATTGGTTTAAGTTTCCTTAGTCTATATTTGGTTGAAGGTAAAATATTACTGAGAAAATGAAAAGAAATTACGAAAATAACCCTGGTCTAAAGAGTAGTTTTTTTAAACTCTCTATAAAGTTGAAAAAAAAAAAAAAAATCAAACGCAGCTTTCCTATGCAAATCAGAATATCACCTTCTGGGTGGTATTCTCAAGTAGTGATTTGTTCTCAATTTTACATACAATGTCACTTTTCCATAGAACCCTAAGTAAATATTTTCAAAACCCTACCAAACGCAGCTTTCTTTGAATCCTATATAAACCTTCTCAGGCAACAAATCAAAACAACCCTACCAAACAGGCAAACACCCCCTTGATACTTGACCCGCTCCTTAATTTTACCATGACATTACTAATCGCTCAATGGTTTGGAATAAGTTATAGGAAGATTATGATTTACGTCCAAAGAAAACAAAATGTCGAAAGTTATTCCAAGAATCAAGGATATATGTCTTTTATACAACAGGATATGAGGGTTTTTTCTGCGGATATAGAATTTAATGGGTCTCATTTGATTATTTTCTCCCTCTCTTATATATGAGTCAACTTTATCTTATGTGCCTCAGACCATTTGTCTTCCAGCAATAGGAGAACATATAACCCATAATATATATAGTTTTGGTTTAGGGTTTAATATTTGTGATTGAGATTCACTAATTTTTATGTGAGTGTAGTATAATAATTTTTTTATAACAAAAGTAAAAATATTGTTTCATTTGGTTTAATATCATGTAAGATAAAAGTGAATCTTACTCAACTTTGTTTTTAGCTTATGGGAGAAACATAAAATCCAATTAGTTTTTTTCATATAGTTTAATTGCATGCATCATACTTTGCTATGTCAATCTTTTTAAATGTTTATTTGAGTAGATTGTGAAATTTATCATGAAATTAAAGTCTGAGAGTTTATTATTTTTAATAAGAAATAATTACTTTTAAATTGTAATTATGAGGCTATTATAAACACGTTTTTGAATTTCAGTTTTGAAAATTAAATTTCATAACACAAGCAAAAAGGCACACGGACACGGAAAACTGATGAACCGCACATTTCGAATTTGTTTGCTCTGATCAGTAGAAATAAAACCTCCATCGATCGAGATGGCTTCCGCTAAACATGCGTTGTCTGAAAATGAAATGACATGAAAATGGTTAGCTAAAAGAATTCAATCAACGAAACAGACATTTCAAATCATGCAGTTGCAATCATATTTGGCAAACAAACTTGCATCATTATGTTGTAGGAACCAAAATTTTTATCATGTTAAGAAAAGACAAACCAATTCATTGAATAAGTTGTCTCATCACTATTTTTAATACTATATGTACATTATCTTTTTCTTAACATGAAAACAAAATTAGTTCGTACCACATGAGAGATATAATTCTCTGACTTTAAATAACAACACATGATAAATGAAGCAGCAGGTTTTTATGCTTTATCATTTCATACGTATGAAAAGGGAATATCTTGTTAGAAAAATATTAAGTATATGCCATGAGATTTTTTTTTAGCTTCTCATAGTAAAAGTTATACTAAATGGAAATTTACAAAAACTCTTATAATAAAAAAAAATTATAATAAAAAAGAAAAAGTCAAAAGCCAAAAATTTCTGGGAGGAATATTTTTTTTTAAAATTGTATCAGCTTATTTTTTTTTAATACATAATTGGGGTTAGAACCCCAAAAGACAAAAATTAAACAGTAAAAGCAGAACAGGACTTGGCCTGTTCAATGTCCGTAGAAATTTTAATTTGAGTTTTTAAGTAATTTTTAAGATGAATTTTTTATATATAATCATCAAATAGTTTTTAACTTTATTTTTAATTTTTTTAACTTTAGCTTAAAAATAACTTTTAGCTTAACAAAGAATAGTGTTAAAGAGACTCTGAATCTATAAAAGTTGCACACCAAAAATTATATAGTGTCTAAGACTATTGTATTATGTGCATCTTTTATAATAAAAATATAAGTTTAACTATCTAAATGCAAGTATAAGAAGAAAATGATACCCTTCATTAATCAAAATGATGTAGTTTTTGGAGAATTGTAAATAACCTTATCTAAAGTGGTTGTAAAAATATTTTTTCCTTATATATATATATATATATATATATATATATATATATATATATATATATATATATATATATAAATATATATATGAGGCAGGATCCTTTGACACCGGTGTCACACCGATTCTAAGAGCCGTTAGATCAAAAAATATCAACGACTCTGATTTGTAAGCATGTGACACC